>CM021105.1:504632401-505060366 GCA_007115665.2 Sequoiadendron giganteum
TCACTATGGATCAAAAAAATCACACACCATTCAACATCTTCCATAATAATGAATCAGACACCTCCTTCATGGGACTTAAATATCACATCTTTCTCAAGGATTATAAAATAGACATTGAATTAGACTAGGATACATTAGCATATCCCTATAAGTCCCTCTAAATGGCTAAAATTATTTATCCCAAAGGTCTCAATCTAAAACATTTCAAAGGCCAAAGGTCCACAAGTTTACATGGACAAAAAAATCTCCACACAAGTGTTATTAATTACCTCCTAAATGTACATTTAAAAAAATAGGATATATAATTTAATGAAAAGTGTACTATCAATTAATTATTGGTAGGGGATTGAAAGTAAGCAATAATTAACCTAGAACAATATTTCATCAAAATGTGGCTACATTTGAAACTAGATTTCACATCACATTAACAATTTTTTTTTTTGAAAGGCAGACTTGAACCACGTCTCCTTCTCAAGGGATGATCATAAAATTCATATCATGATCTCATACCACATTTTATGTTTACACACTTAGGTCACATAAGAGGGTTACATCTACATGGTCCACATTATTCAAGGTCTTGAACATGGTCTCATCGTATGACCTAGTCTTTCTAAACGACCTCATCTAATTATAATGTAACTTGTATGGATCTATGTGCATATGTGTCTCAAGACCTATTTGTGGCAAATTTTTGTGCCAAAAAAGCATAACAATATTATTTTCAAGACAAGAGAATACCTAGACAAGTATCTTAGTCACAAGCCAAGAACCTATAATTATTGAAAAGGATTGTCGTCATTCCTTGAGCACAAAGATACTAATGAAGAGATTTAATGAACTAGTGTACATAATGCAAATATGTGCCTCTAAATCCATACTAAATCATATTACTCTTATGTGTGATTCCATGAATTCCAAATGATTTCTAATAACCTAGAAATATACATAAATACATGTTCTTAGTCACTCAATTGAGTGTTTTTGGTGCATAGGCTAACAAATTAATTACTAGTCTTTGGAAAGGTTGGTTTAAGAGTAGGAGATTTGAATTTTGGATGAGGTGGACTGGGTCATGTCATGCATCATATGTTATTAATTATCTCCTAAATGTACATTTTAAAAAATGTATACAAAATTTAATGAAATTTGGTTGTCTTGGGCAACTTCACCAAATTTGATCCCCTTAATATATCATGATAAAGTGATTATACATTGACAACATGAGGCCATCATATGTTATTAATTACCTCATAAATGTACATTTAAAAAAATAGTATATGTAATTTAATGAAATTTGGTTGCCTTGGGCAACTTCACCAAATTTGAACCCCTTAAGCCATCATGATAAAGTGGTTATACATTAACAATAGGAGGCCATCATGTGTTATTAATTACCTCCTAAATGTATATTTTAAAAAATAGTATATTTAATTTAATGAAATTTGGTTTCCTTGGGCAACTTTACCAAATTTTATCCCCTTAAGCCATCATTTTGTCCTAGGACCTTAATTCATAGATCCCCTTAAGCCATCCTATTACGACCCCTTAACCCATCCTACGAGGACCCCTTAAGCCATCATTTCTCCTAATTTTGTTGAACTGGACAACTGAGAGGGGGGGGTGAATCAGTTGTTGCCAAATTTCAAACCCTTAAGTTATTTACCGAAACAAAACCTTAACACTTCTTAAATGATTAAACATTAAGTGCAAGTGCAAAAACTGAAAACCATCACATAAACACAGTAACACCAAATTTACATGGAAACCCCAATGAGGGAAAAACCATGGTGAGGATTAACTCACAATATAGAGAATATCAAAATGAATTACAAAAAGGCTTACTGTTTGAGGCTCACTGCCAATAAGACTCATTGTCCATAGGGCTACAACCCAGAGATACAAAAGATGGCTTACTGCTAGAATATAAAAGTTATGGCTCACTGCCAAGAGTGTGAACTGATGGAATACACCTTCCTTGTGCAAAATTCGGTCCCAAATGAAGCTCAATATAAGTGGTGCTTCTTCTCCCAACAGTCGCTCAATAATTTTGTTCTTGTCTTCAACTGATAAATCATTTAGTCTCACACCATGCTCATACACTCACAATGCTCACATACATCTCTATCTTCTCCAAAGAGTCTCATATGTATTTATATAGGTATATTTCATTCATCAATTAGGTCGGCCTAATTGAATGAAAGCAAAACAATCAAAGATGACTCTTGTCGATATAATTATATTAAGTCAGATAGGATCTATACAAAACATCCCCAAGGTAGATTCAATGATTTTAATACATAACATGTGCTAGGTCGGCCAAGACCAGACCCCAAACATAAAAGCTTCAAACCGTCAACCAACTGTAATGCACAGAGTTAAGCTCTGTCATTGATAACTTACTGCTCCCAACAAAAAACTTCTCAAGATCCCAAATATAGTTTTCTGAGTGAAAGATAATAACATAGTCAAGGTATCAGAGTCATAACTTATCTTGTGGTAGAATCCAGACCAAAAAACTAGCACACCATTTCATAGATAAAGAACATCTTTGATAGGGAATAGCTTTTGGTAAACGTATCATACATTTGGTACAATGTTGACATCAATGACAACCATTTGATGCAATGAAACTTCCAACAATCTCATTTCCAACAATCTCCCCCTTTGTCATTGATGGCAACACAAGATGTGAAAAGCCAACAACAACATCCTTTGTAGTTATTCCCCTTTTGATGAGCTATAATGATTTCCATTCTTTTCACATGATCTCTCTCCCCCTTTGACATCAATTCCAAAGAAAAAGGATTTTATCTCCCCCTTCAAAAATTTCTACATAAAACAGTCTTCAAAAAGATGATATCAAAAATAGTTCTTTACCTCAATCCTTCTCCTAAAATATATCTTTGTATTTTTCTTTTAATTTTTGAAGAAATGTCTTCCAGCAATCCACTGCCAATATGATGTTTACACAAATATTGTTGTTCATCACTATCGAATCAATTGTTTTCAAAAGAGTATCTGGGATAGTGATATTTTTTTCAATTTTCTCAGCTTCCACTAGGAGATCGGAAAGCTATTCCAACCTCAATTCAATTATCTCTTTAACTTTCCAGAAATCCTTTACAATAGTATCCCTCTGTACCAGAATGTGCAAGTTCAAACTGTAAGGAATTGATCCTTTTCTTCTATGCTTTATCCCTGTCATTAAGGATAAATTATGTTTTTCCAATAGAATCCAGCTCAAGCTCAATAGCATCGATTTTTGTTTTTTAGTTCCCAATAGCAGTAGGCCACAGGAGACAATACCTATACACAATGTTTACACTATTTATGCATGTCTTCAATTCATTTATGCTCTCAGACAATCTCTTCTGTGCATTTCCACATCTTTCCTCCACATCCAATTGAATCTCATATTTTTCTTCTGTTTCCCTCGGTGACAGTACCTTTAGTCTATCTTCAATATGCTCGACCAATAGTTTTGGTTAAACATTTGTCAATTCACTCATATAAATATCATTATGAATTATATAAAAACCCAAGGCATTTGTGATCTCATCCTATTCATGTGTTGGTCAAGACAACCAAACATCTCCAATCTTCTTCAATCCATCATATTTCCCAAGAATCTTCAACACCTTCTCTTTAGTAAAATATTCTTCATCATCATCTGTTGATACCAAATCAAATGCCTTTGTAGTCTTTACTTCCTTTTCTTCTTTCTTTTCCTTTGTCTTTAGCTTCTTTATTTTCAAAGGAGAACTTGAAATGATTTTTCTTACTTTCCTCTTCCCAAAGGAAGATCCTACCTCAAATGTCCCAACTGGACTGGAAACCATACCAGAGCTCCATGCATTTATTTTGTTTAAAAAGTATTCTTTACAAATATTTTCCTTCTCTGATAGACATTCTAGGTATCAGTAGACCTGCTTCCCAATCGGTACAACTGACTTCCACACAACATTCTCTTTCAATGGTAATCACTTCAAAAAATACATCATCAAACATATAACCAGAGATCCAAAAGGAAAAGGGTAATTTCCATTCTTTGTCATAATAATGTTCTCCATCAATTGATTCCTCAATAACTCACACAAGTCGAAATCCTCATTCTTTTCAACCATTTGATGTGCAATGTAAACAACAATCGCTGAAGTAGAGCCTTCCCTATTTCTGAAATAAATCTTATATGAAATGCCATATGCCACATACCTTATCATGGGGTCGACTATGGTATAAATTTGAAGTGCCCTTTGGTCTCTTGTCACTCCAGTTAGGGCTTCAACCTCTTTGTTCTTCACTGAATTCTTCACGGGAACGGGTCCATCATTACATAACCTTGTAATTGCTGCAATTGCTTCCTTTGTAATCCCATAGGGTTTGTCGAAGATCATCTAATCACCTTGAATTCTTCTTAGGACAAACCAAACAGTGTCTACATCCAAAAAGTATCAGAATTCACTCCAAATGTCTAAACCCTTGTGCCCTAGACTCTTGACCTTTTGTACTTGCTTAACTAAAGCGAACCTTCAAAATTTCAAATCTTTTCATGGTTAAATTCATCAATTTGTAACTTACTTAATTTTTGCACTTTGTCGTTATACGGATCAAATACTAGCATTGCCTTTGACTCCATTGTTTCAACTTTGTCTTCGTACACTTGCTAACCAACAACCCTAACTCCTTATCTCTCAGTTGCACTTTACTCCTTAGCTCGTTCAATTTGCAATGTGAAAAAGAATGGCCATTCAACTTCCTTATTTAACTTGTCACTTTTAGGGTTTCATTGCAAAAGGTAATTTATCGCTTATGACATCATCATTAGTATTTTACTCTTGTCAACACCTTCCCCTCAGTCAAAGTTGTCAGATCAAATTTTAGATGACGAAGCCTCTGTATCGGAACCTAGTACAACAGACTCATTTCCATAGTCTTTTCCTCCAACCCATGATGTCTTTCTTGGATTCATCTAATTTTTCCCTAATTTTGCATTTATTGCTCTTCAGCTTTTAAGATACACTATAAACCAAGAAGAGCTCCGCAATCTTCTTCATTTGCTTCTTTTCTGTCAAAATTTTCTTCAATGCCCTCAAAATAGAGACTCACATCACATATCCTTGTGTCACCACATGACACCTCATATATCGGGGGCTTGTTAGATTTTTTTGTGACTACTCCCCCTGAAACTACTACTGGGTTCAGTCCTTGGAAGAGATATATGCATTGGATGCAGATATAGAGTTATTTGATTCATCCTTGTTCTCAAGTTCTTTTTTCTTCCTCCAAATTTTTTCCATCTCTTTCCTTAATTCTTCAGGATCTACCTTGTTCACGGGCTTGATATTTTGTTCTAGATTAGTTTTCTTCCCAACTTTGCTTCTCCAAAATTTTGAGATATGTCTTGGTTTGTTGCAAGTGTAGCAAATAACATATCCTTGATCAAACAAATTTGCATTTATCCTTGACCTGCACTAATTAGCCTTGTGTCCAAAGATATTGCATGTGTAACATTAGCCTTGAAAAGATTGAATCCTTCTACTAGTATTAAGCATGTTCATCATCATCTGGTTTCTGCATTTTGTAGCTCTATGTCCAAACTTGTTGCAAACATAACATTGTCTAGCAAAGAATCCAACATTTTGACTCATTCTATTCTAGATCATCCTACTTCTGCATTTTGTTGCTCTATGTCTAAATTTACTACATGAGAAACAAAAACCATTAAAAGGTGGGTACCTTTGAGCATTAGGTTGTCGGTTGGGAATCCTTCCAGTAATGTTCATTTGATTCTTGCGTTGATAAGTATTGCCTTGAAATTTCCTTCGGTTGTCCACTTTGTTAAAAATTGGTTTAGTCTTTGGGCTTTGTCCTTCTTCAAGTCCTAGACCACCTTTATCCTTTACAGGTTTCTGAGATAAAATCAACTCATCAAGCATTGTAGAAATTGTCTTGAACCTCTCTTCATGAGCTTTCACTTTTTCCAGATCAGCTCTTAGGGTTACTACTTCTTGTTCAAGCTTATCACATTTTTCTATCTTCTAATTGATAATCTCTTTTTAAAATCCTTCCTCTATCTTGCCTTGTTCAATTGCCAATTTCAAATTATACTCCACCTTTTTGCTTTCTTCAATTTTCATTCTTAGATTCTCAACAGCCTCCTTTGATTCCTTTAGTTCCTGGTTAACTTCTTTATGTTTCAACTTGAACTTTTGGATCTAATTCCTTAGTTTCTGAATGCATTTATCTACTTGCTTGATATTTTGTTTCATATCTTCATTTTTAGACTTTGTAGTGTATGTTCTTAATTCTTCATCTGAGTCGGATCCCTTCATCATTTTGTTCAACCTACCAAGATCTCCTTCGACCTGTTAAACTCATTCCAAAGGACCAAGCTCTGATACCAATTGTTTAACTGGACAACTAAGAGAAGGGGTGAATCAGTTGTCACCAAATTTCAAACCCTTAAGTTATTTATCAAAACAAAACCTTAACACTTCTTAAATGATTAAATATTAAGTGCAAGTGCAAAAACTAAAAACCATCACATAAACACAGTAACACTAGATTTACGTGGAAAACCCAATGAGGGAAAAACCACAGTGAGGATTAACTTACAATATAGAGAATATCAAAACTGATTACAAAAAGGCTCACTTCCTGAGGCTCACTGCCAATAGGATTCACTGTCAGGACTCACTATCCATAGGGCTACAACCCAGAGATACAAAAGATGGCTTAGTGCCAGAATATAAAAGTTATGGCTCACTGCCAAATGTGTGAACTGATGGAATACACCTTCCTTGTGTAGAATTCAGTCCCAAATGAAGCTCAGTATAAGTGGTACAGCTTCTCCCAACAGTCACTCAATAATTATGTTCTAGTATTCAACTAATAAATCATTTAGGCTCACACCATGCTCATACACTCACAACGCTCACATACATCTCTATCTTCTCCAAAGAGTCTCATATATACATATAGGTATATTTCATTCATCAATTAGGTTAGCCTAATTGGATGAAAGCAAAACAATCAATGAGGACTCTTATCGACATAATTATATTAAGTCAACTAGGATCTATACAAAACATCCCCAAGGTAGATTCAATCATTTTAATACATAACATGTGTTAGATTGGCCAAGACTGGACCCCAAACATAAAAGCTTCAAACCGTCAACCAATTGTAGTGTACAAAGTTAAACTCTGTCATTAATAACTTACTTCTCCCAACACAAAACTTCTCAAGATCTTGAATATAGCTATCTGAGTGAAAGATAATTACATAGTTAAGATATTAGAGTCATAGCTTATCTTGCGGTAGAATTCGGACCAAAAAACTAGGACACTGATTCACAGATAAAGAACATCTTTGATAGGGAATAGCTTTTGGTAATTTAATGAGATTTCACGTCACATTAACAATTATTTATTTTTTGAAAGGTACACAAACCAATTTTTTCATTTGTATAATTAGATCTTAAACTTTGAAGTTTATATGTATGCTCAAGTTGAATGATGTATGTATGTGTATGCATCCTATTTTTTATTTTAAACATTCATGTACATTTAATTTAAACATTTCTTGTAATTTCTCAACATGTATAATATCTAGTAAATTTTAATATGTTTATTTATAATTTATATATAAATTCTTGAAAGTTAATTTTGTATAAGTTTTTCAAGTTCATTTTCATATCATGGATAGTTTTGATATTGAGGATATCCTTGTTGGCAATCAGATTGCACCCGAATGCTTGAACGGTGAAATTCAGCAATCTGTTGAAACATGGGAACTATCTTCAGGCTGTGGGTATTCCTATGGCGAAGATAGACCTCTAAATTCTAGGTTGGTTCCTATATGATTATGTGATTATGAACTTGAACTTTCTTGGAAAAGGGAGAAAGACTTATTCTAATGCAAAACTAGAAAACTTAACTATGGTGATGCACCGAAAGAATCTAATGTGCAGACTTAACTCACAAATGATTACCCAGTACTTTAATTTGCACAACCTGATCTAGTAGCTTAATCACCTAAATGTTTTAAACAGAGGCTTCGATTAAAAACAATCTTCGAAGGAAAACATGGTTTTCACAACTAAATTATTTAATCATTTACATGCACAGTGTTTAACCAGTGAATTTAAACTAAGATGCATACAAAAATTTATGAAGGAGACATAAATATTAAAGGTCTCAAAACTGATAACACAATAATTCTTCGATCAAATCCTACACAGCAATGATGCTTGAAATCTTGAAGGCAAAACTCTAAAATACTGGAAATTAAAGGAGTCTTCTGCAAATCATGCACTAATTAACTTGTAAAGACTGTTGCATAATCTTATTAAAATCTGAGAGCTGAGTTACATGATAATTCATTTTGCAGAATGCAAAGGATGAAAAACAAGAACTAGAGTAAAAATGATTAAGTTTTTCCAATATATACAAAAGGCATGCACAAAGCAACCAATAATAGAACTGAAGCCAACTGAAGTGAAAAATGATAACTCCAAAGTGAAATCTGAGCAAAAGAGGAAACCTTGATAAAAATAGCTCAAAAATGAAGTGAACTGCTCTCTCTGCCTAGAAAACTCCACCTCTCCATTCACATGACTAGAATATCTCGTGAACTAACGTGTAACTGAAAGAAACTCCATTATTTGCATGATCTGCATGACTGAAAACTGAGGCTCCTCTTTGTGCATGAGCAAAAATTTTTTTAGTATTTTTTAATATTTCACTCTCCATGCACAATCTATATTAAGCATTCTACATGCATCCCCTTTTTAATAATAGTTGATTTCAAAAAATCATTAAAACAATTATTAATATTGTTTTAATAAAATTTGAAAAAAACTTTACAAATATAACTAAAGGGAAATACAATATAATGTTTACAAAAAATCAAATTCACTCCTTATGACTTGCCTCCACCATCATAAACTTAGCATGTCTTATCATGCAATATCACACATTAATCGGCCACCTTTGATTTAAAAAATTAGCATATATTGCTTGTATTGCTTGGCATTATTAAAAAGACCGACCAAGGCATAACATTAGGTATATTGACTTCTAAGTCAATACCACGGTCTCCATTCAAATGAAATGATTTATTCTTTTAAAACTTACTCAAAAATTCCACTCATCACTCAAATTAGGGCTTGAGACAAAGAGTCACCGAACCCTAAAATTTTACCATTTTGCACTTCGCTGGCTTGATGAAGAAGCTTCGAGAGAAGCTATGCAAGCTATGGCCGCCATGAAAACACTGGAAAGATTGCTTGATCACTATGAATTGAATGGAGAAAATGGATCTTTCCCTAGTCGAGATCGAGTGGTATATCTTTACATTTCGAAGGTTTCTCTTAGTATTCTTTACTGCCACTTTTGAAAATCTCCTTTGTCTTTTTGCATTTTTGCTCACCAGTCTGATAGAAGGTAGAATGATTAATTTATGAGCATTTTTTTTATTCTGGTAATCTCTACATGATCTTGATAAAGGTTGCAGCCATGATGGATGCTTCGCACTTCCCCTTTATTTCTGAAGCTTTTTAATTTCTTTATGGCTGGCAAGCGAATGCTTACCCTTCACAGTGCTTCTACAGGATAGGGTTTTGACAACCCACAATCTGACTGTATTTCTCTTTTTATTGAACTATCAGCTAGGGTTCTGGCAAAAGGAATAAAAGTGAACTTTTGTATTTGCCTTTCTCAGGCATGCACTTGGGTGATTTCTCATTTTTCCTCCTTGCCGCTATTGGAGCTTTTTCCCTATACTGGGTATTTGTGTCTTAATGTTATTACACAACACGTGTATGAAACCCTACACAACTTTTCATTATTTCATGAACCAGCTCGGAATCTCTTTATTTTTTCTGTTCTCAGTCTTCTTAAAAATGAAAAAGAAGGAAAAACCTTCCCTGCACTGCCTTTTAAAAACTGGACCGTATCTAAACTTGAATAAATGCTCCTGTCATGCCATCACCTCTACAAAGATTGTTTGCTTTGAGATTGTTCTTTCTGAGTTGTTGAAGACATAGTGATTGTTGCACTTTACCATCAATAGGTTATGACAGTGATTGAATCCCTCCATTATATATGATAGCATTGCTACTCTGAAAGGATATGAGCACCAAGCCATTCTTCTTTAGCATAATCATCAAAACTGAGGCACCTGTGGTAAAATAGAAAACATGATGCATTGAAATGTTCTCCTCTCATTGTATGGCTCCTTGCATTGCATTATTCAACTATAGTGCACATTTATGATGCTGCTCCTCATTCTTTACAATTGCTCAGAACTTTATTTCCATTAATGTATCTCTATTATGAATAGTCTCTTGATGGGTTGATACCTTGACTTTACAAATAAAGTGGTTGTGCTTGAATGATGAGCAATGTCTTTTGATTTACACATTAATTTAGGACTGTAATTTCATCATCAAGTGATTGTCCTTCAATATTCGGCATAACATTGCTATCCTTGATTGACTGTTCCTGTTCATTAATTATTGTCTCCTTAATTTAAAACTTGGGAACAACAACATGTATTCTTCATATTGTTGCATAAATGTCTGTAATAATGATGCTTTAGCCATTTGAAAATATTGTTTTACTTACAGTCATGTAGATTGTCTTCTTGATGTCACTATTCCTCCCGAGTCTCTTGTAGACTTCATATATGCTTTTGAAGTTATGAAAAACATTCCAATGCTTGAGTACTATGTTTCTCTTCAATGTAAAGAGGCTCTATACTTCATTTAAATGTAATGTGAAAATGTAAATCAGAGCTGAAACAAGATATCAATGAAATTGATGAGTTCCTTACATGTTTTAATCATTCCTTAATCATGATGGGCAATATTATGCTTGCTCAAAATATTTTTCTGAATCACTTCTTGGTTACAAAAGTTTCTCTTAATGACTGTTATGAAATTTGATAACTCTCATCTGTAAATAAGAGAGTGTCCTCGTGATATGCTGGGCTCAACCCTTGTGGGAGCCCATTTTTCTCCACATGTCTGAAAAAAACGATCACGAACATAATAAACATGTTCCTGCATAGTGAACAAACGTGTTAGCAAAATAATTTAAGCTGGAAGCTTCCTCTTTTTTTTATGCTCTTTTAACTTGATCATCTAGTGGATGCTTGAATGGATGTAGATTATATTCTTGTTGGCAATGTAGGCATAGGACTGATTTTGATTCATCATTGCTTAGAGTTAATCTCTAACATCGTTTTCGTTCATCCTACAAGACAACTCAAGGAGACCGGAGTCGAGGAACCTGGAAAGCTTCAACAACACCAGTAAAAGATATCAAGCATCACGGGCTCCATCATTACAGGCAATGATGAACCACCCTCCTTACTATGTTTATTTTGTCAACAAATGTATAATTCACAATCTATTTTTGCACCTATCATTTGATTACGTAAATCAAATTCAGCTACTCCCACGGCTTGTGTGGGACCTTGATCTTTACAATAGGAATAAAACAACATTTGTTATGCAAATGTCTAATTTTCTGTTACAAGTACTTGAATAATAAAACTAAAAAATCAAATGTAATCTGATTTTTTTTTACATGATGGCACATCTTTAGCAACAAAATTTGAAACTTTTGTACCTCTCAATGATGAATTCAATTCAGCTCTACCTGTTTGAGCTTGTAGTGAAAAATAGGTAATAATCCTCAATCCCCCACCTCGACCCCCTTCACCTCAATACCCTCCACCTCCACCCCCACCACCTCAAAACCCCCCACCTCACCTAAGGTGGTTTCCATCTTCAATGAAAAACATTGTAGATGTTTTCAGGTCCATTGATGTGGACTTATACAGTCATCAATGATGGAGAGAGGAGAGGAGACAATTTTATTCTGATGGTCTCTCTTACAGGGACATCCTTGACCTTAAAATAAAAAAAAGTGCATCTTGCTCCATATTTTGTCAGCCCCATCACCAACCAACCAATTCCAACAAACAAAAAAATAATATCAGTGAGGTGGTGTAGACATCTACAGATAGCTGCCAGTTTTTAGGATCGATGGTGGATGGTATTTGATCATCCACCACATGCTAATTGTGAGGTCCCTCTCTATTTTTTGAGAGAATTATATACAGAGTTTGTGTTGGGACAAAAACCAAATTATTTTGATTTCAAATCATTCCAAGGTGTTGGTGGAAGCATGCCATAATAGAGGTTAGGGGCATGGATTGATCCCCAATGACCTATACTTGCTCAACCTCTTGTAGATCCTCCTACTGCCATTCCTACACCCATCCCACATCATGCAGTGGTATCCACGCTAGGATCTTTGAGTGTGCTCACGACTAACCTCGATGACCAGGCTTCTGAGATAGCAATTGGGGTTAGAGGGCAAGACCATGGAGGAGTATTAGATGGATTTGGTCCTAGGACCACTCCACCTACGTCGACACCGCATGTATGTATGAGTTGTTATTAGTTATGTCATGGACCTTATTAGACTACATCCACTTCATGTGGATGTAGAGCATCTGATGATATTGGTTCATATGTTGATTTTCTTACTACTAAGCATCACCCTACATATCATCATACACAGGTATAAATACACATGTACATATCGAGTTTATAACAATTTTTAAGCATGTGTTTTTCATGAACATATATGTCAAAAAAATTGTAATATTTTAACAATCAAATTGTTTGGTGTAGATGATGACCATAGGGACATCTTATTTTGATCAATTTTGTTTTGCATCGACACTAGTGCAAGTCATCAACCCATATGGGGTATTTTGATTCATTTTTAAATATATTAAATAATTTTAACTTGATTTTAATTTGTAATTCAATGTTGAACATGTGTTAAATATTTATGTTGGTTCAAGGAATTCATCTGACTTCCATGTTGGATCCGCCAGAGGGATTGTTGAGCGCTCCTCCATTATCAAGCGTCTTGCATGAGCCACTCATATGTATATTGTTTTAAAAAACTATCCTTACAATCTTGTATTTTGAATTCACTATATCAAACATGAATGTACTTATATTAAAAATATATGTCTATGTACAGGTTGACATGATGATGAGGATGGGTATTTCACACCCATTTGATGCATAATAATTTTAGGAGTCAACTGAATTTCAGGTTGTTTAAATTTTTTTCTACATGTGTGCACAATTTGTATGTATTTTAAGTAGATTAAAATACCTATTAGTACACTTGAATATATATATTTTTAACTTAATTTATACACATGTGTTTTATTTGACCTTGTAGGACTTTGTTAGTGACACTTTTCATCCTGATGATGTCATACCACCTCAACCAGCACACGCAGAGCATCCTTATACGGTAATTTTAAATTTTTATTTTTTAAATTTTTTTCAAAAGGGGTAAAAACTATATTAAAATTTTAGAAAAGAGTATTACATCAAAGAAAAGGGCCTAAGCCCCAACAAACCAAGAGAAACAATAAAACAAAGCAAGAACCAACATCATCCATCACTAATCTCATCACCATCCTCTGCAATAATCCTTTCCAAATCATGGTGGAGCTCCTGGGAAATCTGCTCCCACCTATCAATCTTCCAACCATCGAGATACTCTGAAGCCCATTTTTCCAAGCAATTTGTTGCCCTATTCCACTCCCTCAGAATATGGACAAAAGAAACCACCTCCATCAAGGAACTAATCTACAAAATCTGCTACACCATCTTAGCCAACTGCCAACTAACATCAGCCACCTTCTGAGCATTAAGCAAATTAACCAAAACCTGTGAGTCAGACTCACAAATAACCTTTCTCCATCCCAAAGCATAGGCTTGTTCAAGAGTGGAGAGGATCGCCAAACCTTCCATAAGGTTGACAATCTACATCCCTTCATAAACAAAGAAGAAGAAAACCACCGTTCCCGAAGAATCCCTACCAACTCCACCAATTCTAGCAGGCCCAGGGTTTCCCCTTGAGGAACCGCAGTATTAATCTTCAGAATTCCAATAGGAGGGGGAAGCCATTTACCCACTCTCGTGACTTTCTTTTTTACTCATCTTCCCCTTCGGGCACAAGCCGAAGCCAACGACATCTCTCAAAGTCCTAGTCTCTCCACCTTCTCAGCATCCTCTTTCTCCAAGGGATACACCACCTCACCCTTCGCTTCCACCATCTCCCGAACCATACCCATAATTCTCTGCCAAATCTGTTGAAGAACCATCTTTTCACCTCAGAAGATTCTATGATTCTGCTCCAGCGGCTGAATGAAGGCCCAACATACCACACGTCCTATATAAAAGGTGCCATAGTGGGAGGTTTGCCCAGACTACTCCAGAAATCCACCAGGGAGGAAGCATGTACACAAGGACTTTTCCAAACTTCCCACCAAAAATGCCAAAGCCTTAAGGAAAAGGAGCAACGAAAAAATAGATGAGCAGAATCCTCCTCCCCAGTCCCACACAAAACACACATGGACGGGCCCTGAAATCCCCTCTTCTGAATATTATCCCAAGTCAATCACTTGTTCCAAGCCAAAGTCCAAATGAAATAATTACACTTTGGCCAAGAAAACTTATTCCAAACTCTCTTCCACCATTGAACCTCCACCCCATCCAGCTTGTGAGATAATATCACCTGATAACCAAAGGCAACAGTATAAACACCCTTAGGGCTGGGAGACCAAGATAAAACATCCCCATTTGGGAGAGAGCTACAGCTCCTACTAGAAAGGATGCTTTGCAATTTCGCACATTCCTCCTCCATACCAACCATAGGCCACCCTTTGGGATTCTTCCACCTAGCCACCATCAATTGGCAATGAGAAGACACAGAATTAAATTTGCTCACCCTATCCCAACTAGCCTCAATGAATCTTTGAAAAAGGGGCATCAGGTTAGGAAACTGATAAATAATGGGAGGAAACCATCCCAAGAATTAGACCAAAAATGAGCCTCCAACCCATTTTTGCAAATCCAAAATAAGTCATCCTTGACGAGAGCAGCCCCTTTCTTGAGCGTACCCCAAATCACCGAACCTTTCCCCACCAAGGGATAGTGGGGAATATCCATCTGAGGGATCCCTGGGAAATATTTATGGGATAAAATCCTGGCCCAAGTCTGATCCTGCTCCATACACCACCTCCAGTATAGTTTAGCAGCAAGAGCCACCCCAGACAAAGATGATTGCCTTAATCTAAGACCACCACATTGCTTCGGGCAACAAATAATCTCCCATCTAACCAGACTCCATTTGGAGGAGAATAAATTACCTGCCCATAAAAACTATCTAGCTAAAGCATCTAATTCCTGAACAAAACCAATTGAGGCCACTTGGAGCATGCATCTGTAAATGGGGAGAGCCTGAAACATAGATTTGATCAGCTAAACCCGACCAACAAAGGACAACCATCTATGGGTCCAATGGTTAACCTTTGCTCAAAACTTATCCAGAATATTCTACCAAGATTCCCTAGGAATCCTTTTGACAAAGATAGGAATACCAAGATAGATTGTAGGAAGGGACCCAACCTAAAATCTCAAGATATCAGCAATCCTCCTCTAGATAGGACCAAGAGTGTTGAAGAAGAAGATGGGGGACTTATCTTCATTAATCAATTGACCTGAGGCAATCAGATAAACATCCAACACCGTACACAAGTTTGTAGCCTCCCTGATTGTAGCCATACCCATCAATGCAATATCATCCACAAACTACAAATGAGACTAAGGGGGAATATTACCTCCCCATCGCCACTCCTGAACGAGACCCATCTCAACATTCCTTCTCAACAACCGGCCTAGACCTTCAATAAAAAGTAAAAATAGATACGGAGATAACGGGTCACCCTGATGCAGTCCATGGGAGGCACTGAAAAGCTCTGAGGGCTCACCATTAATTAAACCAAAGAAGGATACCGAAGTAACACAACTCATGGCCAATTAAATCCACTCATCCCCAAAACCAAAAGCACCGATAATCTTCTGAAGAAGGACCACTGAACTATGTCATATGCCTTAGCCATATCCAACTTGATGAACATTGCCTTATCATTGGAGCTGGCCATAGAGTGGATGGTTTCCATAGCTATAACCACCCTATCTAGAATTTGTCTGCCCGCCACAAAACCACTTTATTCCTTAGAGATCAACACTTTAAGCCAATTTTCAGCCTATCCGCAATTACTTTAGAGATAATTTTGTAAATCACATTACAAAGAGAAATGGGTCTAAATTGACTTAACCTGTCCACCCCACCACATTTAGGGATGAGGGCCAAGAAGGTAGAATTCAAATCCCATAAAATTTGCTTATTTTTCTAGGACTTCTGGACAACCGTCAATAAGTCCAACTTGATAATATCCCAAAATTCTTGAAAGAACTCAACCGAAAAGCCATCAGGGCCAAGAGCCTTCCCTTTCTTCATCTGGAACACCATCCCCTCAAGCTCTTCTATTGAGATATCACCCATAAGATACTCATTCATCTCCATAGTAACCAAAGAAGGGATGCAAGGCATAACTTGAGCCTCCTCATCAGAAACCCCCTGAGAATCCTCCCTGAATAAGGAAACAAAATACTACACAGCTTCAGACAAAATATCCTTAAAAGAGGAAAGAAGCTCACCAATGTCATTCACCAGAACAGAAATTGAATTCCCATGTCGTCTGGCTTTGATAGAATTGAAGAAGAAGGCCATATTTTTATCTCCCTCCTGAAGCCATTCAATTCATGCTTTCTATTTCCAATAAACTTCCTCCTGTAATTCACACTCCTCCAACTCTTTCAACGCTCTGGCCTCCTCCTGAAGTAAATTAGCAATCACTCCATCCTCCCTGATCACCCTCGTAAAGCTATCAATCTCAGCCTGGGCAACAACCTTCGCATGAAAATTTTTCCCAAAGCATTGTCGATTCCAACACTTAAGTTGATACTTTACAAATTGGAGAAGCTTAGCAAAATTATACATTGACATTCCATAAGTAGGTCTACCATTTCTCCACCATTCAACCACATAGTCATGAAGAGGGATCACGTAGCCACATAATCTGGAACTTAAAAGGGGGCGACCAAGGCACAAAAACTGAAGAAACAACAAGCTTGATAGGCCAATGGTTGGACCCCCTCCAATCAAAAATTTCTGAGCTAGAAGACCACAATCCACCAACCCAATAATAGGAAACCAAAAAATGGTCAAGTCTTTCAGAAATGCAGTTATCCCCAATCCTTCGATTGTTCCAAGTGAAATGACCATTATTAGGCTTAACATTAACAAGATTCAAAGTAGAAGTGTTATCCTGAAGAAGCAGTGCAAAAGGCTCCAACCTTGTAATACCACCCCGCTTCTCAGCCAACTCAGAAATAGCATTAAAATCACCAGCCATAATCCATGGATGAAAAGGCACCATACTTCACACAAATCAAATATGGGCCCACAAAATTTGCTTACCTTGAAACTCAATAGGCGCATAGATATTAGAGAGGAGGATAGACTCCCCAATCTCAAAACAAGAAGCAATCACAGAAATAGAAGACTTGCTGGACATCCACCAAAGAGGGTGAATCTTTCGAGGATTCTAAAGGCAAGCCACTCCACCCACAGACCCCTGAGCACCAATGCACCGGAATTCATCGCTTCCCCACAACTTAGGAGATAAACCAAGCATGCATTCCATAGATAACTTAGTCTTCTGCAGGAACAAAACATCAAGAGATTGACTTCTAACCAACTCACAAACAACCTTTTGTCGAGGGTCGTTGTTCAAGCCCCTTACATTCCATGATAGAACAATCATTTCAAGGAGCTCGAGAAGTACGAATCCAAAGTCTTAACTGACCCTGACTCCACCAGAGTTTCCCCAACTAACTTAATCTTTTCCATATCCTTTTTCCTGCCAAGCTTTGAATATTTCTCCCCTAACCCTTTTTTGAGATCCTTTTGATGGAGACCCAAAGGAGAAGGAGAAGACTTGTTATTCTTCCCTGTATATGTTCCTGCATGCATAGCCAAAATAAAATCATCTCCTCCACTCTTCTTCATTTCCACAACAGGAACAGACTCCACCTGGACTTCCATTTGAAGGTCGGTATCCATTTGCAAAGCTCCAATATCCTATGTACCCTGAGTAGCCCCAAAAAGAAGCGCCTCCTGCCTAGTACTCACAATAGCCTGATCCAAATTCACCAAGCTCGGATTCACTTCCTGCTGGCCAAGATCATCCAAAACCTTGAATCTATTAAAAGATTCTCCATCTTGTCTTTCCTTCAAGGTCCTCTTTTGACCTCGATTTCTATTACGATTCTTTACAGGGGCAAAGCCATTCGAACCAACCCCATCCCCAGGAATGGGATCCTTTCCCTTATCCTCGCTAGGTGGGTTGCGAGGAGGTTGAGAAAGTGGAGGCTCCACCGGACTAGCCCTTGGACATCTTCACTAAAAGTGACCATATTCATGGCATAGATGACATCAAAATGGAAGGGTTTCATAGTCCAGCAACCGCACCGAGGAATGAGGACCCACATATATATCCAAAGAATCTGGTAATGGCTTACTTAAGTCAATTTCTACACAAATACAAGCAAAAATTATCACCTTTTTAAACAGCGTCTACTGCGAAGAATCAACCGGCTTTTCGAGCATCGACCCCAACAAATGCAAAAAATCATCCCTCCAACAGTCCACTAGAAACCATGGAAGCCGAACCCACACCGAGACCCGATTCGGAAGCTCCTCAGTAGGGTTAAAACCAACATGCCACAATTTAATAAACAAACCAACCTAGTTATAGAAATAGGGCCCCCTTTCAAAAACCTTATTGCGATCCGCCATGCAATCAAAGGTAACCATGAAGTAATTATTTTCCAAAATCTTTATATCCATCTCACCCTCCGGCATCCAAGTCCGTCGAGCCCAAGACTCCAAAAATTGCATCTATATCTGCATGCCCAAAAAATTGCAATAAAAAGAGTGCCTCGAATAATATTCAATATCCTCTACAACCATCTCCAATGGGATGACTAGTTTCAGCCTCTCCTTGCAACGTTCCAAACATCCATTGATTTTCATGATCTGAGACCCACTAGATGAGCCCACTCCATCAAGTCCAGGTTTCAACAAATACAGATTATTATTGAAAACCTTCAAAGCATGTAGAGGAGATTTCATGCCAATCGTTGATCAAAAATCCATTTTGGGGCTAGCACCTGAGGTCTCCCCAAGCGACATTACCCAAACCCAACCAATAGCGGGCATGCAAGCCCCCGAGATATTCAAAAAAATTCCAAAACAAGGGTTTCGAAAACCCTAACCAATGCTCACCATTAAACACTAGCTATGCACTAAGGATGCACCTCTGATAAGAGGCCACACAAGAAGTAATAACCAGGCACAGAGGCCTGCTCCACACCATTCACCCGCAGCTCCCAACAACGCCCACCCACTGCTCAAAGCCAAGAACCAATCCCCACACACAAGGCAAAGACAAAATGAAGCAGCCAAAGGATAGAAACACCACCCCTTGCCCCCAAAAGCAATCACAGACCCCCCTCCCAACGTAGATACAAGTAAAATGCAAGGATCGAGCTAGGGCACGGTTGCCCTAGCTCTGCAAACAGAGCTAGCGAACGCCATCTCCCTATTCTTAATATATTATAATATATCTATATTAATTATTATCTAAATTTTGATTTATTTAAATCCAATTGTAAATTATACATTTTGAATGACTTAAATTAAATTTCAATTGAATATATGTTCATGTGTTAAATTATTTGTCTTTTATAGCATGAGAGAGGTCTTGTAGTAGAGCATGCAAATACAGGTCCTGTATCAGAGCATCCAGAGTAGCCTCATACGGTAATTTAAATATAATTTTATAAATTGAATTGAATTAAATCATTTTAAATCTGATTTCAACTTTATTTCTCTTGTACAAACTGATTCAGATCGTCCTATTCCACGTGGAGTGAAGAGGTTTCTTAATTATAGAGATGATAAGAGTTATATGTGTGTGTGTTTTAGTACATTCTACAGACTCTATATATGTTTCATTACACATTACATGTACTTTTTATACATGTTTTAGTATTTCATGGACTTGATATATACATGTTTCATTATTTCATGGACAATATATGTACATGTTTATGAATTTCAGTATAGTTTCATGGAGTAGATCTATATATATGTTTTAGTATTTTAATGGACTTTATATATTGTTTCATGGACTTTATAAATATCAGTATTTTATGGACTATTATTGTTAAATAGTAATTTACACATGTACATTTATGCATTTTAACTTGAACAAATTAGTTATCCTCATGAGACAATATTTATTATTAAATTTTAATATTTTCATACATTATAATTTAGGAGTTAAAAAATAATTTAACACAAGTATGTTATCTAAGACATTAATAGGACATTAATTTGAAATTATACAATGTGAAACTAATATGAAATTAATAGCACATTCAAATATTTGTACTTTACATATCTTTCATAGTCAAGACATTAGTAGGACATTCATGTGAAATTATATACAAATGTAAAATTAAAGTTGGAATTTATAGGACATTTAAATATTTATACTTCAGATTTTATTCATAGTCAAGACATTAATGTGCAATTATACAAATGCCAAATTATAGGAAATTCAAATATTTGTACTTTACGTTTGATTCATAATCAAGACATTTGATATTATTAGAATTTAGGATGACTCATCATAACAATGGCAATGATTCATCATATCTATTCCAAAATAGTGTCAATGTTAATATAATTTATGTCCTAATAGGATGTCCTAAGGGGTCCTAATAAGATGTATTAAGGGGATCAAAGAATTCAAAGTATGTCTCATGTTCAATCACAATTGATATAATTAAGTGTTATAATTTCCAAATAGTGTCAATGTTAATATAATTTATGTCCCAGTAGGATGTCTTAAGGCGATCAAAGAATTCAAAGTATGTCTCATGTTCAATCACAATTTATATAATTAAGTATTAGAATTTAGGATGTCTCGCCATGGCAATCACATACTATACCAAAATAGTGTCAATGTTAATATAATTTATGTCCTAATAAGATGTCTTAAGGGGCTCAAAGGAGTTCTCAAAATTTTCTTAAGGGGATCAAAGAATTCAAAGTATGTCTCATGTTCAATCATAATTGATATAATTAATTATTAGAATTTAGGATGACTCACCATAACAATCACATACTATACCAAAACAGTGTCAATGTTAATATAATTTATATCCTAATACGATGTCTTAAGGGGTCCTAATAGGATGTCTTAAGGGGATCAAAAAAGTTCTCAAAATTTGCTTAAGGGGATCAAAGAATCCAAGGTATGTCTCATGTTCAATCACGATTGATATAATTAAAATTAGGATATATATGAATTAAGGGGTCCTAGAAGAAATGGTGGCTTAAGTGATCCTCATAGGATGGCTTAAGGGGTCGTAATAGGATGGCTTAAGGGGTTCTATGAATTAAGGTCCTAGGAAAAATGATGGCTTAAGGGTATCAAATTTGGTGTAGTTTCCCAAGGAAACCAAATTTAACAATAATACACATGATAAAGTTATTATACATTAAAATTTTAAGTTTCAAAGTAGGAAAACATACACATAATTAATAAAATACATCGAATATTGACTTTTATATATAAAAGTGTAGAGTAATTGTGTATGCACATATATAAATTTTTCATATATGCCAACTCAAAACAATGTTTAGAAAATGTGGCTATGTCATCTCAAGAAAATCCAAAACTTGTGGTGAATCATCAAAATGTAGCCTCTTCACGCCACCTGATATCAAAATGACAATAAATAAATTTTAACTATGTACTTAAGAAATATCAATATATCATCAAAATATTTATTTAGATTTATATAAAACTATATATATACACTTGTATTTACAACTATTCCACATGTTGTAGGTTGAATCTGCATCCTCTCTTTTTGTCTCAAAGTATGTGATGAATGTGATGATGGCTTTAGGATACAAAAAGGACAATAAATCAATGTCAACTATTTACATAAGCAATATCAATATATCATCAAAACATGTATTTAAATTTGTATTAAACTATATATATAATTACCTATATTTACAAGTATTCCACATGTTGTAGGTTGAAGCAACATCCTCTCTTTTTTGTCTCAAAGTATCTGATGAATGTGATGATGGATTAAGGATTAAAAAAGGACAATAAACTATTTTTAACTATTTACATAAGAAATATCAATATATCATCAAAACATGTATTTAATTTTATATAAAACTATATATATACACTTATGTGTATTTACAAGTATTCCACATATTGTAGGTTGAATCTACATCCTCTTTTCTTTTCTAAAAGTATGTAATGAATGTGATGGTGGCTTAAGGATACAAAAAGGACAATAAATCAATTTTTAACTATTTACATAAGCGATATCAATATATCATCAAAATATGTATTTAATTTTATATAAAACTATATATATACTTACCTATATTTACAAGTATTCCACGTGTTGTGGGTCGAATCTACATCCTCTCTTTTTTGTCTCAAAGTATGTGATGAATGTGATGATGGCTTAAGGATACAAAAAGGAAAATAAATCAATTTTAACTATTTACATAAGTAGTATCAATATATCATTAATACATGTATTTAAGTATATAAAACTATATATATTTACTTGTATTTACTTATTCCATTGTACCATCTACATCCTCTCTTTTTTTTGTAACACATCTACAATTATCTCATTCTCTTCCATAAAAAATTTCTATAGATCTTTATTTGCAAGTATTCCATGATACCTCACTAATTTTATATTTTTTGCCACCACCAAATGTGAGTAGTGTATAATCTTCTTATGTGTTTCATTATCTTCAAATACAAACAAACTATTTTTCCTTGTTAGGTATTTTCGTAGCCAAGTGCCAACAACCACCATCGAACCTATTGGATAATGATAGTCATCATCATCTTATCGAGGTGCTATTAGCTTATATTTAGTCTCCATACATCAATCCAACGAATATTTTGTTTCCTCTTCATTCTCCTTAGGTGCAACAATAGCATACACACGTCCTGCAAACAAAATTTAACTCAATAACTTGTGTGACATATAGTTTGACCAATATACATACATGCATGCATATATATAATTAAATATAATATAAAATAGTAATAAAGTGAAATAAAATGAAATAAATTAAATTAAATTACCTTCTTGTGCAATATTTGAAACACGGTCATAGTCATCTAATACAAACACTTGATCATTGTCTTCAATTGTTGTTTTATATTGATCATGTGTTTGTGTAGGTGTCAATGATATTTGGTTCCACTCTTCAATCCATTCTATATTCTCACATGCTTCTCAATCTCCTAAAATATAAAACTAACAAAAACATGCAAGCTCCCTTGTCCTGATAGTCCATGTGCTTATATTCGAACTCTTAAATGAATGTTGCTTAGTAGATCCACTGATTATCTCACAATCAAGTCTAGGTAGAATTTTCTCTTCTTCAACCAATCAAAAGAATTGTCAAACTGTAGAGTACTCGCTTGATCCTGTAGATAACTTTGTATTGCACCAATCCACGATCATTCATGCATCTTTAAATTTTACTGCATCTTCAAATTTCAATTTCTCTCTAGCAAGAATTCTTTTAACACATGCACCAACTCCATCGTGTTCTCCTTTACCACACCCAACTTCAAAAAACTCTACATATGTTGGACATTATGTTCCTTGTGAACCCTACTTAACCAATATAATATTCAAGCATTCTTGAACTATCCCATACAATTATCTAACCATATGAAATGTTCTAACATCTAGATTTCTCTTTCTCTTAATTTTGTATAAAATATATTGAAACAATATTGAACAAACTCTTATGAGTGTAACGAGTTGTCACTCAAATAGAAATAATACTCCCTCAAGATTTTTCTATCATCCTCTGTGTTATCATCTACATGCATGTATACAATATGAACAAACATAGCCACTTGCATTGAATTGTAATATTGTGATTGAATTTCCTCTTGTGGAGCAAGAGTATAGTTTTTTGTGAAATCAATCATTGATAGTATAGTCACAACTGGAAATGTGTTTCTATATGTGTGGAATTATCCATCAAGCCATCGATAATGTTGAGAGTGCTTGACATATTTTGGTACAATCTTACTCTTAAATTTTGATATGAATGCATGTACACTAATTTTTTCTATGATTAAATCATAACACTTTTCAACTTTTCCATTTTTTAAAGAATACTCAACATTCTTAAATCTTTTAACATCTAATAATTGTTGTCCAAAATCATTTTCAACACTTTCATGCATACAAACTCCTAAGAATGAAATATTTCCACAACTAGTGCATTGTCCAAAAATACATAAACTTAAATAAAATAATGGCTCATTAGATCTTTCACAAAACCAACCTACTATAAACTCCTTGATTGTTTCAATTGGTATATTAATACCACGTTCCTACATAATCATATTAGTATGTAAAGTACAACATATAAAATGAAACACAACATAGTAATAATGAAATTGCACATGCCTTTTACAACAAAAAGATATTTGTTGCTTATTAATTTTGACATACCAAGGTTTATATTTTAAAAATATCTTTGACTTATGCTAATATTACCAGGCAACACTGAATCATCATAAATTTTTTTATAAAATTTGGTATGAGTTGTGTCTAATAGGTGTTTTGGATGAGGTCACAAATTTTGGACTCCACTCTTAATTTCAAAATATCTCTAGCATTAGATGATACCCTAGTATTATCATGCCAATATTTTTCAACCAAAAAATTGATTTCAATATTTAATTTCATGTCAAATCTTCGGATTCGACCACTAAAACTTCAACATTGGTTGATTGGATCGTTTTATATACTTTATATTCTCTTTCCCGCTCTTACCAATATTTTAGGACGTATTTTTAGAATTCCACTAATATTTCTTAACATTATTTTATCTAAAGTTATTTTATTAATTATAGTAGTTGTTATAGCTCATCATGCCACATTATTATCTTTATATAGACTCATCTTTCTAATAGACTCAATGGCACTAGCACCAGTAGATATAGCATGTTTAAGTGATTCATCTTTTCTTTTTGGTTTCACAAAAATGCCTAAATTTTTCATTACTTTTCTCATTTTTCACATTCTCATCAATTGCATCATGAGTTGACATTGGAGAGATAGTATTTTTGGATAAAAAAATTGTTTGTATAATTTATTGGTATGTGTTCTTATTTGTATCCAAGAAACCTTACAAGGAAGATTATCCAAAATAGTACTTTCAATTTTTACAAAAATATTTTAATTTTCAACAACAAATGGATTTTCATTTTAATTTTCAACAACAAAAGGGTTTTCATTTTCTACTAGTTCTCTATGAATATAATTGATCTCAACATTGTTATATCCAACTTCTTCTAAATCATATAGAATCACATTTTTCATATCAGTCAAAAGTGGATTTGAGGACGTACTTTGATTCATGCTTATTGTCATATTCTCGATAGCATTGAAAGGTGGATTTGAATAAATACGAGGATTAGTTTCTATAATTGTATTATCTTCTACATTCACCTCTTGAAAATTTACATCATCTACATCCATGGTCTCTTCAAATTTGTATCTTCGATAGTCATGGAACTAGATGCTTCAACACTATTCATTGTTTGAATCCTCATTCTTCTATCTCTTTTTCTTTTTGCCTCCTCTCTCTTTTCTTGAATTTCTTTAGGGGTCAATACCTTCCTATCTTTCCTCTTTTGACGACGTTGTGATCCCATGATTACAAAATTCTAAAGTAAAAATAAATTTCAATAATAAAAGTCTTATTTTTGTTCCTCCTTCAAATGAGTAGAAAATTAACACAATTCCACTCCAAAACTGTCCTAATTTTGCCTCATTTTAAAATTCAAATTAAATTACAAGTTCAAGAGCCTGTAGGAGACAAAATTCAATAGAAAATGGAAGAATTAGTCATTGTCAACCATACACTATCAAGTTGCAGAATTGATAATAATTTTTTAACAATAATAATAAAAAAATGGTCAAAAATAGAATGGAATTTTGTTTACTAATCTCGTTCCTTTTTCCAATGTTCAAAATATTAATTAAAGAAAAATGGATCCCATTTAGGAAATGATATCTTGTTCCTAAAGTGGGATCTTGTTTCTTATCTCATGTCCCCATGCGGTTGCTTAACTCCATTTTCTACTTAAATTTGAGCAGTAGGAGTGTTCCTATGCATAAATTTTATTGTTGGGAAAGGATAATTTGGAATCTTTTCCTATTTTAATGGAGAAGCTATCGTATAGGAAATGAAAATAAGTTGTGGAAAAAAGGGGGGGCTAGAAATAAGCAGCAATTGCATATTGCTAAAAATCCACATGGCTCCACAAATTTCTTTCCCTCTTTTTTAATATTTGCTTTAATTTTTCTTTTTCTAATTTTTTATCGTACAAATTATTATTACTACTATTAATACAAATTTAAGCTGGCTACTAAAAAATAAGTAGAAAAATTAAGCATTCATGGGGCCATCAACTCCACAAATAACTCCTAAATAAGTTGAGTAGTGGCTGCTAGCCAAAATAAGCTAAGCAGCCGCATGGGGACTTGCCCTTAAAATTTAAATTTTGGTCGGGTTTTTACCTTGGTTTTCAGTTCAAGAAAAGGCTTGGGGACTCGAACCTAGAAGCTTTGGACCTGCTTTGACTTGCAACTTGAAGGTCATGTCAATGTCATAAGAAAAGAGTGACTTTAGACATATGTCTGAAGACCTTTTTTGCAATTTTTTTTTATGAAATTAAAACCCATTATAGATGAGACTGTGTAGATTCCAAATATGTAATTTTTTTACAATTGTATTATTTTTCTATTTTTCAAATATTTTTTGATGAAATTGGTCCATAAAATTGAAATATTAGGGTTTTTTAGTATTTTAATAACTTTTTATTAAAATAATTTTTTGAAAAATAATTATAGGTGCACATTCTTTAGAAAATTATTTTCAATTTAAAAAAAAATTAAAAATGATAAGTTTAGGTCATCTTATGCGTGACATACACAAGGATTTTTCAAAACAACAAATATGGCCAATAATTTTATTTTTTAAATTACAAAAAATATCTTGCACATTCTTTAGTGTGCTACAAATCTTTTCCCAAAAGGATTCGAAAAAATATAATTATTTAGGTCAAAATATGGATGGCGTACACATGCATGGAGTGGTAAAAAAAGTGACTTTTAAATAGTGGTTTTTAGACATACCTATTGAAAATAAATTTGTATCATCTAGGTATTAAAATAAATTACATATTTGGAAACTAGAATCAAAGTAATATATTTCATAATATTGACCTTTTTTAAGATTCAATCTCCAAGCGCTTCAAATTTTTAGGTCAAATCAGACAAATTTTGAAAATCAAGGAAAACACTTCCACTTTTTGGCCAAAAAGTGGACTCAACTTCTTACACACACCCCTAATATTCCTCAACATAGTAGTAAATAATATGATCCTGTCAAGAAACTTCATAATACTCCAGCAAAAATATTCCTTTGGGACTTGATTCAAACATCACCTACATACCACAGGATGCTCCAAGAGGCTTTATAGAAGATTGATGTCCCAACTTCTGTTAAACTAAATGATGTAGCAACCTTGTTTCATTATATGCAAGTGAAAATTTTGGATATTACATTCCATCAACATGAATTACCCTTGCTTGAGATCCAAAACAAAAATGAAGCTTTAATGATAAAATTGGTGTGGAAAAGAATCTTATAGAACCTAATGATCTTTGAATTTGTTGCTTTGATAATGTTAATAAGCAACCATTATGAGTGATCACATTACCCATTAGGGTAGGACCCGTGACTTTGCCTACACCTATGTATGTCATGCCAAGACCTCTTTCATATAATCTTCTCCTAGGTAAATCGTAGATTCACACCATTAAGGGAGTCCCATATACCCTCCACTGTGAGATGAAGAATGAATATAATAACAAGATATGCAAGGTTAAAGTATATGAAAAAAGATCATTTATAAGTTGAATTCAAACATTAAACTTCCAACTCTCTTAATACATTGATCCCAACCTCAAAAGTAGAACCCATCCATGTCAAACACAAAGAATAATGTCTTTTACCCATGATTAAATATTTGGAAGATGATTGGGGGTCATTAGATTTTACACCTTGTTTCAAAGGGATTCTAAAATCTTGCCATCAAAGTCTAAAGAACCTATATAAATTGATGATAATGTTGATTGTATGTTATCTGTAACAAAACTCTTAGATGATGATTAGGGTTCATTAGATTTTACATCCTCCTTTATGGGATAATAAAAAATCTCACAATCTAAACCTAAAGAGTCTTGTATTGTATCTAGTTCTACATCAACAAATCCAAAAACATCAAACCATGATGCTGATGGGGGCTTTTTAACTTTCAACCATCAGGAGTGAAAGATGCCTAACTTTAAAAAAAAAATTAAAAGGATTTACATCCTTGAGAAAAACTAATTCTTCTTAGGAGCATGTAAATACAATTTCTTCATCTTAGTTGGAAGAATGTTATGGTCTTGGATAAAAATTATTTCTAAAAATTGATATAATGCAAACATGGAAAAAATGATAGGAATTAAGTGAATTCTATACTTTAATTTTCCAAATAGGGTCTAAGCTTCCAATTTTCATCTCCATCTTCATCTAATGCTTTATCATCTACTGTATGTATGGCATCTTGTGGTAAGCGAGCAATCTTCTCTTCACAAGAGAAAGAAATGTCTTCTACTAAGAAAGAGCATATTTTTCAAGGCTTCTTAAGACCTATTTGATTACTCTTCCTCCAAAAAATGAAAGGAATTTTATAACAAAAAATAATTTTCTGCATATCATTGAGTGCATGGTCATTCTATCAATGAATGTCAGGCCTTGAGTAATAAAATTCAACAACTTAAGGATTGTGGTGCTTTTCCATGTGTCGATGCACCTAATTAACTTAAGCAATAATGATTTGTTTCCTACGGTGTTTCTCATCACTATATGGCATTTGTAGATTTATGTGCTTGCTCATTTCCATTCATGGTGGTATAATTGTTCTCTTAGAATTGCACCCTAGCTAAGTTGCAGAACTTAGCATTCTAGAGGAACATGGGGACTTTTCTAGGCTATGGGTCACCTGTAATGGAAAAGAACCTCTGGAGAAGGTTGACTTCCTAGTTGGTTATCACCTATACTACTGATTTTTTGAAGAAAAGGGAAAGAGGAATACTTAAAATGAAAGAACTGAAGCTTAAAGAAAAAGGGGTGATACACCAAGCTAAATGAGAATATGAAGGTTCAAACTTTAATACTCTTAGTCATTAAAGAAAGAAACTAAAATGCACAATTTGTTTATGTATGTTCATACATAAATACTTCACAGGACGGTTTGTATGCACTAATCTTCAAAAGGGAAAGTACCTTCACAATCTAAAGATAAATGCAAATTGGACACAACCTGTAACCTATATAAACACACTTTTGTAAAAAAGGCATAAAGACATGAGACAAAATCACTAGGAATGAAAATACCTTCACAAAAAACTTGATCAATCACTTGAAAATGCACAAGACTACAAGAACAAAAGGGAAAATTTGAATCAATAATGACCAAGGTGTTATCTGTATTTCATATCTCCAAGAGTTACGAAAATTGCACAAATCTCTGCCAAAGAACTGTAAAAGTCACTAGTACATGAAAAGCATAATCTGAACTAACTCAATAATGAGTTACAAAAGTGATTAAGTAGGCAACATCCAAGTGGTTCCACCAAAGAAGGAACTGAAAACCAACTTGGGTCGGATGCCCCTCAAAATCCTAAAATCCAAGGCCTATATCCCCTCCAAATTGGAGAAAAAGTCAAGCTTGACTTTTTCAAACCATAAAAGCACTCCAAATATGCTCCAAACTGAGTCAACATGCCTAAAAACACTCCAAATGCTCCAAAAAAGCAAAATAGAGACTCCTATATTCTCTCCACTTGTTGGCGAACTGAAGTCAACCTCCCTCCATTCTTGGCATGTCATAAAAGCCAAAGCATATCTCTTTACTTTCCCCATGACTTAGTCATATCCACCCATGCTTCTATGTTTTTGGCATTTTTAAAGGTAATGCTTAAATTAAATGATTTATAAGTAATCATTTGAATTCAAGCATTTTACAAGATAAAGCAAATGCAAAAAATAAAAACTTTAGCTTCATGTATCGGTCATAGACTTAGTCAAAGTTACTAAGTCAAAAAACACATGAAAATGCCTAAGTTATAAGGCAAAGGCATAAAAAAAGCACAAGACATATAGTCTTGACCCCCTCGACATTAGTTGTCATTGGATTGATTTTTTTTAAAAAGGCAAAAAAATGCCAATCTTCTATCGACACTTTTAGGGTATCAAACCCTAAACAAAAACAAAAAAGAATGAAGAAATCATCTCATTTGTTTATGAAGCTTCGAGAAGAAGCTAGGTCCGCCGACACCTCCATGCAAGGGTTTTTGAAAAACTCTCTTGAAGGTTTCAGTTGGAAGATTTCGCAACCAACAGAAGATTTTTTTTGCATAAAAATCTATCATTTCCCTCCATAGAACACACTGGTAAGCATTTTGGTTGGTAATTTTGACAAAAACCTTTATTTCCATCTGATTTTGTGATATAGGTCATTCTTCAACAACGGCTTCTATAGCTCTTACTTATTCTCATATACTTGTTCATTTCTTTGTGATTACTTTTACTCGGCCACCATATATGCCACTTTTTGAGCTTTATGAAAGCATCTTGAAATGAAATGCATATCTTTTATTTTTCCCACGCCTTTATTGTTGTTTCTATGCATCTGTTTTGAAGAAAAAATGATATTTTTTGAAGAAAAATGAAGTATCTGCCAATTCAAGCCACAACCATATTCCTCATTGTAGGCACAAAAGACACCATTTTCAACAATGGCCGACCCTTGAAAAGAATATTTTGTGCTTGAAACACAAAAACCCCAAGTGGGTTTGTATGATTTGTGAAAAATAACCTTTCCTCTTTTGTGCATAAATTCCTCTATGTATAAAATACAATGAAAATTTTGTCTTCTTCCAAGCACAACTAAAAGCCTTTTTGGGTTTTGATATCATAATCATTAAATAGGCTGAAACCCATATCAAAACCTTTAGCCAAAATAGGTTTCTAAACTTCTAGACCGCAAAAAATAAAACACAGTTATGGCACATTTATTTATGTTATTCTTCATGAATGTAGGTTGAATAAGGCCAAGGGCTTGCAAATCTTGAATAGAATTGAGAGGATATGATAATATTTTCTCCATTTTGTAGAAGGAAAAAGAAAAACAAGCCGCAGTACCTGGGGTTTTTCCTCACTTCCAATAAAAACAAAGGCTTTTCTGTAGATTCCATTTCTGTGTTCACCATGCATTTTTTTGCATTTTCTGATTTTGATGACCGTCTCTCATGCCTCTGCCCTTAAGAGGAACCTCCACTTGAGTTTGTCTTTTTTCATTCTATTGTCCATAATCAAAAGTTAGGACACCATATTATCTTCATCTTTCCACCATATACGAAAATCCTCATTAAGAACTGTGCTCTTGTCAATTACAAACCTATCCTAATGCTTCCATGATCATTATTATCTTTCTATAACTGCTATCTGTATTTTACCTATGCACACCATCTCTTGCTTTTGATGCAAAATGTTGGCAGTTTCTTTTGTGAAGATAATGAAGACCTCAAACAGTTCCCATACAGATCTTTAGTGGCTATTTCCATGATGAAGAAATCAAATTTCTATTTCCATACATGTGTCCTCTAGTAGCCCCTTTGCTTCAAAATTGTCCTTCATTTTACTATCACTTTGCATCATAGAGGATTGTATTTTACTCATCCTTATGAGATTGTATGCTTCCTATTATGGTTTTGAAGGGACTGACACTTCCTTGCATTCTTTGGCTGATGAACTGTACTTTGTTACCCTATTATGGTAATTCTTTCTCGCTGCAAACTGTCATCTATGTCTTGTCTCTGATAACGGTGCATAAAAGGCCCAATTACTAAGCACTCCTAACATATATTGCCCCATTTTATATTTAAGATTTCATTGCTAGGACTGTTCTCCATGATCGCTGCTTGTGATGCTCAATTCTTAGATCTTGTTGATGAATACAGTCAAAACAGTCTCTTACACAAGAGACTAAAATGAATGCCTTGATGAAATTCCCATGAAAACTGCACTTTTTGTCTCTACTCACTATTATTGAATTCATCCTCTCTTATGATTTCCTTGAGAAAGCATATATCCCTTATGACAGTGATAAATAACTCATAACCATAACTGATATGTGCTTATTTGAGTAAGTCAAAAAGAGATGAACCCTTCAATGTCTCCTCAAAACATAACAAAGCACTTTGGGCTCAACCCTTTTGGGAGCCACATTTATCCCATGTGCTTAAATCAGATGAATTAAAACAACAACACAACTTTTTCTATATCTACACATGGAACAAACATTAGGAAAACATGTGTACATCTTAAGTTCAATGGTTTCCTGGGACACCTAAAGTGTACATAGCTTATTTAATGCATATGGAGATCAATATATATGTGCATAGGTGCATTTTCATGTATATTTTGAAACCTTTCATTGCTTAGAGCATTGCTCTAATACCATTTCTTTTGCCAGATGGAGGACTAGGAGTGATACGGAGCTAGGAAAGACACAAGCAACTTGGGGCAGCAACAAGACAAGATGACGCAACCAGAACCAGTCATTCTCAGGCAATGATTGGTTTCTCTCTTTACATGCACATTTACTTTTCTATTACTTATCCATGTATATGATTTTATTTATTTGCATTGAATAAGTAAGGTCAGTCTCACGGCTTGTGTGAGACAATGTACATTTCTACATTCAATAAAGATTATTGTTCTATTCAGAAAAGACTTGTGTAAATCCTTCTTCTGTTACATGCATATGTATGGATGCAGTAATTTATAAAATGTAATCTTTTAGATTATTTCATTTATGCAATTGAATGTAATGAAAGAAAGATTTAAAATGCACCCTTTTCTTTGTTAAAATCAACAAGCTCTACCTAATTGAGCTATAAGTAAAATCTGGTTACAATAATCTTAGGTGCAATCATAATTTCTATGACATCAACACGATAATATTTTCAATGATTTTCCTTGTCTCTACACTTGGGGGGCAAGGATAACTAGTTTTGGGAGGCATGCATTCTTTTCAAGGATCCCCTCTTCCCCTATTTCTCCTTAAATACCAACATAGCAAGTATGTTGACATTTTAAGGGGGGCATATATTACTCCTATCTATTTCATACACGTCTTGTGAGATTTGACTTATTGACATATCCCCTTTTGTGGTGGTGTTATTTATAATGCCCCCTGGGGTGTGGTTATCAATTCATCCCTTGGATGTTTAAATGCTTTTTTCATCCCCTTGGACATTTATTGCACCTTCTTAGTTGAACGTTCGTCCCATTGGACATTTATTGCACCTTCTTAGGTGAATGTTTATCCCCTTGGACGTTTATTGCACCTTTTTAGGTGAATCTTATTTGTCCCCTTGGACATTTAATGCACCTTCTTAGGTGAATCTTGCTCACTCCCTTTGACTTTTATTGCACCTTCTTAGGTGAGTTTTTCATTTGTCCTCTTGGACGTTAAAATTTATACGCTTCTTAAAGCGAGATCTTTGTAACTCATGAGTGATTTTAAATCCTTGTGAGAATATAATTTTGTTAGATAGCACATTTGATGGATGATATTTGGTATTTGAGAAAAATCAAGACTGAGGTCTCTTTGCCTTACTGACTCAAATCCCTTTAGTTTTAACCTTGTGTTTTATTGTGTGTGTCTTCTTCATGTTTGCATCGTGTTTTTTCAAATTTTGTTGTCATTAATATGTTATGTTACATCATGTGTTTTTGTCATGTATGTTTCATGTTTTTGTCATGTATATTTTGTGTTGTCTTGTTGCATTACATAAATGTGTGTTCCTTTTGTGCTTATGTTGTCTTACCATAAGATTTTGGGTCTCGAGGGCTTGTGAACTCCCCCTAGATTCATTGTTATCCTATCTCTTCAACATTTGGACAATCCCTCTTGACATAGATTTTTTACTCTAGTGTGAGTCTGAGCATAAGTTCATATTCTCACTAAAGTGGGGCTTAAATGTAGTGTTGTAAATTATCACCCTTGACAATTCCATACTATGTTTTGTTGCCCCTTAAGTAATTGGACCTAATTATACACCTAATTTCTTAAATTATGCATTTTATGGCCCATTTAAACATTTATTAGCAAACTATTTATTAGCAAACTACAAGTAGAAAACCAATGCATTCATTTAATATTTTGCCCTTAAATCCTTAACTCCTAAAAAATAGGTCCTAGACACTAATGCCTAGGGCGCCTATGTCCCCATTTTTTGGCTCCAAATTTGAATATTCATTTAATATTTTGCCCCTAAATCCTTAACTCCTAAAAAATAGGTCCTAGACACTAATGCCTAGGGCGCCTATGTCCCCATTTTTTGGCTCCAAATTTGAATATATCAGAGGTGGCATTTTATTATTTGAATTTTAAGTGTCCATTGTCAACTATCAGGATTTAATTTGTGAGAAATTACAATAATTTCATATAAATACCTAGTCATTGCATCATTTAAAGGAATTCTATAAATTATTGGCAAATTGCATGATCAAGCAACTATCAAGCAAGTAAAGAGCAACATTTTAGAGATTTAATGCATAAATTCAACATCAAAGCATCTTGTCTAGTTTATTCATGGTCAGTTATCATTGTGCTTGTGAGATCTAACCCTTGTAGGTCTTTAAGCAATTCAAGCATGCAAGATCCAGGCCTCGAGGTGATATGTATGACTTCATTCCTCCAATGGTGGTGAGTTTTAGTCCATTTTTATTCATCATTCATTTTTATTATTTAGGCCTATCCCTCAAAGGATGGGTTTTTTATCATTGACATTGCCATTGTGGAAGTAGAAACACTAACATGGGGTTTGACCAAGGCAAGCCCTTAGATGGCACAACCCTTCCTCTCTCTTTGAATGTGTAGGTTTCAAGTTTGAAGAAGAGTGGAAGAAGTTTGAAGATAAATTATTCATTGTTGCAATCAAACCCTACATCTTGACAACTTAGGAAAATAGTTATTTCAATATCTGACAGTACAACAAGCAGAAATATAAGTCTCTAATCTAGCTCTCAAGGACTGTAAAAGAATATATGAATTCCCTCTATAGATACATATGCACCTTGGGAAACTTGGTCTAGTATTTTGAGCTCCAGATTCATATCACAAGTGCATAATGTCTTGCTTAGTCCATTTTTGTAGTTTGATTTCCTCCGTGACTTTCTAGATCTAATATTTTTGCATCAAAATATTTGTTTGCATACTTAACCTAGTTCAATCCTTGCATTTCATCCTTAGGTTTGTTTCAAATTTGGTCAAGCGTAGGTTGAATCACTTGTTAGGTTGTAAGTAAGTCCTAGGTCTTGTTCAAATCCATCAAACCCTGACAAACAATCTAATCCATCCATTAACTCTAATGAAATAGGAAAAAGGTGTCAAATGCCCTAAAAGGGAGATCTCCCTTAAAGGGTTTCCCTTTTTCTCTTTGTTTCACCTTTGAACATATGGTGGGAGGTGTTATAGCAATTTTCACATAAATGTAGCCACTTGAACCAAGTTTTCTATTGTCTAGAAACATAATTTCTTATGTACCCTTTGATCCATTTGTTGACAATCTCAGTTTACCCATTTATTTGGGGGTGGTAACTTGTGCTAGGGGTGATTTCATTTTCTTTCAAATGAAATAATTTTTGTAATAAATGACTAAAAAACCTATTGTCCATAGCACTAACAATGTTCTTGGGAAAAATATGTAATTGAAGTACCTCCTTGAAGAATAAATCTTCAATTTGGGAAGCCTTAAAATCAGAGGTCATGTCATAAAAATGAACATGCTTAGTGAGTGTATCTACTACAATAAAAATGAAATATTTACAATTTACTCTAGGCACCCCAATGATAAAGTTCATGGATATACTTTCCCAATTTTTTTCAAGGATGGGTAAGGGATAAAATAGTCCTATAGAATAGTCTTGTTTGACCTTGTTATATTAGTGAGATGATCTTTCCTTAATGTGATTGATCACATCCCCTTTCATTCCTTTCTAAGAGAATCTTTCTCCAATATGTTTGTATATTTTGAAATACCCTAGATGACAAACCAATGGAGTCTCATGAGTGGAGTGTCATGAGAGGAGTTTCATGAGTGGCTCTTAAAATATTCTCCATCATATTTGATTCTAGGACTAAGTATATCCTATCCATATGCAAAATTAGACCCTCCACCACTTTGAGCCTGTCATAATATATCATTTCATCCAATAGATTAGAAGAAAATTCATTCTTGACATATTCAAATATGATAGTAGTGACCTATTCAACAAAGATATTAGAAATGGAAAATAAAGGTTTGTCTTTGAGATAATACATTAACAACTACATTATACCTACCCTTTACATATTCAATATCAAAATCGCGTGCTTGCAATTTTCTTACCCATTTTTACTGTCTATCATTCAAGTGTGATTTATTAAGGAAGTACTTAAGACTATTGTGATTTATCTTGACCATAAACTTTCTAAACACCAAATATTGTATGAACTTCACTAAGGCATGCATGCTTGCTAGCATCTTTGCATCATAAATAAATAAATCTATGATACTTCTATTAATTGCCTACTTTCAAAGTCAATGGGATGTTTTTGTGTCAAAACGATCAAATTCCTTCAAATAAGACATCACATTTCAAAATAAAAGGAAGTGATAAATTGGGAACACCAAGTACTAGACATTAATAGATTACCTCTTTCAATTTATTAAGAAATTGCTCTGCTACATCTTCCCACTTAAATGATCTCTTCTTGGTTAGGTCTATGAGCAATACATGTTGGGATAATCCTTTTACAAATGTTTGATAATAATTTCATAGCCTTACGAACCCTCTTAGATGTGAGATATTTTTAGGGGGTGATCAATCCCTAATGGCTTAGAAATTTTTTAGTCCACTTGGACTCCTTGTTCACTAATGATATGACCCAAACATAAAATCTCCTTAAGGTCAAACTCGCACTTTTATTGCCTGTAAAAATGATGCTACTCCAATCTACTCAATATTTCATCCAAATGCTTGAAGTGATCCTCCCAAGTCTTACTATATATCAAAATATCATCAAAGAAAAATAAGACAAGATTTCTTGATTTTTTGCTAAATACCTTGTTCATGCACGATTGGAAGGTTATGGAGGCATTGGTCAAGTTAAAGGGCATGACTAAAAAATAAGTGTTGATAGTGACACTTGAAAGTGGTCTTATGAATATATTCCTCTCTCACTTGGATTTGATGGTATCTAAAACATAAATCAATATTTGAGAAGTGTATAGCTCTATGAAACTCATTTATTAGTCCATCAATCCCAAGAATATGATATTTATTTTTTATTTCTCTCTTTCTTAATGCTCAATAGTCAATACACATCCTTATGGTGTTGTCCTTTTTCTTCATTGGTCTTATTGAAGAAGCAAATGGCCTAGAACTTGGCTTGATGTGGCCAATATCCAAAATCTCCTTTATTTCCTTGTCAATTTCTTCCTTCTGGATATTGAGGTGAGCTAAGGAGTGAGTATCACCAACTTTGCACCTATTTCCAACTCAATAATGAGCTAGAACCCTTGATTATGTGGTAATATTGAGGGAATGTGTTAAAAACATTACTATTCTTTCCCAAATAGCTTATGCATCAATACGATAAGCATCCTTTGTGCTTATGAATGATTTTTAGGTGTGATCAAGTAGTTTTCCACCCAAGAAACTTCTCCTCTTTAGATTCCCTTGAGAATTCTCCAAGAGATTGTAGCCATTGTACTCCATGAACCATGTTAGTATCTCCCAATTCAACCACATAGGCATCTTCATAAGTCGAATAATCTCTAATAGTCATTTTTAGTTACTGGATTCTTTGTGCAAATTATATGGTGAACCATCATCTGAAATCACATAAAATCCCTCAAAATCTCTAGCAACTAAGCCCCTTCTTATTATAAGGGCTTCATCAATAAAATTATGTTTCACCCCACTATCAATTATAATGGTTATCCTATGACCTACTAACACTTTGTGGATCTTTAATGGATTGTATATTGAGTTATAGATATATCTATTAGTGTTCCTCCACCTTTGTTTTCCCATTCTTTATTAGATTCTTCATTTACTTTCTCATATTTGGCTTCTTCTACTTGATTATTGAAAATGACTTAAATATAGTGCACTCGCCCTTTGCCAAGTAATTTATGTCCTCACTTCCAAGGTTCTTTGCAATCAAAACAAAGTTTCTTTCATCTTAGTTCATTTGAATTGTATTAATTTCTTCTCACTAGTAGTAGAGTCTTCTATTTTCTTGACTCTCCCTTTTAGAACTTCTAGTTTCTAGTAGGAGCATTATAATAAGGTTTATTCTTGAGCATTTGGAATTTTATTACTGCTTACAAGAAAATTATCCTTCCTCTTTTACCATGGATTGTTCATAATGGAACAAAATCCCTCTTTTGGAAGGATTCTTGGAAATGGCTACCCTTCATTAAGTTATAGGAAGGGTCTTTTAGAAGTTAGATTGTTCTTGAAGTAAGAATAGGAAGTAAGAGTAAAAGACTATTTAGAGTTCTTAATTGGAGACTCATTTCCAAACGAAAAATGGAGTTTGGTCAACTTCAACATCCCTTCCAATTAGAAAGCAATTATTTCACTTATTTTAGCACAAGGATTATTCTACTACTCTCTCTAGGATGATGAGCTAGTTTGGACAACTTCTAAGACAACAAATTACTCAGTAAAACAAGTTTTTTCTCATCTCTTCTCAACCTTCTTTGACTAAAAATTGGACACATAATTTATGTTAGAATAATTATTGTATCCCAAAAGATGGTGCATTTGCTTGGCTTCTCTCCAGAACAAGATTTTAATAATGAAAAGACTAGAAAATCTTGAAATTTTCACTTCTTATAAATGAGTGCTTTGTGGGAAAGAAGAGGAGGATATAAACCACCTATTATTAACTTGCAATTTCAATAATAATTATTGGAAATGACTAGCTATAAATTTGGGTTGGAAAGGTGATTTCCCTAACCCAATTCTACTTCACTTCCTTAGTTGGTAGATTCCACCTATGTTTGTATTTGGTAGATCAACCTCTCTTTAGTTATTTGGAATTCAAGAAGGTAATTTATAGAATTGAAAGATCAATATTAGAAATAGTAATGTCTAACATTCTCAAAAAAAATTATAGGAACAACAAGTTTTTGAGTTGGGACAATGATATTTTAAAGCAATGGCCTACCTTAAAACCCCCTCCTGCCTGGGGTTCCATTGTCACAAATAATTGTAAAATTTCCATAAATAGTATTAAATGATCTTCATCCTCATCTCTAATAGTAAAATTAAATTTCAGCAGAGATTCCAGGGGTAATCTAGGCCACTCTATTGTCAGATGTGTGATCAAAGATAATGCTGACAATATTCTTTTGGCGAGATTAAAGAAACTGCTGATCATTTATGAAAGAAAAGCCAAGTGTGAAAACACTTCCCTAATGTAAATCAATCAAGAGAGGGGTTGCAAAACTTTGTTTCAAATCTTTAACTTTTACAGTTAACATTCAAGATTGTACATTCATTAAGTTAAATTTTAGATTTAAGCAATAAACCACAACACACAAATTTTACCTAGGAAAGCCCTTTCAGTAAAAAAACCACACCAAAGCATGGATCAATTGTATTAAACAGTAACAAGGCTATTACATACAATATTTAGAGTCTATGCTCTTGTAGGTGTTGATTCACTATGATATAAATTATAGAGTGAATTCGATAGCATAATGACATAAATTTACAATCTCAACATTACTATTAACAAATGTACTAAGGCACCAATGCATACTTCTCATACATGGGCATTGATTTTTATCATGTGTCAATCTCCTAGTCTCTACATGCGTGCAAACTAAAACTAACAACATGTACGAGTCCCAAGTGACACAAATAGCAACCTGTCAAACATGCACATACATGTAACAACATGTAAGCACATGCAAAGCCTACAGATCCAAAAATCAAGCAACCTCATGTATGCTATGTGTCTTATAGAAAAAATCAACTTTACTACCAAAATATAACTCATCCACAACTCCTAATCACTCTAAGTGACAACTCGATCTCCATCAAGCAAGTTTCCTCTTCAAGCTTCAGTTAACAAGTCAAATTGAGGCCACATGGCATCATGTCACCCCTCTTAGAGGTTTTCACAATTATCAATGCTCAATTGAGAACCCAAGTGACAAGTTTCACCTTTCCTTTTGCTTTTCTAAAGAGATAAATGCTCACACAAGTGGACTCTTCCAAAACAAACTGCCACATGTCAACATGGTGCCCATTTTAGAGGTCTAAACAATTGTTTTTTCCCAATCGAGTGCCCATGTGACATGTGTCACAATTTTTCCTTTTCACACCTTGCATACATAAGATGCCAACTCCCCACTGGGTCCCATAAAGTGACTTAACAATTTGGAAGCAAATATTATTGCATTTAATAAATTAAATCAACAACTTAGGGAAAAATAATTAAATAAATAATCATGGGACTCACTAAGGTTGGGACATAGTAACCCAACATTCTCCCACTTGTCGAAGACCTTCAAGAGTTTGTGTATCACTGCTTAGGCCACCCATTGAACTAGTACACCAATTGAAATTCTTTGTGCTCACTGGCTTCATTAGTGCATCTGCAACATTCACCAAAGTTTTCACCTTTTCTAAGTTAACCTTTTCATCTTTCACCATATCATGAACAAAATAAAACTACACATCAATGTGCTTTGTTTTGGCATGGAAAGTAGGATTTTTCATTAAACATATAGTACTCTCGCTGTCACAATAGATAGTAATCTATCATACATCAAAATCAATATTAGAACACAGTCTCTTAAGACAAATGGCTTCTTTGTAAACATGAGTAGTTGCAAGTGATAAAAAGAATCAAATGGATGTCAACTTAGCAACATGATAGAAAATATCCCCATAATCTATTCTCTCCACTTGGAAATATCCCCTCGCGACCAACCTTGCCTTATCATTCACACTACCATTAGGACCCATTTTCTTCTTGAACACCCATTTGCATCTAACAGGTTTCCATTCATTAGGAAATGGTACTAGATCCCATATACCATTATTTTCAATGTTTCCATATCTTTATTCATGGCTTCCATCCAGGTATCTACATAATGCACACCCATAACCTCTCTAACTATTCTAGGCTCATCAATGTTAGCAATCAAAGCAAATATGCAACTAGAGTCTAATATAGAATATCCAAATCTATCTGGTTATCACAATTCTTGTGTAGACCTCCTCAATGGCTGAGGTTGAGGTTTTGGCTCTTCTTCAGAGTTGTCAGGGCTATTAGAGTTCTCCTCAATATTGAGTCCACTGGGAGTACATAGTTCATCTCTCTCAAGAGTAGGTGGAATTTGAACTACCTCCTTATGCTTCTCTTCCTTCTCTAGTTGTAGATCAACTATGGAAGGTTTTAGCTCATGAAATATAACACTTCTACTATAGAGAACCTTCTCTATAACTAGATCCCAAAGCATATACCCTTTCACATCGACTCCATAGTCAATGAAGATACTGTTCATTGCCTTGTTCTCTAAATTAGACCTCTCCACATCAGGCACATGAGCATATGCCTCACAACCAAAGACTTTGAGATGTATCATTGAGGGCTTCTTACCAGACTACACCTCAACAAGTGTCTTTTCAACAAGTGTCGAAGTAGGAGATCTATGGATCAAATAACATGTAGCGGCTACAACTTCATCCTAGAACTTCTATCCAAGGCCAACACCACTCGACATGCTCCTAACCCTCTCCATAAACATTCTATTCATTCTCTCCACAACTCCAGTTTGTTGTGGGATGTATGGATTTGACTTGTGTCTCTCGATCCCATGGTACTTACAAAACCCACCAATTTTTGCAAAAAAAAACTCACCACCGTTATTCGTCCTCAAGCATTTAAATTTTTTACTAGTCTCATTTGCAACCAAGGATTTGAACTCCTTAAACCAACTAGAAACTTTAGATTTACTTCTAAGAAAATACAAAAATGTCCTTCTAGAATAGTCATCTATGAATGATACAAAATACACTCTATGTAAACAACGAAGGAACATTAAATGGACCAAAGAAATCAAGATGCACATAATCCAAAATCCCAAAAGGCTTATGAGAACTGTAATAAAAATAAACATGGTGTTGTTTTCCATATATACAATGTTCGCAAAAATTGAACTCAAGATTACAATCATCAAGGCCTTCAACAAGGCTCTAAGACCATTCTCACCAATATGGCCAAGCATTTGGTGCCACAACATTGATTTCTTTGATGGGAGATTCATCTCTAAGGCATTAGCACCCTTAGGTACCCAGAAGGCATGACCATCAGATGTAGATACCACAATCTTCTTCTCTACTCAATCTAATTGTGAGGATGAAAAATCCAAAGCTCATTTCTTAGACTTCACAAAAGTGCTATTGCATTGAACAATACATGCATCCAGCTTATATAGGGTTCCAATCCTAACAAGGTTGCAACAAATGAATTTGCATCTCCATACAAGGAATCAAAATCAGATTTATCAATTTTCTTCTTTTTCTCTTCTTTGTAGTATTTTTGGAAATGACCAAATTGCCCATAGTTCTAACATTTATCCTTGTAATTTTTACCAAGAGACTTAGATCTCCCTAGAGACTTGGAATTAGACTTCTTGTCCTTTTTATTTCCTTTATCCTTTGATCTACCATGAATAGACAAGGCCATCTCAGAAGACTTCCTTCACATCTCTTTAGACAACAACAAAACAACCACATCTTCCATCTTGAATGTGGTTGTTGTGCTTCCACTAACCATCACCAGGTGGTCTCACAAGTCTAAAAAAGAACATAGCAATAACATGCAACGATCCTCATCATCAATCCACACACCAACTGAACCCAAACATTAATTGAACCAAACACATCAAGATGCACATAATCCAAAATCCCAAAAGACTTATGAGAATTGGAATAAAAATAAACATGGTGTTGTTTTCCATATATATAGTGTTCACAAAAATTGAACTTGATATTACAATCATTAAGGCCTTCAACAAGGCTCTTATTTTTTAGGGATCTAAGACCATTCTCACCAATATGGCCAAGCATTTGGTGCCACAACATTGATTTATCTACTGGGAGCTTCATCTCTAAGGAATTAGCACCCTTAGGTACCCAGAAGGCACAACCATCAGATGTAGACACCACAATCTTCTTCTCTGCTCGAACTAATTATGAGGATGAAAAATCCAAAGCCCATTTCTTAGACTTTACAAAAGTGCTATTACATTGAACAGTACATGCATCCAGCTTATACAGGGTTCCAATCCTAACACCCTTAACAAACACAATAGAACCTCTAGTCATCTTGCATTTGTGACTCGAGAAAATTACTTACATTGCCACATCACCCAACTTACTCATAGAGTTTAGGTTTCATTCCAAACTAGGAATGTGAAAAAAACCATCAATCCTCTTCAATCTATCATCAAGGAATTTGATCTCGAATCTTCCATGACCAACAATCTCTAGGTGAGAGTCATCACCCAAATACACCTTCTCGCCATCATACTCTTCATACTTTGAGAACCAACCTCTATGAGAGATCATGTGGAAAGAAGCACCTAAGTCAATCAACCAAACATCTTCTGATGCAAGCATTGCCAAGGTTGCAACAAATGCATCTACATCTCCATATAAGGAATCAAAATCAGATTTATCAATTTTCTTCTTTTTCTCTTCTTTGTAGTATTTCTAGAAATGACCAGATTGCCCACAGTTCTAACATTTAGCCTTGGAATTTTTACCAAGAGACTTAGATCTCCCTAGAGACTTGGACTTAGACTTCTTGTCTTTTTTATTTCCTTTCTCCTTTTATCTACCACGAATAGACAGGGCCATCTCAGAAGACTTCCTTCACATGTCTTTAGACAACAACAAAACAACCACATCTTTCATCTTGAATGTGGTTGTTATGCTTCCAATAGCCATCACTAGGTGGTCTCACAAGTCTATAAAAGAACATAAAAATAGCATGCAACAGTCCTCATCATCAATCCGCACACCAACTGAACCCAATTGAGCAACTAGCGTATTAAATGCATTCAAGTGATCAACAAATGATCCTGCTTCCTCCATCCTCAGAGAATGTAGTTTCTTTCTTAGGAATAACTTATTTAGTAAAGATTTCCCTTGATAAATGTCACCAAGCTTCTTCCAAAGACTAGTGCAGTCTTCTCCTCATGGACATTTAGGAGCACAAAATCAACCAAATAGAGTCTTATCAGACCCTTGGCTTTTTGATCCTATAGATCCCAATCCTCTTGCGAGGTTGTTGGTTTTGTATTGAATGTTGCAACCCATAGATATCTACCTTGATCTGTATAGGATCTAGACTAAATTGCAGATTGAATGCTTAACTTTTACAATGATTATTCCAAGTTAATAATATCAAAATTAACTTATGGAAATAATTAAAATGACAAGGTGATAACAACAGAATGAGAGAAAAGAATGGAGAAAGAGATGCAAATAGCGTTTGATTACGGAGTTTGCCACAAACGTGACTATGTCTCCGGGTCCACTCCAATAGAGAGACCGATCCGATTAATCTCCAAATCAATTACAAAATTGCACCAAGACCATTTCTTCTAGCACTTCGGCAGCATAACAATACTCCAATGTACAAAAATGGCATGAAAAAAATCTCCAGCACCTCTCTTCGTATCACCTGTTTCAATTCTTCATCACTTGAAAAAAAAACTTAATAGCCACTCTCACCTCACACTCCCCTTTAAATACAAAAATTTCACCCAATTTGGCCCTTAACCAAAATATTTTACAATATTCCCCTTATCTCCATTTTTACATATAAATCCCTATTAAATTCCCTAAAAACAACCTAATCTCCCATATAATCTTTAATAATATTTTAGCCCTTATATTCTTGACTCCGGCTTTACAAATTTGGGAGATTATTGTTTGTTTAATTTAAAAATTAGGGGAATTGTTTTTTAGAAAAATAAGGCATTCGGTTTTGGACACTTAACAAATAAAACCGATGCCACATAACAGTATAAATCCATTAGATGGCTTAACGGTGGTTAAGGTTTTTATTAGGCCGGCGGTTGGGGGTTCAACCCCCGCCGCTGGCTTTTAATAGACATTTGCCAACTTTAAATCAACAAAATAAACAGCCACTATACTTGGGTAACGGCCGACGGTTTGGTGGAATGGTCGCCCGGTGATTTCGCTCGCGAGTGGTTGGGAGTTCGAGTCCCATCCACCCTTTTTAGCACTTTGTTTAACAAACCTGAACGCCAAAAACCTGACACGTGTCGAAACATGATTCGCCAGAATCTGCAGACATGTCCGCTGATAAGGCAAGCCCGTACGCTGACAAAGCCGATGACGTGTGCTGAGTGGACTACCACCTGTCCGATGACGTGTCGTACGGATGCCACGTGTCGCACTCTCATTGGTCCGTACAATCTGACTCATCTGCCACGTGTTTCATCCGAATTCGTCCACTTGGCTTCCGTACTGTACAGACTGACACGTCAGCATGATGACGTCATCATCAGTACCTTCAAATCAACCGAACTTTGACTAGCTGTATCTTGAGCCTCCGATGTCGGATTTCGACGAAACGAACAACGTCGAAATCGTCTTGACGAGCTCTTCGCGATGATGCGAACTTTGACAACTTTTGACGACATCATTTTTTTCGCTTCCTAGACGCCCCCTGATCCTAGTTTGACCCAAGGTTTGACTAGCTATAACTTGCACAAACGGACTCCTTTTCACTCCGTTCGAGTTGCGTTGGAATCAAGACGTCGAGCTCTTTCTAATGGTGCTGATTCTAAAGAGAAATGAGACACTTCAATTTCACTAAAAATATCCACCGGATCATACCTACAATAATATCCTCCATTTTGAGTTTCCACAACTCAAAATTGTCGCCTTTTAATTTCTTCATCTCTATTGTTCAAGATGTGCTTTCCATATTAAAATTACAACAAGATCTCAAAGCTCTCTCTACAAGAACTCCCACTAAATCTAGATAAGCACAAAAACCCTTGAAACCTAACAAGGATAGAAAAGTTGGCCAGAATCTGATACCAACTGAAAGGAAAGTTGAGTGCAAAAACACTTCCCTAATGCAAATCAATTAGGAGAGGGGTTGCAAAACTTTGTTTCAAATATTTAACTTTTATAGTTAAAGTTCAAGATTGCATGTACATTAAGTTAAATTTCAAATTTAAGCAATAAAACACAACAAACAAATTTTTCATGGGAAAGCCCTTTTGTGAAAAAACCCACACACCAAATCATAGATCAATTGTATTACAATAACAAGGCTATTACATAAAGTGTTCTGAGTCTATGCTCTTGCAGGTGTTGATTCACTGTGATACAAAATTTAGAGTAAATCCAGTAGCATAACAACATATAAATTTACAATCTGAATATTACTATCAACAAATGCACTAAGGTTTCAATATATACTTCTCATACTGGGATCAATTTTTTCCATGCGTCAATCTCCCAGTCTCTGTATGCATGCAAACTAAAACTGACAACATGCAGGAGTCCCAAGTGAACCGAATAGCAACCTGTCAAACATGCACATACATGCAACAACATGCAAGCACATGTAAGGCTTGTGTAGTGTAAAAAATTATATACCTTGATAATTTCAGATTATGTTTGGGTCCCTTAATTTATCAAACTTAATTAAGCATCTAATTTACAAAATTATGCATTCCAAAGCCTTATGCTTCCCGTTTTTCAAAAGGGAATCAACATTAAACAAATGCATTTAATTATTAAATTTCCTTGGATCATGTGAGCGCTAGAATTATAGGCTAGGAACCATTCACCCATGGGAGAATAGGTCCCCATTATGAGCCAGGACCCATTTTAAAATATGCTTTTGGCAACATTTTAATGATCAAAATTCAAATTGGAAGTGTTAGCTTTTGGAATCTATTTTTTGGGAAATTGGATAAACACTTACAAATACAGTCTTTTTATCATTTGAAATCTAACTAGCAAGAGAGCACTTCATGATCAAGATATCCTATGAGCAAATTATTGCCAAGAACATTCAAGAGCATCATTATCAGTCATTTTCAACAACAATCAAGATCCTAACATCATGTCAAAGTTCATGTGTATTCATGTTATATTTGAAGGCTAAAATTATGTTGCAGGTCTTCAAGTATTCAAGCATTCAAGGAAAGTCTTTCAAGCAAGATCTATTCCCTTGGAGTGATGTGTTTGTCTTCAGTCCTTCAAGGAAGCAATTGAAGGGTGGCAAGTTGCAACGATTGTATTCATTCATTGTTTCCTTCCTTTTTCATCAAGGTTTTCATCATTGAAATCTTTGCCATTGTGAAAATGGGAACACTTTTCATGGGGTTCAATTGAGGCAAACCTTTATATGGTATCACCATTTTCCACTCTTTCTGTATGTGCAGGTTACAGGTTGAAGAAGAATTGGATAGATATTGAAGGAGCAATTTTGTATTGTTGCATTTGTTGTCACCATTGTTGTCAAGCCACAAAAGTCAAGTTTCAGAATTTATTTCCAACATTTTGACAGTGGGACTAGCACCAAACAAAGGCTAAGATCCAGCACCAGAGAACCCCAGAAGTTCATCAGGACCCCTATACAAAAAACCCATTCGCCCATGGGCAAATAAGTCCTTGTAGGCACATCAAAACCAATTTTTCTGAGCAGGTTTGCTATCCTCTAGACTTTCTAGATTCGTCGAAACTTTCCTATTTTAGTCTATCAATTGTCGGGATCTCACATTTTTAATATTAGGTCATATAGGATCATTAAGTTAAACATTTCAAAATATTTCCAATCCATTCCAATCCCCCATGAGATGTTGAATCGTTGATTCGGGTCTGATTGGCTCACCATTAGGGCTAAAAGATAATCTTTTCACATTGTGATTTATCTCTAATGAAATCCTAAAAAAAATGCATCCTTGAATCCTATGTTCTTTGCATTTAGGACCTAAGATCCCCTTTTTCTATGTTTCAACTTGTAACTCCAAAAATCAAGCAACCTCACATGCTAGGCATCCTATAGAAAAAATCAACGTTACTGCCAAAATAGAACTTACCCACAACTCCTAGTCACTTCAAGTGACAACTCAGTCTCCGTTAAGCAAGTTTCCTCTTCAAACTTCAATCAACAAGTCAAATTGATGCCACATGGCATCATGGAGCCCCTCTTAGAGGTTTCATAGTTCTTAATGCTTAATTGAGCACCCATGTGACAAGTGTCAAATTTCCTTGTTTTTGCTTTTCCAAAGAGATAAATGCTCACACAAGTGGACCCTGCCAATACTTGCTTCCAAAAAAAAACTACCACATGTCAACATGGTGCCCATTTTAGAGGTCTAAACAATTGTCTTTTTCCAATGGAGCACCCATGTGACATGTGTCACAATTTTGCCTTTTCACACTTTGCATGTAGGATGCCAACTCCCCGCTGGGTCCCATAAAGTGACTTAGCAATTTGGAAACAAATATTATTGCATTTAATAAATTAAATCAACAAATTAGGGGCAAATAATTAAATAAATAATCATGGGACTCATTAAGGTTGGGACACCTTAATCCCAACAATATCCTTGGAATTTGTTGGTAGGCTCGTCACATGGTAGGTCTTGGAGGTGATGCATTCAATATTCATAGTTGGAAAATTAATGCCATTCCTTTCATATCTTTCTTCTCATGAGGGCTTAATAAATTTGAATGTGATCTTCGTTTCTTGTGAATCAATCGAAAGACCTCATTTTTCCCCTTAGATTCATTATGTGCAATTGCTCCCTTGTGCTTGTAAATATCAGGGGTTGTAGAATCATGTTGGATTTAACATTGCATTTACTTCTCTCTCTTCTCATTGCAAAGAAGTATTGCTTCAAAGTCCCTTATTGGCTTCTTTTCTATGCAATTTCTTGATATCAAAATTTTGCATGTGTCACAATAAAGCATGTCATGAAGAATAAGAGGATCTTCTTCATTCAACCCCAAAAATGGGAATTGATGGAATGTGGATCATATGATTATATTAAGCTGTTATATGCTTTCTTTTTTGATATTCCTCATGTTGAATTTTCTCGTGGGAGAAAATTACTTTGGGCCTCTCAAGACAATTTCTATTTTCAAAGCTTTTCTTAATGTTCCTTTCAAATGTTATGAATATTGTCTAGAATGTTGAATTTGTTGAAGTGCTTGGCTTTGATTATGTTCAAGAATAACTCCTTTTGAAGGATAAATTTCGTTTAGCTTGTGAGGGCTACGATTTGTATGTGAGTTCAAATCCACCAATAACCTCTTCACTCTCATTCAAATGTGGGATGGTTTAGTAGTTTCTTATGGTCTAAGGGTGTTGCAACGTAGAGTTTTGAACGATTGTGGATTAAATTTGAAAAGTGTGCTTGACTTTCACCATTCTAAGTTGAATGGGGAGGTGGTTACTAAGGAAAAAGGGCTCTTCAACACCCTGGACTAGCTTGTCCTCCATGTTCCTCTCCTACTTTGGTGCTAGCTTCTTTTGTTCCTGTTCCGTCATCTAAATGCGATGTGTCAAGCTCATTTGGTAGTTCCTAATTATCAATAATTTCTTGACCAATTTTTTGTTTAGTGACTTCTATTATCCCTACTATTGTATTCTGTAATTAACTGAATTACAATCTTTTGATTTTCTTTGTTTGTTTTTCTTGTCTAAATTTGTAAATTTCCACTTTTATTAATAAAATTATAAACAAATGTATTTTATAAAAAAAATAAAAAAAATCATAACAAATATAATAAAAATAAGAATCACATAAAATTAAACAATAATTAAAAAATAAAAAATAAACTATAAAATAATTATATAATTTTAATGAACCCCAAAGAAATCTAATTAGCCAATAGTTAGCCGATAGATATTTAGTTGCTGTTGCCAAGTGGTTCGCTGTTTCAGTCTGTCAGATGAAATCGATCTTCCGGAATCATGCAGGATTTCCTCTGTCAAGCATGCAAGCAGATTTTAATTGGCAACCAATAATTTCTCTTAGAGGCCTGCAAAAATCTTGTGTCGAATTGAGCAGCTTTAAAACCTCGATATTTTTAGATTGTTTGGTTTGTCATAAATAGATTGAAGTAGCAGCTGCATGGAGACTGGTTTTAGTTCGTCTCATTTTAAAAAAAATTCTGCTTTGGTGGGGTTCCGTAAAATTTTTCGTGCTAACTCTGCCCATTCTTTCTCATCGGCACTGTTGACAGCACGACACAAATTGTGCAGAATCTGGAGGTAAGTCACTTGCCCTGGTTTGAAAGAGTTATTTTTTTGGAGATTCTGTATACGGCCGGATCATTTTTTGTGGTTTTTTATTTCATTCTAAAACAATTCTGTTTTTGGCGCCCTTGAATTTTTTTTTCGTGGAGCCAAGTAGGGAGTCGGAGGAGGCACCAGTAAAATATTGTTGATCGCCCACTTTGTGTATCCGTTGATCTTGTTTTGCTTGTTGAGAAGGATCAGCCGCATGTGGGACTAAAGAGGGGCAAGCTCTTTGTGTCCTTCGAGAGCCACAAATTTCTTAGCCAGAGCCTTGTGTATACGTCCAGGTTGTTTACTTCCATCGGGTATGGTTGTTAAATATTCATAAAGATAACCCATTGATTTGGCTATGGACTTCTTTTTTATTACACCGAAGGCGTTCCTTATTTGAAGTTAACCGAGCTAAATTTAACTATAAACGGCTGATATCTTCTTACATTGTATGCAAGACGATTGAATTGATCTGCGCTGTTAATTTTCACCGAGTTTTTTTTAACCTTTTATTGATCACCGAACAACATTGAATATGTTCATCGCTTTTATATACGCTGGACTTCCAAAACACAAACAAAACTATTAGGAGGAGGGATTCTGCCCAGAGAGGAGAATCGACATCCATTTTTCTGCTAATTTGTTCGAAAAAAATCGATGGATCAGCCATGGGGAAACTGCGTGTCATTTTCGCTTCTGATCTTCTTTGTCGCAAAAGTCATGAATGAATTCTGTTGCTTCCTCTTCACTTACTCCACCCTCCTTAATTTGAGCACTTAAACCACCTAAGCGAGAGGCTAAATAACGCTACAACTTGGAAACTGAATAGAACTTTGAAACTGAAAGCTATGTAGAGATCTCATACCTTTCTTTTTTAATGTTTTAGACATTCTGAAGAAGATAGGTTTTGCCTATTCCTCCCATCCCAGACACTGCAATAATTGGAATACGGGCGTTTTCAACAAAGCTTTAGCGGGCATTCTTCCTTCCTTCTGCATTGGGGAAAATCTGGTTCATTGAAAGCTGGATCCATATCCTGGACATGTCTGATGCTTTTCTCTTCATGATTGTGTGCCCTTTCACCAAATGCCAAAACATCCATTTTTTTCTGTTTTAGGTTTTCCAAATGTTTTGGACTACAAGTAATGTTGCAGAGAATATTGTGATGGATGTCTCTTACTGCAATAGTTGTCAATGTTATGGATGTCTCTATTGGTTTTGAAGTACAAACCAGTTGCAGAAAACTGGGTTTTCTAAACTATTTTATTAAGAACACAGAGGGTTTTGTGACATGTTATAGTCAACACAACAGAGTATTGCTACAGCAATAAAGAAAACATTTGATTCATTGAAAAATATACGAGTATTACAATGTTTTTAATGTTTTATAATAGTGATGTTCAGAATATCATTTGTTTCTTAAATAGATACCAGTCCAGATAAAGAAAAACAATGCTCTATACTTTGTATGTAGTGCTGCATGGAGATTTTTAGGAGGAGTTAACACTTGTCATACCACATTACAACTGCCAATTTTTTTAGAACATATTTACATCTGTCATCTGTCACTTAAATAAAAAAGACAACAAAAGCAATAACTGTCCATAATGAATGAGTTCTCTTAGCAAAAAAAAGAGCCCTACCCTCGCAGGTGCTCCCTGCTATACTGTGGATATATTTTGTAAATTGAATAGAATATTCTTTCCAATGCAAAACATAAAAGGTATTTCTTAATAAATTAAATCAACCTTAGCAAACATATGCAAAATCCAAGCACTCTGTTACCTCTCAGATTGCCAACAAAGAATGCCATACACAATCTGCATCTTTTAATGTCACTTTGCTTCAACAATGGAGTTACATGGAGTAAATAGTAGTGTTCCATGGGGACATGTCCCCTAGATCTGAATGATGAACCATAGGACTTGGGGCTTTGGAGGGAACATACCTGTTAGTTTTCAGACCATGGCAAGCAGATTCTGCACCTCAGAAAATCTAGTCTTAACTGCAAAGAGCTTAAAATGAAAAACTCCAATCAAAACAGAAGATCTGAGTATGTTAATCTACAAACACATAAACATGAAGAGTGATAGGATTCATAGATCTGAACTCTGAATACTGCATCTATCTTCTATTAAAACTGAGAAGAAATAGACCGCATTGTAATACAATTTTAGAAAATAGACCCTATATGCATCATGATTAAAACTAAATTAATGCCCTTTAAACATAAATAGACAATTTCACTATGAATCTAAGAGAAACTAGATGAGGTGTCACATTAATTGTACAACTACTGGAGTGGCACTCAATTTGACTGAACAATCAGTCTGACTAATCTATCAACCTAGTCTAGCAACTAATAACATCTAATCAAAGTAGATGAGACTAAGTTAGTGCTACAAATCAGTCAATTCTACAAAGTTAACTGGACACTCATCTCAAAGAAGACTCACTATATAGTTGGGCCTTATTCTCCTATATAATTATGTCCTCTCCATGCTGATCTCTTTGCTGCATACAGGTTTGGGTTTGATACTTTCACTATTGTGCCATCACTGTGAGAAAACTTGTCAAACATCTCAAGGTGAAAACTCTAATATTCCCTCTCTGCGAGGAAAGTGTTCACCAATCCAAGTTTCTCTCTTAACATCTCAAAGTCCCCCTTGGCCAGGGGCTTTGTTAAAATAATATAATGTCAACAACCTGGGAATTTGAGGGTACATACTTAAGTACCGCCACTCCCTACAGAATTTTGTCCCTGAGGGAATGTTATCAAATGTCTATATGCTTAGAGCAATTGTGAAACATGGATTCTCAAAGAGCCTGATGCTACTCTAACTGTCATGATACACTAATGTCAGCTTCAACCTCTAATTGGTTACTTTTGCCATCCTCTTGTAAAGCTAAATAACCTCGCAACTAGTAGATGATGCTGCCATTGATTCTGCCTCTGCTGAACTCGGTGCTACTGCTGTTTGCTTACTGCTGAACCAAGATTTCATACTTTATCCAAGTTGAAAAAAAATCCTGAAGTCCTCTGGCTTGCGCTAGCATCACCTATCTAGTATGAATCCACAAAGTCATGCAACATTAACTCTCTATATACAACATACTTCAACCCATAATGAAGTGTGTCCTTCAAGTATCAAAGCACATGCTTTGCAATAGTCTGGTGGATTTACTGGTTCAATTTATCCATTGCAAAGCAATATTATGCTGGGTATTCACCAAATACATGAGGGAGTCTATCAACTAGCTGTACACCAAAGAATCCATCAAATCGGAATTTAGATCCATAGTCAACTTTGGGTTCATAACCATGCAAGCAGATAGGGGCTTACAATCCATCATCCAAAATCTCTTTAGAATCTCTGTCATGTACTTATCTTGACCAAGGAATACATAATAAACAAGGAGGCTAACTCCCTCTTGCACTATGCTATGGGCTTCTCACTACCACCTATAAGGATAGGGTCATGAATGTACATGACCACAACTAGTAGATCAAATTTATCAAACAAATGGCAAAGATTAGGATTTGCAATACTATTGGTGAACCCCAAATTCAACAAGTACTCATATATATGTGAGTAGCAAGCATGTGGTGCTTACTTCAGCCTGTACAAAGCCTTCTTCAACTTGCATACATGGGTCTCTTGCTCATGCACCTCAAACACTCTAGTTTAATTGATATAAAGATCAATTATAATAAGATGCAAATACATAATTACCTAGATGGAAGTATATCTTGTAGTTGGAGCAAAGGTCTTGTCCTAATCAACTCCCTCTGTTTGGGAGAACCCTTATGCAATGAATTTGACCTTGTACTTCTCTATGCTCCTGTCTATTGCATGCTATGCCATCTCCAATCACCTGGAAATTAAAATTGGAATCAATCATTGACTTCCCTTCTGGTCTTGACACAATCTCCCAAACATTATCTTGCATAATGGAGTGATATTCCTCTACCATGGCATCTTGCCACAGTTGCATTGAATTTGCCTCCTCAATATTGGAATGCTTTGCATCAATAATGGAAGACATCATTACGACATAACTCATAGACTTCTTAGGGGGATGACTGACGTGGAAAGAAGTCTTTGGTGCTTTTTTTCGTTCTTATGCCTCTTGTAATGTCTAAGTAAGTCATCTAGGCTCTTGGCTATACTAGAAGGTAACAAGGTATTTGCTCTTGCATTGGAACCTAGCTGAACTACATGTGATATTAGCATTTGGGACAACAATCTATTCACTCTCTTCAACCTTAATAGTATTAAAAATTCTAATCACGGTAACTAATTTTTTAATGCTTAAATAAGCATTAAATTAATTACACAAAACATTGAAATTCAAACTGCAGAAATGAACACAAGTATGCAACAATTTACACCTTCAAATCTGCTTTGCATTCCTTCTAAGATTACAAGGAACCTTCCACAACTGTCAACTATAGTTGCACGGAATTATTACAAGCTATCAAATTATTGAACTTATATTTTGCGTCTTATCTTTATACTATTTAGCTAAAATATATAATCTTCCAAAATAGAAATCTTATCTCACACAGGAGATGACTTGGAAGACAAGTCTAAATGATTGGTGTTTATCTACACCTTATTAGACTTAGTTGACTAAATAAAAGAATTTCACTTTAATCACCAAAGTGAATTACAAAATAGAAATAACTTGAACTACTTGCATGTTCTCATTGAACCTGTTAGAAGTTCTGAATTGAGCCAAAAAAACTCAATACTCCCTCTTAGTGAGGAAGGAATTCTGCACTAATCTAAGTTTGTCTTTGCATGCTTCAAACTTCCTTTTGGTAAGGGCTTGGTTAGAATATCAACTAACTGCTGATCCACTGCTTCCTAAAGGTTGGAAGACCCAATGATGTCACTCATCAATGCCATGTAGTTAGGAAACTTCTTCAGAGGCCTACTCTCCTTGAATGTGCTCTTAGGAGCCTCAACATGCTCTTGAGCATACCTCAATGTCTATTCAAACCATCAAGGTCTCCTAATAGAAGAATAAGGGGCTAAAGTTTCTCCCTCCTCACTTCAAGGTTGCTGTCTCGAATTGGAAACAATTGAAATCTTTGGAGATCCAACCTTCGGAGCTTCCTGCTCCTCATCCTTTGATTGCATATAGCTGAGAAATACATGGTAGGCAATGATTGTCTCCAATGGCAAGAGTAAATATAATCAAATAATAAATAAATAAAAATGGCAGGCAAATTTTTATATAGTGTCCTTTATATGTACATATAAATTAAGAAATACATTCTCAACGAAGGATATGCCAATACCCTAGTGCAATTAGAATAGGCTTGCAATTGTTAGAACATTTACATTTGCAATAACCCTAAATAAAAGGGACCTGCAAATGAGATGGACCTATCTCTTCCTCTTTCTATCCCCATCTCTCCCTCGATCTCCCTATCACTCTCTATTTCTATATCTCTCTACTCTCTCTCTCCATCTCCATCTCTATCTTTATCTCTCTCCCCTATCGTTATCTCCTTACCTCTCCTTGCATCTCTCTCTCTGTCTCTTCCCCCTCTATCTTTCCTACTATATATATCCTCTTTCTCTTTCCACATATCTATATCTCTCCCTCTTTCTCTCTCTCAATCTATCTCCCCTATTTCTCTCTCCCTCTATTTATCTATCTCTACTTCTCTTTGTTTGTTTGTCCCTCTGTCTATCTATCTTCCTCTTTCTCTCTCCCTCTCTCTCTCCCTCTCCCTCTCCCTCTATATCTCCTTAGATCTCTATCTCTCTATCACTCTATCTCACCCTTTATAACTCTCTCTATCTCTCCCTCTTTGTATTCCTTAATATCTCTCTATCTCTTCCTAAATATCTCCCTATCTCTCTATCTTTATCTCTCCCTCTACCTCTCTCCATCTCTCTATCTATATCTCTCTTCCTCTCCCCCTTTATCTTCCTTTCTACCTCTATCTTTCTCTTTCCCCCTCTATCTCTAAACATGTCTCCCTCTCTCTATCCATCCATCTCTCTCCCTCTCCCTCTTCTTAGACCTCTATATCTAATTATCTTTGCCTCTATCTGTATCTCTCTCTATTTATCTTTGCCTCTCCTCTGTATTTATCACTTCCTACCTTTATCTTTTTATCTCTCCCTCTTTCATTCTTTCTCTTGGCCTTCCTCTCTCTATATTTATCTCTTCCATCTTTATCTCTCTCACTCTCTTTCTCTCCATATCCCTCTCCTTCTCGATCTCCATTCTTCTCCTTCTCTCCATATCCCTCTCTATCTCTATCCCTATCTTTATCTCCTTAGCTCTCTCTCTGTCTCTCCCTCTTTCTATATCTACCTCTCTCTTTGTCTCCCTCTCTCCCTATTGTAGGTATAACATGAGCCTGATTGTTTTCTTGATTCATAGGTTTTATTTCAATCATGCTTGGATCCTTGCAAATGTATGCATAGTTGATTTGAAGCTATCATTTCTCTGTTGAGACCTTTATTACACAAACAACATCATTTGCTAAGTGCACGAACAATTGACCTCATATTTTGTACAAATGCACCTAAAAAAATTGACCATTTTTCTCCAAATTTACCTTCCACACCTGTTCGGCATACCCATTGCACACCAAGGTGCGATTGCTAGTTTTTAGGAAAAAACTCTTTATCTTGGCTACGCTTTCCTTACCTTCTGCTTGGCACCTGCTGAGGACCTCCATCCTACGGAGAGAACCATCAGACCTCAAGGGCATAGTAGTGCAAAATGGGCACACCAAGGTGCGATTGCTAGTTTTTAGAAAAACCTCTTGATCTTGGCTACGCTTTCCTTACCTTCTGCTTGGCACCTGCTGAGGACCTCCATCATACGGAGAGAACCATCAGACCCCAAGGGCATAGTAGTGCAAAATGGGCTTCCTCCACTTTATCCATAGCTGTGATAAGTGATAGTTGAAATAGGCATCTGACAGGAAGCCTGCAAATTACAGAAGCTACCGAAAGCTGACTGTGCAGGGGAATTATGAGGAGGATCCCCATGACCCCTAGCCTCTATTGCTGAGTGGGGTGAGAGAGAGAATGCAAGCCAGCTATTATTATTGCTATTATTCATGGATTTCATTACCATCCAAACCTTGCAGTTAAGTTTTTATCAGAGGCCTCCTAAGTTTTGACACCAATAATACACTAGAACAGCCTTAATTGCTGCTTACTCTCAGTTTCACCAGATGTCTGCCTTCCGTGGAGCATAAAACTCCAAGTTATAAGCATCTCAAGAGGAGTCTCAGTGAATAAAATTCCACATTAATACAAATCTTGAGGTGATACATTAAAAGATAAAATTATCATGGACAGCTCATAGACATTGAAATAGTTACAGGATAATGGACATAAATAGTTTTTGAACCTTGTTAAATATTTTTGCTGCCGATTTAGATAGATATTCATTGCAGCCCAAAAATGGCCCAAGAAATGTTAGCTTCCCATGAAATGGCTTTCAGCTTCATATCTTGCAATATAGATTATATGCATGTCTCCCATAGAGCATGCGGCATGTCAATCACCCTTTTGCTAATGAAGTTCTCCTAAGCCATTTTTCTATTTTTCATGTTTCTCTGATTGCTGCTATCCTTGCAGTGCTAATGAACAAACATGAAGCTCAATACTGCATTTTTGTTTGAGAACTGATCTAAGCCCGTATCTTTATCTTCATCCTTATAGATCAATTTTCTTATTTTTGTTAGAGGAATCTTTCTAGCAGTTGTACTTATCCAGTAAATCGTGGTGTGATAGTAATGGCAGGCTGTTGCGAGACAGTAGCCTAGATTCAAACCTCTCTCACTGAGATGATGCAGCAAGGTTGTGATGTACGGTTTCAGAAATACTATGAATGGGGTCTGATCTTGTTCCACACTGCATAGATGGACATACAATTTATTGCATTGAAATTGCAGCTTATTTGGTTGGTTCCATTTGACTCTTATGGTCTGGAAAATCTCTTATCATTTATTTGCATACGTATACTTTGTCACTTGCCAATACTTGGTTGTGAGTGAGTTGGTTTTTTTCAAAAATCAAAAAAAAAAAATTGAACTGCCAAACAATAAGCTGCAGATTCAAAATATCAAACCTTGAAGCTAAAATATCATACTCCAAACCTGATACCCAAATTATGAAGGCCAAACATGAAATCTCGAATATGAGTTACAAAATCACTCCAATTGAAACCAATTGTGACTCGAAACCATAAATATTAGTAATCACAGTTGTCTCACCACCAAAAGAAGCTTAAAATTAGGACAATATTGTGTCTTTAAGCAGATTGGTTCTTTTGGTTTGGTTAAGAAAATTTTCGAGATTCTTGGTTTGGTCGTCCTTCTTTCTTATGTTCAATTCAATATAATTTTAAAAAAATGTCACATCAAATGAGCTTAAGCAGTAAATCATCATGGTTTTATTATGCAGACATGTGTTCACATCTCCATGAGAAATGTTTAAATATACAAATATTGACTGCTAAATCAGGTAAATAACCATGCAAAGTATACAAATTTGAATGTTGAATAAGGTAAGTCAGTCTATCCAATTCGTTTAAATGTATATCTGATTCACTTAAATGTAGAAATACTGAATGCAAAATCAAGTAAATTGCCATAGCTGATTTGTTTAAATATACAAATGTTGAATAATGAATTAAATGAATTTACAATAGTGTACAACATCCAATAAGGCTAGGTACAAGTCCTAAATGAATTTGATAGAAAATAGGATACATACTTAAAATATGAAATATCCCAGCCAAGATATATGCAAATTTTCTGATTTTTGCAACACAAATTTATGCCCTAATTTTCCGATTTATGAATTCTGCTCAAACCCCAGTTTGCTGATAACAATTTCTGAGTTTATAAATGCATTAACATCAGCTTTTAATCTTCCCAATGACATCAAAAATCATAGCAGATTTGTCCAACCACAAATAGGAATATAATCATCACAAAATTAGGGCATCATTTTGTGTTATGGAAAATCAGAAAATTGCACAATTATTGGTTGGGATATTTCAGGAAATGAAGAATAGGCCAATTCACAAATATGATTGCTTGAATTATAATGTCAGAAATGGGGACATTACAAAATATATAAATGTTAAATACTGAATCAGTGAACCACCATATCCAATTCCATTGATGTAGCATCTAAGCCAAAGAATGCCAACACGGAGAATCTTGGGCAATCTTTATGAATATTTAAGCTCCTCAAAGGAGCTACTATGCCCTTACCCAAAATTAATGGTTTTGTGAGAGACGAAAGTGGATTGATTTTAGGTTAGAAATGTTAGTTTTAGGATCAGAAACGTAAGCAAGCAGAAATACAACACATAAGACCATGAACACAACAAGTGTCCCTGGGAAAACCCTCCTTCTCGAGGGAGAAAAACCCAACAAATAATATTCTCTTATATAATGAAAGAATAAGTGCAGAAATCTGCATACAACAATCAGGCCTTATACAGGGCCGAATCTCATACAATAATATAATCTATATGTCACTACTCCTTGAATGAATGATAATGCTTCTTCAAAGAATCCGATCTGCTGCCAAAAAGAATGCGAACTTCTGCTGCTGCTTAGGAGATGCGAATTTTAGAGAATGAAATTGATGATGAAATGACATGTCTTCATCTTCCTTATATACAAAGTTAGGCAACCTCTTCTCTAGGGCGGCCCCTAGAGAATATAAATATTATTTAAAACATGAAGGCCGACCAGCTTTTAAGGGAAAATAGCTCCCAAAGCTATAGAACACTAACAAGAAAAGCTGGGTTATAGATGAAAGCATGATTGTTATGCTTTCAAATTGATGGGAAATTGAATCAAAATAAAGCTTTAACTTAATAATATGGAACTTCAAGAGTATACTTTTATGGGTAGAATTTTTTCCTATTTTTATTATAAAGATTTGTAGAAGAAATATGGCAATTTGTTTTCTTATTTTCATTAATATATTAGTGGTATAAGCTATTAATATTGAAAGGTTAGCCAATGAAACAATCACATATTGTATCTTTGTTTGTGTAGAGGGAATTAAGAAAATGTATAGAAATATGTTATTGATTTTGGCTTGTAACGAAAAAGCATGCCTAACCCTAATAAATATTTTCTTTTATTAGTTCTAGTAATTTTTTTAGGCTGACCTAATTAGGATGAAGGGGTGTGCCCCTGCCTAATTATGTCTAAATAAGAAAGAGAAAGCGTCCTCCAAACCAGCATAAACTGTAATATTAATTCATATTATCATATTTAGTTTTTTGGAGGTCACCTGCTCGAAGTGGTCTAATGTTTTATTGCCTTTGGCCTTTATTTCCAAGAAGTATCCTAACAATTTATTTTGACACTGTCTCAATAAATGTGTACTCAGCCACAAGTATTAATTTTGATTGCTGCCTGTTTCAGCATGAAAAACCATTGTATTATATAAACACCGTTGGCAACACTATTAGTGGAACCATTTGTTTTGATTTGCTTTATTGTTGTTGTAAATGTAAATGATGGGATTTTTTGTTGAGAGGATCATTTCTAGCTGATACTTAACCATTTACTTTTATTTTATATTGTAAGCTTTTCCTTTTGAGTGTGTATTCCAATTTGTTAGCTTTTTCGAGAAGGCTTTCAAATTTTCAATAGACACTCCAAGCTATTGGAAGTTATCAAACTGCATCTTGTTTGTGATACTTTTTGTTAATTTGCATATGACATTGTAGTAGTCTGTCTTGATTCATTCCTAAGGTTTTGTTATCTTTCTTGTAGTTGATGAACATGGCGTTGGAATTGAATAAGCACCATGAAGAAGGTAGTTGCATTACTTATTTAAACTGATTTTTAATTCTAAATCCTTTTTTCATTTTGTTGAAACTTTGTCTTTTCAAACAAAATAATATTCAGATTAAGGTCATATAATGCGTATAATATTTTGATATTTAATAATCGTCTTGTAGAAAGTTGTTGCATTGTATAAATTATGTATATGTATTGTGTATCCAATCTTAAAGTTCCTTGAAGCAGGTATGCTCATTACTTTTTTTAAGAATAATAGGAAAAGTAAATTTGAGTGCTAGATTTTAACATGTTGAGCTCTTTTTATATAGTGAAAATTATGAGTGTGATAATGCAATGTGTTTACATTAGATATATTTGACACTTGACTCTTGCATTTTTGTGGGAGACCAGATGAATCATCCATCCTTATAATGCTTTTGAAAGATGGCAAGCAAATTGGCCAAGTTTCATGTTCTAATTCTCCAGTGAAAATGTAAGATTATCTTGACAGGTTATGTTTATAAGGTAGCGCTGATGGCTGGATTATTTGAGTTGTTTGATATGTTCGGTGCATTAGAAATACATTTTAGTTCTATCTTCAATGATAAAACTTCCCTTTAGGCAAAATGGCAGAAAAATTCTTTATTTATGTAAAAATCAGTTCTCGAATTGCAAGAGTTAATTTGCCTCAACAGCTGTAAAATGTGATGTATATTGAAAGATGCATGCCACTCCAGCTTTAATGTACTTGCTCATCATCTAAGTGAAGTTATATATGTGAACAATTTATTCAGATAGCATTTAATTTTGCCTTTTCTTGCTTTTATGTTTTAAGATTTTGTTCATACTAAGTGACTATATTTAAATACCTTTTCAGCCTTGAATCCTTGCACATCAGGGAATTTACTCCTACAGCTTACTATCCGCTCAAAAGTTTGCCTCATGTTTACTTTCAATTGGCTTACTATCAAAATGATGAGTGGCAAAATTTTCTTACTGACCTCCTTGATAAGGATGAGGTGAAGATCTAATTTGCTTCCCTACTTTGCTGTTTATAAAGCATTTGCATATTTCATTTTCATCATATAAACTCATTATGCTTCCTATTATATAAAATAGCCAGTGAGAGAAGTAGCGCTATTTGATTTTGGTTGCTGCTGCTATAGGATGGGGTTTACTTTGTTTTGTTAGCAGTAATTCTCATATTGAAAGTTTTGCTGCTTCCTTTTTTTTTGAAGACCCTTATGTAAAATGGTTGGGCTTAACTATCACGCATGTTTGCAGTCAAAACTTTCTATATGTAAAGATGTGTGCACAGTTGCATGATGTATAACCTATGTTTGAACATTTAGCCGGTGCAATCAAATTGGTCCTCCAATTTTGAAAAGATGATCTGAAATTCATGTTTATGGTATCTACTATAGGTTGCAGTTTGCCAACATCAAAATTATGAGTTCTTGATAACACCTCCTGCTGGACAAGATCCAGCAAATTGGGATCATGTTGCTGTTGCTTATCGTTTTAAGGAATTACCCAATAGTGGTGAAGCTGTGGAGTATTCTGTATTTCACTGTGGGCTTAAATTCTTTTATGTACAGAACGACCTTCATGAAGGATGGGCTTTTGGTGCTCTTGCTGAGCTGATTGATATTGCCAGGGATGCTAATGCATCAGAGTAAGCTCTAAAAATTTAAGCTGAATTGGTTGTTAAATAAGGTTCCTATTTTGCATTTTTTTATAAGATTATAAATTCAGATGTTGAGCTGACTGTTTTCAACAGGTTGCATATATCAATTCAGATGGAGTTTTATAAAAGGGCCCAACAAAATATACCAGTCCTTTCTCTGATTGATGACGGACCGGGTATGTCACATTCAGAAATGAAAATGATGGTTGGACTTGGGTGTGCATGCCCCACTGAAGACTCTGTGGATCGTATTGGAATATCAACATATGGATTTGGATTTCTGGTAATCATTAGCTGTTGTTCCTGACTGGACTGTTCATTGATTATTTTTTAAATACATGAAATCAGTTGTCTTTGTAGAATAATAACATTAGATGTCTTTCATTATGGATAACAAGAGATATCTTAACCATGATAACCTGGCCTTATGGACTCACCGTCCCAAAACAGTCTGTCCTTGTCTCAAAAACTCAGAGAAACACTAATTATTGAAACTTTCAATAGGAATATTAGGCTGCTTATCTGCCTTCTTTTCTCTTAATGAAGTAGTTGTAATGGAGATCTTCTGGAACAGTGTTATGGAGTTGGACGCATTTATAAAATGCAAACACCTCATGCTGGTCATTTGGTTTGAATATGATTCTCATCCTGGAAACACACAATTATGACACAAACACAAGCATAAGATAAAAAGTAATATTAAATTTTTGCCTTCCTTAAATTTATTTTTTAATAAGAATAAGAGATTTATTAACATGAAGTACAATTTTTTGATATTTTTAAATAACAAACAGTTCAACAGGCAAAGGTAAATTTTGTCCAATAAAATGAGGATAACTATAAACTACTTTTGTTTAACCATTGAAATCTTTAATGTTTAAACAGAACGCATTTGTAGAGTCTCTTTTAGGGAATGCGCATCCGTGATGTATCGTGTTCATAAAATGTCTATGCATACATTTTTATATTCCATATGATATTTTTTGACTTTTTTCTACTATAACATGTGCAGACAGGATCCATGCAACTTGGAAAGGATGTAGTTGTTCTTACTCAAAGTAAAAAATCTCGGTCAATAGCATTTCTGTCGCATTCATACAATAAAAAAAAGCGAGTGAGATTTCTCCCTTGTGCATTGTTGCTGTAATGATTGAATATAAACCTTGCCCTTGCATTTTTTCATTTGATGCTTTTTCTCTACTTTTTTTAGTTCTCATGTTTAAACCTGAGCATTGTCAGGGGATATATATTCCAATTATAACCTATCCGAAGGATGGAGGATGGAAGGATTATGACCTTGAGGTACATAGCAAATCTGAAGCAGAGGAACATTTGAAATACATTATGGAGTACTCACCATTCAATGAATATACCATCAGATGCAAGTTTGCAAGCTTTGGAGAGAATGGCACTGGGACACACATTTATATCTACAATCTAGCTCAATGGGGTTCAGAGTACTGTTTAGCCTGGGATGAAAAATGTGATGATGACACAGATTTTAAAAAGAAACGAGATATATGGATAAGATCAAGGAGGGTGAGGAAACGGGAGGGTCAAATTAGTCGAGAGGTGAGTTAATGAGCTTTTTAGCTGGTTTGCGTCATCATTTCTGTTTTATTTTATGATTTATTTTTTTAAAGTATGTATTTCTTTTGCTTAGCCGCCTTCATTATCTCTCTTGTGCTCTACCCATTTTTCCCACTTTTTAGTTTTCCTGATTTTCAAGTATTCTTGGAGGTGTTTGGTGCTCAAAAGTCCAAAACCCTATTATTTTGTTACTTCTTTGGCATGTTCAGCAAATTGGAATTTTGTGTATATTGGAAAGGGGTGTCTTCTAATTCACCCTGTACTCAAAACTTTAAATCTGAAATCTCTCAACATTGTGTTTGAATTTTTCCTTTACAGTTAAATACTAAATAGTAATTAAATTTGCATGTGTTAGTAGACAAGTGCACTTTTGGGTTCTTTGAGGTTGCCATCTATTTCTCATTGACAGTTAATTGACTCAGAAAATATCTGTAACAAAATCCTCTTGGGTACTTCTAAAACATTCTAAAATCAAGATGTCATTGAGCTTCTTAAGGATTTATATAGGCTATAAATTCAAAACCTTTGTTCATAGGTGGATGGCACCTCCATGTAAACTGGTCATTCGATTATAGGATAGGGTCTATTCTTCATGATGCAAGTTTTGTTATAATGATGCCTTTTGAGTTCACTATGTCAAAGTCTTATCCAGTTCCTGAAGATTAAGTCCAAAAGCAAGCTTATGGCTTGTTCAATGCTAATATGTCTAAATGTTCAAACATTGCATCTTCCATGCTTGTATTAATTTGATGTCTTATGCGCAAAGGGAGGAACTTGCAGATGTAGGGTAGCTTATTTCTTGATGCAAGAGGATGTATCTCTCTTTAGGCCCCTCTCTCTCATCGAAGAAAGAGATTTTGCTAGTAATGTATCTAGGTACCTATATATAACAAAAAATATTACTCACGTTTAAAGTGTTACATAATGTGAGTGGGAACATTGTTAAAGAATCCTAGATTGATGTTTTGGATAAAACTCATATCCACGGGAGAAAAAAATCTAGTGTTTGTATCTTTAGCGTAGAGGGTTATAAAACCGCCAATCTAGCTTTGCTTATATTCAAAGCAGTGTATTAGGAGAGTGAAAATGTTTGCAAAGGTTGACGACAGACCAATATCCAGGCATAAGAACATTTTTGTTTTCTTGCTTTATCAGCCCCTCCCACACTTGCAACACCTTGTGGCAGGTACAACTTTAAAGGAGGTCTTGGACCTATGGATTGGGTTATTTGTAGATTTCTTGTAGGTTCACCAAATAATTAGATTTGTGAATTATAGCACATTGAATGACATTTTAGGCTATGTAAATTAAATAAAAATAATGATCTATGCTGAGGCTAGAATTTTGAGTGAGGGTGACTAACAACCCTAGTAATAGAGATATCTCTGTAACTAACCTGTGAGTTGTGTTGATCATGTAATGAAAATGTGAAATACAAATGCAGAAGGACCGGTACACATTCAAAGAGAACAAAGGATAGCAAAAATGGCTCTCTTATGCATCATGAACATGATATTATATATGTGTGTAGATGCTGGACTTAGAAACAAAGGTCTTATATTATTGTGGTACAAATCTATAGACAAATTGGTGTTAGTGAATGAGCTATGTAGAATAGTGAAGTCTGCTAGATGACAAGTGCAACCATGTTCTGTCGCGTCTCAATAGGAACTGAGAGGATGAGAGTTATAGATTCTCAAATTAGCTACAAGGTGAATTATCTTCAGGTTCTGTTGATGTGTTGATCATTTTATTAGCTGATTGGTGAGATGTGTGCTTTTTAGGTGTCCCAATGTTTTCTTGTTTAGCACGTGGAACTTGACATGATGATATGCACTTTGCCGTGCTGCAAGCTTTACGAATTTTGCAAACTGCAAAAGGGCAGTGCTAATACCTCACAAAGAATGCAAAGATTTTTTGTTGGCAGCTGTAATATCTAAAGTAATGAGCTGCAAAATTCTAGAAATAAAAATTCATCATGCAAACAAAATTGGAAAAGATCAACACAAATCCATGCACAAGAGATTTCTGACTCCATTATGTGCCTGAATCTTCAATATACTTGAAAATAGGAGTAGATATACCCTTAGGGTAGGGTTATATCTTAAAAAAAATATTTCAAGCAATCACTACAAGATATCTCCTGCTATGAGGACCAAACTTTTTTCCTAAATAAAACTTACCCATACTCTATGATCTATGATTTACAACTAGCTTATCCATCTCATTACATAATCTATATAGGAAACGCTGAGATATATCAATTTGCAGGAGTCCATTTTACGATTTTATTATTGTGTGAAGATTCGACTTGTGTGATCTTTCGTTTAGTAAATATTTTCTATAGGTTATCTTAGCTATTTTTAGCCAAATGTAAGAGAAATTGAGGAATGATCTTTTGCATGTTCAGTGTGGGAGACAAATCACATCCACAATTAGAAGAAATCAATGCAGTGCTGGATAATTTGGCAGGATGGATGAAGAAGGCAGGTTATGTGCTTGACAAGAACTTTTCCCTACATGATGTAGAGGACGAGAAAAAGGAACATATTTTCTGCCACCATAATGAGAAGTTGGTCATCAAATTTGTGGTTATCAGTACATCCCCCAGCACACCTATATGAATCATACAAAAATTGTGGGTGTGTTGTGACTGCCATCGTGTAACAAAGTTCATTTCCAAGATTGTTGAGAGGCAAATTGTCGTCAGGGATGCAAACTGGTTCCATCATTTCAACGATGGCACGTGTTCCTTTAGGGATTATAGTGGTGATAGATTTTGAGAAGAGTAGATACTGGTTCTTGTGAAAATTTATGCATATAGAAGTTATATGCCTTACTTATGTATACAAAATATTCTTAATTTGATCCCAATGCACTCTTCTGATTTGTGTATTGAGCTTTGGGGATTCAGAAGTGCGAAGATTCCTTATTGCAGACATCTGTCTTGGGAATAGTTATGTACAATAGATTAGATTTGAGAAAATGTAGATACCTTTTCATCTATCCCTGGATTCCAACAAATGAGAGTTGTGCTCTATATCAGGGATGATAATTGCTTATGATGGGTAGAGTAGGAGGAAGCCCATAAGTTCATGCTCTTGGAAGTTCATATCATAATCTGGAGTAAGATAAAGACACTTTTGGAGCTTAAAATTAGTTGCTTTCTACTTATCTCTGACCCTTGCTAGGTTTATATGCTGACTAAGGGAAGATAATGTTGAAGTTATACAATACTATAAAGGAAAATTATTTCTGAGGAAGGTTCAATGATGTCTTACCAGATTATTCATAGTTGAATATCTATGCAAGGAGCACTCTGCTACTATTTGTTTGATCAGGAAGAAGAATCTGGCAAGTGCTCTTCATTTCTGGCCATCTATGGTCTAGTCTGGTTTAGCTCAGAATGTTGCAGGACATGGTTTGAATTGGTCTATTAGTCTATTGTTTGAGGATGTTGCACATTCTGAGCTTAATGAATGGAACAACTATTTTACTTTCAGGTTCTTTCTTCAACATAGAAGTTGGTCCTCGTGAATCTGTCATCGGGGTATTGTGGATCTCAATTTGTATACAAAAATGAAATTCTTGTTTGATTCAGAGTTGCTAAAACTTGATGTTTAGTGTGGCCTGGAAAAGCTATTGTAACCCCTAAGAGGAGGAAATTTGCTGCTTTCCATTTGTCGCATCTATGGTTGTGAAATGGAACTATTGAAGTTAACGTTATGGGTAAGTCTCTAATGATGTTTTTCGAATCTAGAAACATACATTCTATTCTTCATGGACTGTGGAAAGATTATACCTACCACATCTCAAAATTTAGAGACGAGAGAATTTCCATTGCCTTTTACCAATTGATATTTCAAGCTTATTAAATAACATAAGGTTTCAATTCCAAATCAATTGTGTTATATAAATCATATATATTTTTACCCCAGTTACACATGTGTGATTGTTTATAATCTCAGTAAGTCAATCAGCCCACATATAATGGGCAACCAAAAATAATTACAATATCAAGCTTGATCATAACTGAGTGAAGGTACTTTTGGAAGAGGTGAATTACAAAAAATAGTGATTTTCTCGTCATATGAGATATGAGCAAGATCTCAGATATATTTAGCAAATAGATAGACCAGGGCAATTCACATCATCTGGGTTGCATTAGCTTTAAGTTGCTCCTGTACCTTATTTTCTTACTGGATTGTCCCAATCTCATCCACTAAGCCTTGGAAGTCTGAAATGTAAAGAGAACAATACATCTGTAGCTTATTCTTACATTTTAGTTTCAGTTTAAATTGCTAAGCAACCATTTTCTAGAATTTTTTATTAATTCAACTTTCCAGACTTGAACCAAAGACAATGTACAAGGTTGAGATCACCTTTATTGGAAAAAGCATCACACGTTCAAAAAGGTTTAGACCACCTTTAACAAGCATTTACATGACTAAAATATGATTATTCAAACTTTCATCATCTTCCATTACAAATCAGAATGTGAGTTTTGAAACATGTAACTTATAGTACACAGATGTAGCCAAATATGAAGTTTGATTGGTTTACGATCCACAGTGCACACTTTAACCCACATAAGTTGCTAAAGAAAAGAAAAATCCCATTTTCACAGGAGTTGATAGAAATAAAACAAAATGAAACATTGAATTCTATTAGAATCAATAACACCAAATTGTAGTATGATCATGCAGGGACTGGAAATCAATTTGAATAGAAATTATTTACAAGATTGCATATATATCAATTTAACCTGCAAAATGTGGTGAATGAACTTTAGTGCTCATACACCAGGAAAGGGATGTTGATTCTAAATAAGTTGAATAGATCAGAGCCAGTGGACACTTTAAATAGTACTCAGAGTGTAAGGGGATTGCCAAGCTCACATTTATTCCTGAGCCTGGTCATATAAGTCAAATGGAATACTTCCCCTTTAGACTTCTACCTGAAGAGCACAAAGATTTACTGAGAGGGGGGGGGGGGTGAATCAGTAAATCAACACAAAATTTCAATTTTATTCTTTTTGAAACTTATTACAATCAACTTTTGATATGAACCAATTTCCACAAGTTGACACAACTTTACTGAAATGATTTTTTACAAAGTAGGCACTAACCTACAGATTTACAACAAGATGATTTAGTAGAATGTAGCCTACAAGGAACACCTAGACCTTTACAGATTTAGTAGGCACCTACCTACAAGGAGCACCAACCCCTAGTGCAAAGTATCAAACCTTGACTTGATGGATGTAAGATTGCCTTTAATCTGGTCTTTACAATCCCAGCTCTCCAATCTGCTCTATGTGATAAAAGATATCACCCTAAGCCCACACAAAGAGATGGGACACTTGACTGATCTGCAAATCCTCAAAACAACCACACTTCAAGCCTTGAATGAGATGTCATTCATATATCTTACTCAAACATTGCACCCCTTAACTGAAAGAATACAACAATACTTGCAACCTTCAAGAATATCCTTTCATAAAACAAATCTATTTGCTGTAAATCGAGTCTTATTAATTTGCATGCTTTTATTCTAAACTTCATTTAATGGTAAAATCTGTTATTGCAGATCAGACGTCTTTCTTCAGGAAAAACATGTCTTTTGTGAAACCTTTTGATAAGCGTCGCTTCTCCTTATTTCATAGATTCGCGTCCATACAATGATCACACTTTCAGATAGTCGCGTTCCTTCTTGATAGATGTGTTTAACATGATGATGACCATGAACACGTCTTTTATTATTTTATATATATTTTTTATAATTCTCCATAACTTTGAATAAATCACTAATTGGGTTCATTAGAGTTAAGCAAATCATCTTCTAAGTGTTTTAATCTGAAGTTGTTATTTATCATATTCATGCGATCTGAAAGTCCTAAGTATTTCAATCTGAAGATGCTTTTCATTCGACCTTGGATCAAATTTATTCGATCTGAAGTGTTTATTTATTGATTAGATTATTTTCATTTGAGTGTTGCTTCTATATTTCGATTCTTGAAACTGCATTGCTCTGTTTGTAGCAATTTCCTCATGTATCGATCAGATCTTGCTCCACAATACTTACACATGATGACTTCAATAAACTGAATGTGTAATCTGTCATGAATCCGTCTGAAACCTGTGATATTTGATTCTTCATAATTTGCTTTGACGTATCTAAATGACAGTGTGATATTTTGACATCAATGACAATACTTCTAACACTACCTGCCAAATTGGCAAAACCTTACATTTTACCTTAGCAAAAACGATAGTTTGGTCATTGCCACAAATCAAAGGAGTATAAAATTTGAATAGTATACACGTTAAATGGAAAGAAATCCCCTTCCAATTTCCATTGGTCGAATTGGAGTCCGGCCTGACCATTAAAACAAATAATCTTTGCATTTTACCTTAATAAAACCAATCATTTAAAATGATAAATTCATTTACAAACTTGAAATAGAATGGTGAGCCGAGCCAATGGAGCAGTACAGGTTTTTCTCACAGAACCAGCCACCCCTCCTGCTAAAAGCTGTGTATTGTACCAATCTGTAAATGCTGCGCATACTTCTTTACCCCTCTATCCACCCCACCATGTTGGAATTGCTCCAAACTATTCAGTGACCCAGCTGATCCTGTCACTAACTGTGCCCTCTGAGGAGAACTGACCCCTGCCTCTAACACAACTCCAACCCTACCTGCAGAGGCAGAATGAAAGGCCCCTTTAGCAACAGCCTCTATCAGCACTATTACTATCTTCTCAAAAGCAACGCCAAAAGGGGGAGAAAAAATATAGCCCAAGAATAGATTGTTCCACTTAAGTCAAATGTATCCTCTGAAAATTGCCATAAAAACCTGCCAATGAATTTAATTTTGCCAAATTATAAAAACAGAAAAGCTTTCCTAAATCCGAAATGTTGCTGCAATTTGAGCAGCAGCATGACAACAAACCCTAATTCAAATAATTTTTCTACCTGTCCCAATAAAGAATTTATGTTTTATCCAATGAAAACTCAAATTTCCAACCAATTCACAGACCCTTTTCTGCCCTTCGCTTACCAAACAACGCTTTCAAAAAATCACCTATTCAACCACAAAAAGCCCCTCACTTTAGTGTGTTGATGTTGCAGCGTTGGGCATCACTTCCAGCCACGACTTGAAACAATAAATCTCATATAGCCTTTCGGCTATTCAATTTATTGAGACCGATTTGAATGTGAAGGGGCGCTTCACTTGCAAACAAAATATAATATTTAATTATTATTAATAATTAAATGTGGCCGATTTGTTCTTATCCGCCACCCTTGAAGAGACATGATTTTATTGGAGGCCGACATGATGGTATTGAAGGGACACGATCTTTCTCCCTTGTATATATATGCGCGATGCTCACTCCTTGTACATCATCTATTCTATTCATAAGTTCGAGTCAATACAAGTGCGAATTCATCAAGTGCAGATCGAAGTCTTGAAGGAGGCTGAGTTTATTATCAGCAAGGAGTTATATATTATTCTGTGTTGGCATCAAGTTGTGGTGCTGTTGCTTGGCCTCATAATCGGCCTCATTGTAAAAGAGATTATTGTTTCACATTCAATATATAAGTGATATATTGTTGCTGGATTTTTCTCCCTCAAGTTGGAGGGTTTTCCCAGGGTATATGCTGTGTCTACTTGTCTGAATTTGAATTAAAATCTGCTCATCAATATCTGATACTAAAATTAACATAGTGCTCATACACCAGTAAAAGCCTTTTTCAGCTGAACAAGAAAAAACCCATTTTCACACCAGTTGACAGAAATAAAACAAAATGAAACAATGAATCCTATTAGAATCAATAACACCAAATTGTAGTATGATCCTGCAGGGACTGGAAATCAATTGGAATGGAAATTATTTACAAGATTGCATATATATCAAATCTAACCTGCAAATTGTGGTGAATGAACTTTAATTCTCATACACCAGTAAAAGCCTTTCTAATTGAGGTTGTGAGATTCTGGTTGTTAACAGATGAAGACCATCTGAGAATTTTATACCATCTAAACATTTGGCAAACATTTGAGATATGCCTAAATTCTGGCTCAATTCAAACTCTATAAATGTTGACAGAATTCCTGATCTATAGGATGGATCAAATGCAGGCATTCAATTCGTAATATAGAACAAGATTGTGAATAAAACAACATAGAATCTGTTGATGTTATAGTGACGGGAGATATCTTTATCTCGAAAATTAAATAATAAATAATTAATAAGGCAAGTCGGCCTTAATCACAAATTATATTATTTCTTAAAAGGAGGCCGACCTAAGTGAAGAGTCACCATGTTTTGTATATATACAAGGTGGAGTCCATTCATTCATATCATCAAGTCATTCTCATTCTTTCAAGAAGGAGTTCGCACTTTGTAGCAGATCAGACTTCAAGGGGAAGCATATCTATTTGCACTTAGCATCAAGGAGTGATGCTATTATTCATTGTATTATTTCAGCCTTGAGTAAGGCCAGATTTGTAAAGCAGATCTCTGCTCTTATTTATTCAATATATAAGGGATATATTTTGCTAGGTTTTTCTCCCTCGAGTAGGAGGGTTTTCCTAGGGTAAAATTGCTGTGTTTATTGTTCATGTGTTGCATTTTCTGCTTTATGATAAACCTGATCCTAAAACTAACATGGTATTAGAGCGGGTTCAGGAAAATCCGATCAGATTTGTGAAAGCTAACATTGCAGATTGAGAGGAATTCAATTCAATGAAAAAAAATCTGTGATTGTCTTAAGCTCGTTTGTTGCTGATGATTTAAATACGACTCTTGGAAGATTAAGAGTTGTGACTTCAATCTATTCACAACTATTAGCAGGGGGGTGAGATCATCACCAGGTGTAAGAAGCAGAAGGAAGCAGGATAAGACAAATCTGCTAAATATTATTTGCCGATCTGGAAAATAGCTCCCAGAAACAATGCATCTGTATCTAGTCTGAGAAACTATTACAAACATTCAAGTTGCCTTTGATGACAAACGCCTGCTCATTGATGGCTGCTGTCTTCAAGAGTTTGATGGCCCAGCTTGTGTTTCGGATTTGCTCAGAGGGCAGAGACTCGATACCTGATGACTACGCCTGGAGAGTGTCGTGGATGCCGTGGCAAATGGTATGGTCCCTGCTTAAGGCGATCGAAAGATCGCTTGGCCAAAGCTGATAGGCTCAGCCAAAGCGATGTGTATCAGTTTCTCCCGATCCCGTGTGAGTGGCGTCTGGTGATCGCGTGGTACCAAGGAATTATGCGGCCTGCATGATTGTCGATGAACGACTCCTTCTGAATGGTAGTGAACTCTACATAGGATGAGCACTCCCTTGTGCGCAAGAGGCCCGTGGCCAGAGCCAGCTACCTAACACTCCCGTGGAATCAAGACTCTCACAGTAAGCCAATCACGTGAAGGAGTTGGAGCGCACCTGCTGGAAATCACTAGAAGCTTCATTGCAAAGGGAATGCGCCACTGAAAGGGTGCATATATCGGTTCTATTGGCTGCGAATAACTGGTCCACATCTGGGCGCTACCATGAGGAAGTATAGAAGCTCGAAGTCCGGATTTGCCTTAGCTTGTGAACCCCGATTACTGCTTGGTGACAAAATATGAGCATCGGCCAGAGCCTTGGCTCGACCTGATCGCTGTGTTAATTGCTCTCCCAGATCTTCAAGCGTTGAAGCCTGCACACGGTGCGTGAGGAGACGGTTTGAGTTATTGCTATTCATGGCTGTGTGGTTTGATGTTATGTTGTGAGCTATTCCTAGCTTGAAGCTTTCAGATGCGTGATCTTCAGAATCACATGAATATCATCGCAACCAGGGATTAGATACATATGCTATCTTCTGTTACAATTCTGATTGGTCTTTGTGGGTTGGTTGATGCACTAGAAGGTCTAAGTGCAACATATAAGGATAAATCATTTAACAACTGCAAGACAAGCGCTTGATTGCATCTGTAGAATTGACCAACATAAAGAGATAAGTATTTCATGCTTGAATAATGTTCATGAATTTTATGCAGTTATTAATTCATGCAATAACATTGGAATAGTGAATCATGTATGCTTCTAGCATTGGTATTTCTCTTCGGGATAGTTTAGTTCTATGAACTATTAGTAATCTCTCTACAATGTTTTCAGGACGGATCGAGGAGCAAAAAGGATGATGAGAGATTGCCTAAGGAATTCAAGAGAGGAAGAGCTTGAGGCATCCTGTGAGGAATTCATGCAGGTTGAAGAGATAAACTTCACTAGAGACATCTTCTGAAGAGGAAGAACCTTCAGTTTCTTTGAAGAGGAGGAATTAACATTTAGAGGGAGTCTGACAAATCATCAAGAGGCAACCTTGGACAAGGAGGTCAGGAGGTTGATCATCATGAAGATTTGTGTAATGTATATGTCTCTGTGATGGAGAAGTATGAGGTGAAAGCCCTTGTAGTGTATATTTCTCTATGACGGAGAAGTATGAGGTGAAAGCCCTTGTAGTGTATATTTCTCTGAGACGAAGAAATATGAGGTGCGAGCCCTTGTTCATCTCTAAGATTGAGATGAGACGTCATGTTGAGAGACTCCATGACGACATCACGTTGAGAGACTCCGTAATGAACTCTTTGTACTTGTGTTTTTCCACACATGGGAGTAGCCATGGTGGACGTCATGTTGAGAGACTCCATGATGACATACTTTGAGAGACTCCGTGATGGGCACTTGTACGGGTGTTTCTTTCCACACATGGGAGTAGCCATGGTGGACGTCATGTTGAGAGACTCCATGACGACATCACATTGAGGGACTTTGTGATGAACCTTTAAGCTTTCCACAAATGGGTGTAGCCATTGTGGGCATCATGTTGAGAGACTCCATGACGTGGATATCTAGAAAGACACCTCCCTAGCTAAGAGGAAGTGTTGATGTTATAGCGACGGGAGATATCTTTCTCTCGAAAATTAAATAATAAATAATTAATAAGGCAAGTCGGCCTTAATCACAAATTATATTATTTCTTAAAAGGAGGCCGACTTAAGTGAATAGTCACCATGTTTTGTATATATACAAGGTGGAGTCCATTCATTCATATCATCAAGCCATTCTCATTCTTTCAAGAAGGAGTTTGGACTTTGTAGCAGATCAAACTTCAAGGGGAAGCATATCTATTTGCACTTAGCATCAAGGAGTGATGCTATTATTCATTGTATTATTTCAGCCTTGAGTAAGGCCAGACTTGTAAAGCAGATCTCTACTCTTATTTATTCAATATATAAGGGATATATTTTGCTGGGGTTTTCTCCCTCGAGTAGGAGGGTTTTCCTAGGGTAAAATTGCTGTGTTTATTGTTCATGTGTTGCATTTCTGCTTTATGATAAATCTGATCCTAAAACTAACAGAATCAAAACTACCAAGGCAGTTCAGTACAGAGCAAATATCATAAGTTATATCCTTGAAAAATTTCTTCATTGAGACAAAAAATTACTGATTCGATACAGAGTAGCAGTTGCTGCATTCAGACCCCAAAGAATGTCGTTCACAGATCATAAAACATAAGCAACAAATCAATTGGCCAATCGATTTCTGCACAAAGGGATGGAAGAGGCCATGCTCCCATCATTTGGGAACAAATGGGTTGGCTTCATAGTGTAGTCCCATCAAAAACTACCTTGCATCTCCATAAGGGTGATATCCATTGACATATGACAAAATAATAGCACCATAAACCTCCACTGTTCTATGCAAGTATAATGGGCTTTGAACATAAAAGATAGACAAAGCTTAATCATGGGCAATTATAATTAAACAAGGACTTACCCAACTTGTCAACGAATCCAGGAAGATATAGATAAAGATAAAAGGTAAAGAAAGTCCTCCGTTCATTTTCGAAACATTATTTGCTTCAACCTTCTAAACCTAAAGGAAATGCCTAAAAAAAACCAAAAACATTATTTTTCGGTTGTGCCATTTCAATATAACTGTCACCATCAGAAGTGCGGGCAGTAGGAACCATTACAAAAACTTATCTAAAAATCAACAGTGATAATTTTCATGCTATCCTTGATTTAAGCGCGTGTTTTTATGTATACGGATGCCTGCTATTGTAGTGGAACGCCTTTCGGCGTAATTATAGATACCCTTTAGACATTAGGTGAACAGAAAACCAAATATATGTTATTAACAAATTACCCATTGGGCACATCCTATTGAATCAAGAGTTATGTCCACCACAAATTGGCTACTCTATAACCTTGATGCATCATAATTTCAAGTCCTTAAATGCATAACATTACACACAAGTTTTACTTTCAATGTGTAGCAATTTGAATTGCTAAAGGCTTTATATGAGAATATTACAGTCTAGATTATTTAAAATTATTGGAATTTTAAGGTAAAAAGCTTCTTGAAGAATTATGTGTTCCAATTTTAAGTTAATATCACGTCCTTAAATATATAACGTTACATAGAGAAGTTTTACTTTCAATGCTTATCAATTTTAATTGTTAAAGGCTCTATATGAGAATATTACAATCTAGATGATTTAAAACTATTGGAATTTTAAGGTAAAAAGCTTCTTGAAGAAATATGCATTCAATTTTAAGTTACAAGGATGTATTTATGCATACACATAATGTAGATATGCATGTATGTATGACAAGAAATTACAAAAGTGTAATCTTAACCAAAAGTTGATTATAAGGATCACCTTGGATTTTTTCTCTGAACAAAATTATTGGAATTGAAATGAGATGTCATTTTAATGCATATTAAAGGGACAAATAGGTACATTGCTCACCAGAAGACTAGGTTCCAATATACTCCTTTTTAACATGTGGTGGGGTACTGCTGCTGTTTCTTGTGCTTATGCAAGTTTCAGTTGACAAATTGAATTTGTTTTACGTATACAAAAGAGATAGCACTTTGCTTTGTGTACATTTTTTGCATTGCATGAATGCCACATTCATGTTGGCATACATCTCTAAATTTTCATTATTTGATCCAGTGCTTTTCATCCTTTTAATCTTTTTTAACATGCCACTAAATGGATTTACTTTTATTTCTTATGTGTATTGAGTTTTTTTGTTAAAAAAATGCTACAGGTACCCCTTGATTATTCTCTCCATGCCTACTTAGAAGTTATATTCCTTAATCCTCGAATGAAAATATATGTACAAGGGACAATGGTATGTTCTGCAGCTCTTACATTTGCTTTAAAGAGCAGGGCTATATCGGTTTGTAAATATGCTACTAAGTTCCCAATTTACATAAGGCGTGTTTATTAATTATTTATACAGATGATATGAAATATTACAGGTTAGAGTATGTCCACTTGCTAAGTTGCTCAATAAGACCAAGGTTGTAAGGGATGTACTCATGGGTAAAAATGTTGAGCTAACTTTAGGGCGAAGTCAAGTGGAAAAGGAGAGAGGTAACTGTGGGATATTTTTATATTGGCATGGACGACTTATTGAGGTAATATTTTAATTTAAGATCTGGTTAAATGCTCAACTGTAATTTAATGTTATATTTTTGTAATTATTATGTTTTAAGAATTTGAAGATTAGGTTCGGAGCTATTTATGCCATCTTGCATTAAGATTATGTTAATGCATAATGATTTTCAGAAAGAAAGTAAGACTTTGGATATTAGGTTAGTGCATTTCTTTAGAGTACGATAACCTTTTGAGATTATCTTGTCTTTTTATCTTCTGATAGGAAAATATTTGTTTTTGATATTTTTGTTTGTCTTTATATAGGCATACAAAAGAGTAGGAGCAATGGTTCATATTGCAGATGTGGGTCGTGGAATTATTGGTGTTATGGATGTCACTAATATCACCGTGAGTTTTAAAGAATTAAATTATATTTTCATAAATAGCTGCATAATTTTTGTTCTTCCAGTTCCGGATGGATTTTCATTCTGTAATTAAAGTTCTACTGACAATTAATGTAGATTAAATTAAGCCTCCTTTGATAGTTATTTTTGATGTTTCTTAGAACTTTAGATCAGAACTAAATTATTGGAGCTTAGCTTATATATCTCAACAATAGATGGTGTGGCATGGACTAAGGAATTTGTTTATGGCCATTGGATGATGCAGAATGATATAGGTGAAGTTTTGATTGCGGCAACCAAGCAACATTTCCAGGACTGTTACACTTTTGATATACTGGAGGAATGGTTAGGATGCAAGGCTGATGAATATTGGCATGAAAATTTTGATACCCTAGAATTGGTAAGTGATCGCATTAGCTATAATAGATTGTCTATTTTGGTTTATGAAAATATATTATTTGTTTTTGGTACTTCCCATTTCACAAATGATCTGTATTGAGACAATTGTTTCTAGGTTGATCCTTTTCTGTTCATTAAGACATAATGAAGCATGCTTGATTGTGAAATATAGTGGAAGTAATTGCACACTCAACTTCGAGAGACTGTTTTATACTTCCAAGTTAATAACTACTAGCACTTGCATCAAAAGTAGGTGCAATGGTTACGCTGATAGTAAAATATATGTTAAATAATATATCAGAGAGTACAAATCAAAGGATGGAATTAGAGATATAATTTATTTAATAATTTTATTATATAGGATAATATCTAGAAATAAATACATTAGATTTATAATATTGATCTTTGATATATATACTTATATGTGTTTTTGAATAAAAGATAATAAATTTATAGAAATTTTCACACTAAAGTGTTTTCCCACTATAAAAAGGTACGTGTCCAGGCACAGAGCTATGCAATTATGTCCACTTGGTTTTTTGTTGCATTTAGTGAGAAGAACAAAACTGGGCAACTAAGCAGGATGAGCATATTAGATAGCTCTGCTCGACGCCTTGTTCAAAAGGGCATCATGTTGCAGAGGTTCAAATTGAACTGCATTAAGTGCTCAATAATATTTTCATTAGGCAAGTAAATACGAAGGTTGGCAACTAGATACAAGAAGCATTATCCTATGTGTTGTTCTTGGCAAAAGATTGTGGCTCTTAACTGAATTTAATGGCACATCATAAGATACATCAAGAAATAGTGAAATAATGGGTGTTGGTCAAACCTACCATCATGGTACCTCACAAGATGGAGAGCATATTCATACTTTAACCTCTTTGAGGAATAGTTGTTTGAAGATTGCAGCACTAGTGGCTGAGAGTGCAAGAAACGTCATTGCACCCTGTGTTATACTTATTGATTGGAAATAAATCAATACTTGTGTTTGTGAAATGAAACAAAATAAGGCATATGCCCTCACTTTAGGGCGAAATTAGGTTTTTAAGGCAATTTTTTGTTTAAAAAATGTTAAAAAAAGTTTCTTGCATGAACCCAGAGCTGTCCAGGCCTTAGATCCAACACCAGACTGGACCCATATGGGTGCGGTGGGGGGTGTCTCAGAGAAACTGGTAGCATGGTGGAAAAACATCAACTTAGATATGTTTTGACATTAAAAGTTTAAATTTAACTAAGATAGGAAAGAGGTCTAAAATCAAACCATCTGAAATTAAAAAACTATAAAACTAGCATACCAAGTAGGGTTTTGAAGTAAGTTGAACACTTATCGTTATGACTGGGTCAAAGCCTTGTGGACATCAAGACAACATTCTGCCACCTTTTCAAACATTTCAGATCCACGTAAGCTTGTGTTCCTGTGCAAAAACCTAAAATGCTACAATGAGGGCTGAAGAATGGGCCTCTTTCACTACCTGCCTTATTCTGGAGCTATGCATTAAAGGTTCTGGCCCCTGGGGAAGATGGGTTCGTGATGAATCAAAAAACCATTAACAAATCAAACCATTGAGCCACCATTGACTATGGATTTATACTGATAAGGAGAAATAGGGACATGCAATCAGAAATGCTATGAATCGTTGATAGAGGAAAATATAAGACTACAGAAAGAGTTATAATGCAGACAAGCATCAGGTACCCAGTGAGGGGTAACCAATCTGAGCAGCTCCCATACAAATTGATTCACAACAGCAGCAGGGAAACATAACAATAAATCTATATAATTCCAGCACAGTATAATAATAGTTCATTACATCACTTGAACCAATATCAAGGAAATGTGGTATAGGCGCTCAGCCCAAGACACAAATCCTATAAGGTGACCAGGAAATTCATGGAGATCGGCTGAGTTCTCCTCATTTTTAACTAATTTTCCTTTGACTGATCCCCACTTTTAGCGAATAGGCATCTATGTATATATAGGTCATGAAGATTCCATGCTAGCTAATGAAAATAAGCAATAATTATTGGATTGTAGTGGGATGGCTAGGAGAATTTGATTCTCAAGACTGTTGCCGAGGTGCCTAAAGTGGCTGCCCCTTCAAATAGTAGTGTTGGGTAATGAATACTCAAGTTATGTCCAGGATAGGCACTCAGAAAATCAGAAATAGAAACTGTCAGCTATAACCTCTAGTCAGATTGAATGAGTGACATCTAATCTAGCGCTCACCCTGCAACCTGTCAGTACTTGGTCAGAATGGATAACTGCCACCAGATATATATAGGTAAAGTAACTACCAACCAGCAAAGGTTAATGCCTTAAAAACAATCACCCAAATAAGGTGAGGCACCCATAAATGAGAGCAAGAGAGTATGTAACTCCCATGATTTCAAATTAGATAAGAAGTGCGTGCCAAAGGTATACCTAAGGCAGACCCAACCAATAGTAACCAACCACACCAAGGAAGCGCTTGAAGTCTGAATTCTGTGGGTTCCAGCAGAATGAGTTCAGAAATAGAATATGCTGTTAATGATTTACCACAATTACTACACATAAAGGGATTACGCCAAGAAAAGGCCTGAAGTGGGTCCCAATAGAGCAACCAGCCAGACAAGATGGCCTGGAAAGTGTGTGGACCACAGAAGAACACAGAAGCGCCAGGAAAAGGAGACCTCACAAACTAAAACAAAAACGGGAGTAGCAAACAAGACCTGAAACACAAGAAAATGAGACAGAAAAAGAAAACTAAAATAGGTAATGTTTATGGGTGAGTAGGATCACATGGACCAAATGATCCTGCATCAAGTTAGCACAACAGAGGTCTGTAAAAATTGCAGTAGAACTTATGAATGTATAAGAAATGTTTCTGGTGAAAATAGGTGGCCGTAAGTGAATCGATGTGTAAAAGATTTCAGTGTGCAACACGTCGAAGGCATGGGACAGAAGTAAGGAGGAGGAAGATTTGGCACGTTTTAACTTTTTTATAGTTGGAAGATTTGATGTAGTAGATAGTGAATACCCAAATTTAAATACCCATGAGACTGTTCTTGACTGGGAGCAATTTCCTGGCATCCTGCAATTTTTGTGGATTGAATTTGTTGTCCTGCAACTGCTGTCATGCCCCTCCCTTATTAAGTTCGGCCTCTCAGCATATCTTTAATAAAGGTATTTATTGACACCCTTTAAATATAATTAATTAATAAATATTTAATATATAATATAAATAATAAAGATAAAATAGGGCAAAGTGAATTTCAAAATTTAAATTTTCAAAAATCAAAATCTGAGCACCCAATTTTGTGCTTTGATCCATCCTCTATCGTGTAAGTTGCTGTTCCAGAGTGCCATTTCCTCTCATGCAAGAATATCTGAATGGACTGCAGTTTCAACTTCTAACAGCTTGAGGACGAAACCCCTGCCGGTGCAATCAGGTTGGGACGAAAACCTCAATCTGCTTTCTTTACCTTCACCATCTGCCCTGTGATTATACCTAACTCGACATTCATACCTATGCAGCTATGTTACCAAATCGGCTAGAAATAGCCCCGTTTTCGAGTACGAGTTGTACCAGAATCGGGTACCAATCAGAATCGCCTGCGGAATCGAGCTAGGTTTGGTTTTTTAAACTAGCATTTTTACTTTAATCTAAGCTGAATTCAGCTCATTATTGGTGGATTTTTTAACGCATTTTAAATTTTTTAATTGTCTGATAGACAGGTGAAACCCTTGTCCATAGACTAATTATTTTGTAGGAAAAAGCTCGCTTGTGACTTGTCTTTTTATATTTCATCATAATATACTATCAGATATTATATTATATGATGAAATATAAAATCAAATATTTTAACATGTGCTCCAATTAATATATTATATTATTATATACTTTGATATTCATGGATATATTATAATACTAATATTATATATTTGATATATAATAATATAATGGGAGAATAAAATACCCTTTGAATTATTATATATTATATTTTAAATTTGTATATTATAATATTATTAGAATAATATATTATTATGAAATATGTATATATTTATTATTTTTATATGTTTTTTGTATGGACGTACCCGTACCTGTACCGACCCCCAAAGAAAATTTTGTCGTACCAATGTAGCGTACCCATGTCCCTGATTCCGATTTTGATTCAGATTTCGTAACATATTAGGGAAAATGACATAAGCTTAGTCATGTGTAGCGGCTCCTTGGTCAAAACAAATAACTCCCTCTTGTAGGAAAATCTAATTGGACTTTTCAAGATGATGAGAATAAACTCTTGGGATTGTCCCTTTATAGAGCACAATCTGATGAACTCCAAAAGTAGCCACTTCAGTGTGGCAACATTTTCAACGTGTCCTATGATGATTTGGATAACGGTGTCAAAAGATGATAATTTTTAAATAAAATCATCTCTCTTATAAATGGCACCCTTCTTAGAAAGGTCATGGAACAAAATAAAACTTGTATTTGGTGCCCCCATTGGTGATGTGGATGGGCCCACATGACATAGTGCCTACTATTTAAATGTTTAACAAAATAAATCAAAGCTTCACTCAAGTATGATGCCTCCTCTACCATTTCAATGCTCCCCTAAATGCTTAGTAGAGAATAATCCACATGATGCCAAAACATGGAGCTTGAAAATAAAATTAAACCCTTATATGGCGCCTAGTATGGGTGACATTACCCTCTCATATTATTAAAATTAAGTTTTAAACTTGGCCAAGTACACCCCCTCGTGCTTAGTCATCATAGGCTGGTCCCTCTAGATTAAAGCATTTAACTTCCTTTCTTCTTTTTATACAACAAGCCCTTTTGTATACAAGTGCAACCCATCAATGAAATGCCACATCACCATTGACAACTAGCACAATATTTGCCTGAACAGTCTACCACATAACAACAATAGAGTAGGTCCAAGGTCTATGTTTGGGATGAGTATAAGACCTTGGTTGCCAATGGCTCCCTCCTAGATCAGATCATGGCTGTTATAATTGGAGAAAATATCATCGGTTATAGAAATTGGCTAAAGTAGAACACCAAAACCTATAATTTTGTTTTTGTTCGAATATGATGAAGTTGCATGAATGGATGACAATCCATTGAAAACCCTTGATCAAGAAGGGATTCTCTACTTATCCATGTGTGACAGGTTGGTTGGTTGTATGAGAATCTAGCTCAGATAGTGATGCCTTGCTCAAAGGAGGCCCTTGGTTTTGGGATGAGGCTTTACTTGGATGTCTATGGCACTTTGATTCTAATCCCCTCACTGAATCCTTTATTTGTGTTTTCTGTGTGGGTACAGTTATCAAACCTTTGACCTCAATTTTGAAATGAAAAATGTCTCTCCTTTGTAGGAAAAGCTCTTGGAAATCTAATTTTTGTTCATGATGCGAGTTAGAATGTCTCTCCTCTATAGGAAATCTCTTGGAAATTTCATGTTTATGATGTGAGTTAGATTGCAAGCCACTTCACCTTTGCAAGGATTCTTGTGGATTTTGACCTATCAAAAAGTTAACCACTTGAATTGTGTTTAACAATTGGAAATAAGGTATGGACACAATTACTCAATTACAAAGAGATTGCCTTTAGATGCAAAATCTGTTTTTCTGTTGGTCATTTAGTTGCCAAATGCTCGAAGTCTCCCCTTTCGACCCAAGGCCTTAGTTGAAAGGCTCAGAGTAGTGGCGCTCGTGGATGAACTCCAGTTATGAGGATGCTAGTTGTCTGAGGATGGCTCCTCTATTTTGAATACTTCATTGGCTCCCTCTCTTATGGGTGACAAGCCCCCTCTTGTTAGCACTGTGACTTCACAAATCCCCTCGATGGTATGGAGTCTCCTTTTGCAAATACTTTGAAGAATTTCCCTCCAAATGCTCCTAAGCTAGACTTTTAGTTTGAGGAAAATCCTTTAGAATCTACATATGTGTGTACCAAGGTGGAAGGTAAAAAGAAATTGTCATCTTCAACAAAAGGCTTTCAAGTCAACAACATGATGATTCTTCACTCCCATGTAAAGTAGGGTCAAAGCTTTCTAGAAGATTTACAAGCGTCGTTAAGAATTCATGTATCTTTCTCTTCTTTTAAATTTTTTTTTTTGAAACCATGGATTGGATTATATTACTTAAAGAATTAGAAATCGCCCAAAAACACACGATTAATTGCCAAAATTGTGAATCGCCATAGTTGGTGATATTTTCCTTGAAAAAATCATGTTTTTAAACAAAATCATGGTCTGCATTAACTAATAGATTTTGTTTTACATGTTAAAAACACATTTAAATCATGCTATACAATTTTTTGTGATTTTTTAATTCATTTTTCTTCACGATTAGGGTTTCCATGATTTAATCCATTTCCTGCAATTTTCTTTACCAAAAATCCATTTGCATGTTTATTGTAAATCAGGAACTGTTTTTCTACCATTGGTTATAGTTTTTAACTATTCTAATATGAATTTGAACTTATTTTATCTCGTCAATCATTTAGGTAAATCGAAAAGGAATTATAAATTCTATGACTTCAACACGGTAATGTTTTGAAACCTCACACCATGAACTAATTATAAATTTATAAGAATTTAAAAAATATATATTTTTTATATATTTTATAAATTATAAATATTTTAATATTTTAATATATATTTGGACAATATGTATATTTTTAATAAATATATTTACAAATAACGAGGTTATATTTTGATTTGAATATATTATTAATTATATATTTTTCAATATATTAAAAATTAGTTTAATGGCATTTTTTAATTATAAATTTAAATATTTTCTAATTAATTAATTTTGATATAATTAACATAATGATATAATTTTAATAGATATATATAAAAAATTAATATACGAATTCGTATTCATATTGAGGCCCCAAACTCATAATTGCTCTCATATGAGGACTAGCAACTTATATTTTGTTTGTGTGAGTTTCCCACAGTCCATTATGTAGAATTGTGCAAGCTTCTCATTTAAAATGTGGGATTGGAGTGCAAAAGTAGCCTTAAAAGGAGAGGGAGTTTAAACTAGGAGCTTGCACAATTATTTTTTGTTTGTTTAAAATCATTTTATTAGGAAACTTCTTGTTGTGTTTGTTGATATTCATCTTTTAGGTTAATTATTAGCTATATAAGTTTAGTCTCTATGCTATTGAATATATATATTAGACTCCAAGAATCGGGTAGCCCCCCTATAAACTACAGTACACCTGGTCAACTTTTTTCACGTGACCGATGACGTTGGTGCAACATGCCCTTCGGTACCACAGGGATAGAGGGGAGACTAGACCTCGTGACCTCTTGCCTGCAACGAGATGCTTTAGCCAATCAAGCTAGGCCCTTCGCCTTGAATAAATTTTATGCAAAGTAAAATTGTGGAATTTAATTTTTTAGGGTTTCATCGACTCCAAATGTTTTATTTGTAGGTTAAGTGTTAGGATTTTATGATCTTATTGTTTCTAATATTATAATTGAAATTAATGATTCTTTTATATTGTTATTATATAATTATTAATTAAAAAATGAGCAAAATTTGACAACATTCAAATCTAAAATTGTGAAAGTCAAGCTTTTGCTTAAAGGTTTGGGGAAGTCTTGGAGGTTGGTTAAAAGTGATAAAATTATGAAAAATAACATACCCCATGAAGGTTTGTGTGGTTTCAAATGCTTTAAATTGGGCTTAGTGGCATACTCTGCGCCTTGACCTTGTCTTGCATCACGATAGGGAGCATGTCAAGGACACTGCCCCCAAACCCTATGAGGGGAACTATCCCTCGACCTTGCTAGGAATACAACCCCCTGACTCCTGTGAGGAGCACCACCACTTAGGGCATTGCACTCAAACCCCTATGAGAGGCATTGCCCCTCGACCATGCTAGGGATTCCTACCCTAGATCCTTGACTTCATTTTTATTTTTTGTCTATCTCTGTGCTATTGAAATTCCTTGAAATTAAAAACACAACTTATACATACATACATACACATGTGTGTGTATATATATATGTATGCATATATACGTTTGTGTATGTATATGTATATATGTTTATATATATGTTTTTATATATATACTAAGTTACTGGTTCGGGTTTGATTTGTGGGTTCGGGCAAAATTTTTTTGGGGTTGGGTTCGTTAATACAAAAACATATAAAAAAACAGAAATATATACATATTTGCAGCAGTAATTAAGTTCAAAATACACACCACCATATTATTAATAGCTAAATAACATAGCAAAAATACATCGCCACTTTCATAGTCAAATAATAAAATATTAGTGATACTCAAATGCCATGATATAAATTAAAGTTCAAACATAATAATGTCAAGTGTTTATAATCAGGCTATTAGCCATCATTGATCATTGATCATTGATCAATCATATGGGTCATCAAAAATATCATAATCAACATCCATATTAGATGCTACATGTTGTGGTAAATTAGAACCACAAATAACATCAGTGGCACTCGCACAAGCACTACCACTAGCACTCTCATGCTTACTAGTTGCTTTAGGCTCATCAACATCATTAATATCAAGTGCAGCTAAGTGGCTTGTGGAAGCATCCAAGTCAAGACGCTCTGGCTCAATATTCCACTTCCTTGTGTCTCCTGCTTTGTAGGAACTTTGTTTGTGTGTAATGAGCCGTGAGTTTGAATGCACATACGCCAAGTCCTTTGCCTTTTTTGAATGTAGTCTATTGCACTTCATTGAGTGGATGAATGAGTATGTGCTCCAATTCCTCTCAGAAGAAGATGAACCAGCAGCCTATTAAGACCAAATTAAATAGTTAAGAGTTACAAAATTTAACTAAATAAAATATAAATTAAAATTAAAATTACAAAATATAAAACTTAAATTTAAAAGATAAAAGATTTTGACTATAAAACTTACTTGGGATAAAACTTGTATTGCAAGAGGTTGGAGGTGTGTATATTCTTGGCCATGGAAGTATATCACCAACTATGAGCATCCACCCTATACTTGTCTCGAAGAGCATCAAGCCCACAATCACTGGAGCATGCAAAACCCATGAACTCAACCCTCACTAGATCACGTTGGTCACGATCAGTGAAGAGTCTACGAAGTGCTGCCTTGTACCCTTGAGCCACTTTAGCATCTCTATATGGGGTAACTCTTGATGTCACAGAAAGTAGCTCAACACTATAGTATTTGGGACTCAATGCAAAAGCAAGAAGATGCAACCAGGTGGTCATTTTGTTCCATCTCTCTACAATGATTTGATGTAGCTCTTTGAAGAACTTTTCTTCAGGATCTTACTCTTTTGCTTTGATGATGGTTTTCATCTTCTCAATCATTGAGTCGATGCCATCATATACTTCGCCCAAACAAGGTCTATCCATGTCAATATAATGGATCATACTCAATTTGGGCTTAGTGAAATTGAGGAGATACTCAACACGATCCCACCAACTGTCATCTAGGATCATTTGCTTAACCTTAGTTGCCCTTTCAGTACTAGATTACCTCCATACGGACCAATTAGGGCTGATAACCATGTTAGAGAGTGCCTCATGAACCTTCACAAGCAGTCTCAACACAGTTGTGTTGGAGGCAAAACGGGTCTCAACAACCTATTTGAAAATCAACAATAAAATATAATTTAAATATACAAAAAATGAAATTTAAAATTTAAAATATTTTTAAAGTGAAACATGTTTATTATTTAACTTACCTTCTACAACTCCAATTTTGAGAATTGTCTAAATATGCCTTGTGAAATATGGTGGTTGGTGATGAACATTTGGATGTTTTAGGCCTCAGCATACACTTGTTTGATCCACTCAATTTTGGTTCCAATTTTTTGTAGCATTAGGTTGAGGGATTGGACAACACAAGGTGTCCAAAAAATGTGTAAATACCTCTCCTCAACCAATAACCCAATAGCCCTACAATTTTTTGCATTGTCATTTACAACTTGCACAACATTTTGATGGCCTACTTCTTCAATAGCTTGACAAAGGATGTTAGTAGCAAATGCACCATCCTTCACCTGCCCTTCACAATCCATTGCTCTCAAAAACATTGCCTCTTTAGGGGACATAGCAATAACATTGATCAATGGGCGATTTTTTGCATTTTCCATCCATCAAAAACGATGGTCACCCTTGTTTCGATCCACAAATCCCTTATGGGCTTCAAAGAGTCTGCTACATATTTCACCTCTTTATCTAATAAGGTGCAACACACCTTCTCAAAACTTGGGCCTTTATACCCCTTTGAAGCCTCATTAATAGATTTCACCATTTTTCGCCAATATGGTGAGCGAACAACGTTGAATGCCAATCCATTGGCATAGACACATTTTGCTATGTCTTGATCGGCAATATCTCTAACCTCATTCTAAAATGAAGTTTCCAATGGTCCCTTTGATCTTTTATTTGTAGAGGGTACAGTTTGCTCTTGAGGCACGAACATAAATGGATGGCTTTCTGTAGGTGGAAAATGAGGAGGCGGTGTAGGGGGCGTCATCCCTCGAGATCCTTTCTTTATCAAAATATGACTTGATTTAATACGGCCTACTGCTTGGTTTGCTCTTTCTTTCTCATCAGTATATGCCAATATTTGGGTTTCTGGAATGCCCTTTTTATCTAAACCTGGACAAGCTTTGATGCTTGTTCCAGGGATCTTGTAGAAGTGCCCTTTCACTCAATTGTATGAGCTCGAATATTGAAAATTGCAATGACCACAAATCCTAACATATCCTCCACCACTTGGAAGTTGTTGAACCATTTCAACATATTTCCAAAGGGGAGAGTTTGGGTCTATTTTGAAACGAGATTGGTTTGAGCTTGAGAAGGTAGAACCGGTTGCCATTGTAATACCTAAGGCACAACACATTCCATTTATTCAAAATTTCAAAGTATTGAAACTAAATAACTTAATTCATTTCAAAAAATTGAACATGTGTTATAGACACCTAGAAGAATGAAAACAAAACAAAACAAAAGAGTTCATTTGTAAAAAAAAGAAAGAAAAAAAACCAAAAAACTTCAAAAAACCTACCTCTTTTGAAGAAATCTTCCTCTACGATCTTCTTGGGAACGAACAAACACTTGCAAGTGCTTAGGAATAGCACGAAAACCATCTTCGACCAATCAATGATCAACCTTCAACTCTATTCGTGCTTGTGCAAGCAAGAAAAAAAGTTCAGCAATGGAGGTAAAAAATCTAGTTTTTCATTCATAAATTGATAAATGAGTATGTTTTTGCCTATTTGATGTGTTAGGAGGCATGAATTAGGGTTGGGAGGATATTTTATTGTTTAAAAGTCAAAAAGCAAGTCAATTTTTTTTTTCAATTGCAAAAAAGTGGTCAAAATTGCATATTGGGCGTGAAAATTCCTAGGTTCAAACTGGGTCCGCTATGGGTCCAGCAGAACCGGACCCATAGATTGTGATTCAGACCTTGTCTAGACCCACAATTTGTGGGTTGGACCGAACTCGGACCTCGGATCTGGGCCGGACTAGACCAGGAACGGGAGGCTAGGCAGGGCGAGCTAGTATCTTAGTATATATATATTATATATACATACAAACATATGTGTATGTGTATATATATGTACGTGTTTATATGTTTGTATGTATATGTATATATATATATATATATATATATGCATTTACATATTGTGAAGAGCCCAGATGGCTCCAACTCGAATCCTATAGTTTTTCTTATCTTTTTGTGTTTTTATTGATTTTAAGAAGGGTTTCTAGACAAAAGTAGAAGGGACGTACAAGCATAAATTGCAAATAAAATTGAAATGCAAGAATTTATTGCACAACTGGTACTGTAAATAATGTTTGGCAGTACATACAATGAATTTACAAACAATAAATGTACCCGAAATACTCCAAATTATTTAAATAAGAAATTATTGAGCTTGCCAGGCAACAATGGCCGAAATGACCAGAAAGCACGCCAAGGTCTCAGATCTGCATTCTCCCACACGGTAGCTGATGGAATAGAGCTGAGAAGGTGGGACGCCAAGGATCCAACTGAGAAACTGACCAAAAGGGAGGCGTTTCTACCTCAAGAACTCCCATGCCTATTCTTAGGAACACGCCAAAGCAAGGAGAAGTACGACCTCTGATTGCTGCAAACTACTACAACTAAAATAGCAAATGGTGAAGGCGATCCAAGTGTGAGCCCTCTCCTGCAACAGTATACTGATAAACTGGACAAATATACTCTGAATTAGCACAGAAGAACTTCTGATTGAAGCTCTCATCAATGGCAATCATTCAGCTGGTGTCTCAGCCTCAAAATCGCAGATCCAATGAAGATTTCTCGTTCTTCAATGAAGTTTCCCTGTAACCCTTGCCCTCAGACAAATCACAGAGAAATAAGAAATTGCAATGTCAAATGATAATCTGATATTAGGTCGACTTGCAATGCTTTGCCTTATACTCCTCAAAAGGCACGTTTTCCAAGAAAGTACGATTTCCTTTATTAAAATACATTTAAATGTATTTTGATTTATTTTAATAGTTTTCTCCATAAATACTTTGGCGCACTTTTCTAGGTCTTTAAGTGATTTTAATATCACTTTATAAAGTAACCTTTTAATACTTTATAAAGTATTTAAGTGGCATTTTTCTTATAAAGTCAATTTGACTTTATATTTAATCATTTAAGTTAAATACATAACCACTAAAATACCCATAACTTCCTCCAAACTCAGCATAATCTCGTGCCATCAAAAGTTGACGAACACAAAACTCCATATGCCTGTACTGGTACCAATATTGAGGTGAAAGGGGTGGGAATGACAATACCGACCAAAACGGACATTGACCCTCTAACCAAATCCTGTCAACCCACGAGGGTCCAAGAAATAGGCTAACTCCACTGCTCCTGAACATTGACTAGAGTGGGGAAATTACACATATATACATATTTATATACATACATACGTATGTTATATGTATATATATATACTTATATATACGTATGCTATATGTATGCATTTACATATATACATATTTATATACTTATATATACGTATGTTATATGTATATATACATTTATATACTTATATATACGTATGTTATATATATATATATATATATATACATATAACATACGTATATATAAGTATATATGTAAATGTATATATGCATATGTATATATCAGTGTTACCCCAAGTTTTCTAGACGGGGATGACGGGGGACAGTGAGACGAGTCCCCAAGTTTCCGGATTTTGAGGCCAAACTTGGGGACAATGGGGAGACGAATATACAAAATATAGGGAAAATTTTAAATATATAGGGAAATTTATAATTTTAAATATTTATATGAAAACATGGATAAGGCATACACAATATACATTATAGAACCTTAACATATAACATTTGTGTTCAACATTATTTGTCAATATTCAATACACATTCAAAATTCAAAATTAATATACATGAATCATGAAACAACCTCCACGTTATAATTTATAAACTTATATCAAAATGCCCAAAGGCTACATTGCTGCCATATAGTTTTAAAGTATGATATGAAAATCAAAATACAATAAACAAAGAGCAGTAGCACTGCTGCCCCTAATTCGTAGGATCTCCCATAACCGCATCAAAATCAAAGTCATCCTCTGAGTCATTGCCACTGCAATGGTCCACCTCAACCTCAACCAATAGAACCCTAACCAAACCCTCAACTGTCTCCTCCTCATCTATTTGGGCCATGTCCTCGAGATCAATATCCCACCATAGAGCTGGAGTCTGTCGATACTCTAGAGTCTGTCGATCCTGAAGTCGAAGAGCACTATGAACGGCCACTAGCTTCTCCGCTTGTCTAGAGGTAAGTCTATTCCTCTTGAGGGAGTGGATAAAGCTATATGTGGACCAATTCCTCTCTGCAGTAGAGAAACTGGCAACCTGTGCAAGAAGGCGAGTAGCAAGTATCTTCAACTGCGGTGTATCCCTCCCATAAAAGGTCCACCATCCAATAGGGCCTGTTTGAGCTAATATAACTCTATGCAACCTCGCCTGTGGTTTACTTAAGTTTAGGCCACGAAGATTTGCAAATTCTAGGAATTGTGTCTAAAGTAGTGAACCTTGCTCTATTGAATACATCTTATCAATGGCCTGTGTGAACCCATCTAAAAGCTCAGGGTCATCGCATGGAGGCACCCTACCATCCCTTGGTGCATACCATTTGGGATTTAGAGCAAAGGTAGCCATATGAAGTGGGGTGTTCATTGTATTCCACCTTTGCGTCACAATGGGCTTAATGTGTTGCTCATATAAATCCGAAGTGGGATCCTTTGCCAAAATAGTTTACTTGATCTTCCCAAGCATACTGTCAAATGTCTCATATATCTCTCTAAGACTAGGAGAGTCTGTATTAGCATATCAGATGACATCTACAATAGGCGAGATGAAGGAGCCAATGTATCTGCAAAATGCAAACAAAAAGTTCAAAATAATTAATTGACATGTTAGAAACTTCAAAAGTGAAATGTGCCCCTTAATTTTTTCTTTGAAATTTCACCAACAACAAGCACCCGTAATGGATTAGCCCAAATACAAATCAGCTGAAAGTAACCTTCACCAAGAGTGTTCACCAAGATCCTATTGAAGGCGAGGTGATAGCATATGGGAAGGGATCGTTAGCAACCAAACTGAAATGAGGAACAATGCTGAAATGAAAGTAGGCGGTGAACTGGCCATGAAGATTCCATGCTACCACTTATATAGTTGGGGAAAAGAAATTACAATGAAGAACAATTCATCCACTTTTCAGCAGGCATCCACTCAACAGTGGGGATTCGCCACTTAAACAATGGGTGAGATATGAGAGATTCAAATGTTTATTCCTCCACACTAGCGGTAAACCATCCAGGGGTTACAATGTTTGAATTAAACACAAGTAAATGCTGAAATAAGAATGACTGGAACAGTACTACGGTTACCAACATTTACAAAGAGCTTATTGCAATGAATATACAATAGAAATCTACTCCAAACTTCTGCAAGAATTATACTATACTTTTGATTTCAAATATGAGTTGGAACATCAAAGAAATTGAGCATAGAACAAAAATATAAAGGTCTGATATGAAATACCCAGCAAATCGAAAGTACAGACTAGCAAGTTGAACCAACACCAAATGCTTATGTCTCCCTCTAAACACCTTCAATGCACCTCAAAACTGAAACAATACTTTCTAAAGGCAAGGTGACCAGCAAGCAAGAGTCTTTCAATGCAAAACAACCTCCTACTAGAAAGCACAGATTCCAATGCAAGTCTAGAGAAGGTACGGCCCTATAAGGAGGGCGACCTCTCTTAAAAATCCCTTTCTCCAAGATAAAATCTGAAATTGCTCAAGAAGGGGGCGCCAATAGCATTGAGATGGAATGGGTAAATACCCACAACTGAAATAAAATCACACAATGAGTTATGAACCAAAATCTTTTTCAGCCATGGATGAACCAGCAATAAGAAATACAGAAAAACACTTCAAACTTATAACAATGATGCTCAATATGCATTTCTAAGTGAAGTACACTCCCAATTGACCATCTAGGGAACCATAGTTTCAGGCCCGAAGAATGGTGTAAATATTAAGCTCCCCCTTAGCCGGGTTCTGAAATCAATTCAACAACATAACTTTACAATATTTTCTAAAGATAATCAGCTCCAAGCAATGCCTTCCTTTATAGCCTTCAAAGAGCAAACCAAGCAATCTGTAACTCCTTTCAAGAAACTCTTCAATTACCTCCAAGAGATGCCACCTCTCATGATGCACTTTATTTGAATTATTAAAACATTAATTATCTTCCTCTAGGCGTCCATTTACAAGTTGCACAATAAAACATTTAATATAAATATTAAATGCTCAAATCAACCCCTTTATGTCCCCTTTTTAAAAACGACTTGAAGTCATCAGGCCTAGGCGTGGGGTACAACTTTAGAACATAAAATTGGCTAAGTATAGAACTCAGTCCAAGGAAGTAGCCAAGGGCAACGCCCAAGCTGCAATTGACAAACTGCTAAAATTAGCAAACTGACATTTGCCAAGCTGAACCAAGCTGATGATGATGCCTCGACCATAAATGGACTTACTAAAAATAGCGAATGCCAAAAATAGTAAGTTAACTTCAAATACATCAGAAAGCCAAACTGATTAGCCACACTGAACTGCAAATGATTGAGCTGCTGCTTAGAATGATATTGCTATAAGTTGGCTTACCAAAAATAGCAACTACTATAAATAGTAAGTTTGCAAAACATCAATTGAACACCAACTGAGTAGTAATCATGACTTACTATAAATAGTAAGTGTTTCCAAATATCCTCTGAGCACAAACCGAGCAGCCAACATGACCTACTATAAATAGTAAGTGCCCGAAAAAGTAGTCAGATTTAGATGCATGTCACACCACCCCGGAGGTCTCAAAAAGCCCAAAAAAAACCAGAAACCTTTCCTGCATGCAAGGTATCAGTCAAAATTGCATGTCGTTATCTCAACATGCATGTTACCTCATCCTGAAGCTCTCCAAAAACCCAGAAAGCTCCACCAGACATGTGTTAGAAACTCATACATGCAAACCTTCAAAATTGCATTTGAAAGCGAAAACCCTAATTTTATCTCTGACGAGCCTACGGGCTTCCGAAAATAGGCTATCAGTTACAAAAGAGCGTATGGCTAAAATGGGGACATAACAAAAAGTTGGAACATTGGACAATAAAATTAAAATATTAAAATCAGAAATTTAATATGAAAATCAGCAATCTAATATGTCTTACCTCACATTGGACCACCAATCGTCATTGAGGATCTTTTGTTTGATGGTCTTTCCTTGAGCAGAACTTGAATTAGGCCGTCTAGTCCACTATGCATTGACCATCATCGCTTGTAGAGGCTCATGTACCTCTACAATCCTCTCCAACAAGATGAAGTATGTGGCATATCTACATTCATTGATTCAACGATTCATTAAAACAAAATCGAATTATGAATACAAATTGAAATGTTTGAACTTTGAAGTTTTAGAATTTGAAAAATTGAAAGTGAAACAAAATGAAGTGGCATACCTTGTCTCAACAGGTTTGAGAAAATTCTTTGAAAATGATCTGAAGAGAGCAAGTGAGGTGTGGTGATTGCAAATGAACATCTGAATATCTCTAGCTTTTTCCACCGTTTGCTTCACCCAATCCAACTTCCCTATGTCTTTCAATGCATTGTTCAATGCATGAACACAACATGGGGTCCAAAATATGTGCCTATAAGTACCCTCCACCATCAAATTAGCCGATTTGCACACACGTGCTGAATCGGTGATCACCTGCACCACATTATCAACCCCAACCTCCTCTATGGCATCTCTCAAAATGGAAAACTGGAAGTCTGCATCCTTATGTCTCCCCGAACAATCTATGGCTCTAAGAAAATAAGAACCAGCAGGGCATGTGTCTATGACATTGATGAGTGGTCGATGTCTAACATTAGTCCACCCATCCATCACTATAGAGCACCCCATCCTCATCCACGTTTGCCTCATCTCCTCCATTGACACATTAACTTTGGAGTACTCTTTGTCTAGGAGGGTGGTGTGTAACTTATGATCTCCAGAGGGTATGAATGAAGGACCAATTGTGGCAATATCTTTAACCATTTGTTTGAAAGAAGATGAACGAGCCACATGAAATGGGATGGCATGGGCAAAAAATAATTTGGCAATGGAAGATTTAGTGGCTTCTCGTGCTTGGTTATTAAACATAGACTCAACTGAAGTTCCCTTCCCACTACCACTCACCTTCCTCTTTCCTCTTGAGGCAACTCCACTACTACCAACCGTGGAAGGCATAGGCATAGATGATTGTGTTCTTGGGAAAGAAGATGACCCACCTTGAACCCCATCCAACTCCATTTGAATTCTTTGGCACTCTAATGCTTCATCATCTTTTAACTCAGAACACATTCTAACTCCATGGCCCACCTCACCCAAAAATGAGACCTTGCCCTTGTGTAGCTGCCTCTAAATTCTTTTTTGCAAACCTGGCAATACCACACCCTATTACCCCCCTGAATTTTTTTTGTCTTTGGCCCACGGGTGTAACATATTGAAGGAATGTTTTTTTTTTTTGGTTAAAAGCATAGTTCCATGGGGACGCGTCTCCCTCGAAAAAGTGGCCGTCTCGGAGACGGGGACGTTTCCGAGATGCAGGGATGTTAGGGAAATGTCCCCCCGCCGCCTCCCCGTCCCTCTGCCGTCCCCTAGACGTTTCCTTCACAGGGAGTCTTCTTCGCGTCTTAGAGTCTTCTGGGCGTCTTCAAGACTCCAAGTTTCCCACGTCCCCTATTAAAATAATGATATAAAAAAAAATTTAAAAACAAAGAATTACATAATTAAATTTAAAGTTAAAAATTTAATAATATAATAATATTTATATTTATATTAATTTAAATTATTAAAGACTTCAAGTCTAAAGTCAAATGTATTATGTAACTTAAATTTTTTTGTTTTAACTTTTATCTCATTTTGATTTCTACCCTACTCGTGCGTGCCTATGCGAGCATCTGGAGATTGCCTGAGAGTGAATGTGCAAACTGAACCAGAGGAGAGCTCAAGATTTTCGGATTTTCCAAGGGTGTCATTATTCAACAGGTATTTAGCAGTTTTTATTTGCTTGAAGTTTTAATTTTTATTTTTATTTTTCATTCGAGTCTCTCAGTCTCGACTCTAGGCTAGGGCATTGGCAACGGGAGTGAATCCCTCAAAGGGATGCCAGCTCATGGAAGAGGCGACGATGTCGCCTTCCATGAGCTGACATCCCTTTTAGGGATTTGCTCAACAGTTCAAAACTTCAATGGTGAAAATCAGAAAAATTGAAAATGAAATAAAAGTTAAACTTCAATAAATTTATAATTATTAATTTATTTTATTTTCTGCAAAATGTGGAAGCACAGGCAAGGCATGTGAACTGTTTGATTGAATGCATCATGCCTTGCCTGTGCTTCCACATTTTGCAGAACAATTTTCATTTTGATTTCTTAATAGTTAATTCTTATGTATATCTTGCAATATTGCAATCCATGAGACCACATTTATGATTTCTTTCAAGTTTCTAAGTTTCGGTTTATAAGTCTAATTTTTTTTTTTACATCGTAGGTCTGATTTTTTAAAAATTTTTAACATTGTTTTTGCAGCATCATCATCATAATGAGTTCACACAACAAAAGTGATGATGAACCAGGAATTCAAAGTGAAAATGATTCATCAGATGATCCTGACTTTCAAATAGGAGAGGAGGTTGTGGGTGAAGTTGAACCACAAGTACCACAACATGGCTCAGCCTCAGATACTCAAACTACCACAAGTTCCATTGGCACTAAAGATAATAGCTGCCCTTCAGAAATCCTTCAAGAATGGGCCAAGGGCCCCTTTGATCCAAAAAAACCTTTAAAACAATTTGCATCCAAAGTAGCAGCAAAGCCTGGGACAACTGGGGGCACTAGATTATGGAAGTGTCACATGTGTGAGCTTGCATGGTTTGGCAGCATTACAAGAACTAATGCACACTTTCTTTTTATTCGAGGCAAAGGTGTAGATGTATGCAAAGTTGTGGCAAGTAACTTGAAGTACGGGGCTGAAATTTTAAAATTATGGGGTTGTAATGAGGATGAAGTGCTTGCATCTGCTACATTGCCACATAAGAGTTTGGGTGATCAGATTTCAGCAGTGTCTACTTCTACTTTGCAGAGTCAAAGGCCACCAAATCCGTTTAGTTCAAGTGCAGCAGAGCCTAGGGGAAACGTAAGATGGCATCTTCACAACCTTTAGCAGATTTATTCAATGTGCAGACAAAAGATGAGGCAGATGATGCCATTGGCAAATTATTCTTTGCCAATGGCATTCCATTCCACGTGGCTCACTCTCCTTATTATAAGGAAGCTGTGTCAAAGATAATAAGGGCAGGACAATCATATGTGCCACCAGGGGAGAATAAATTGAGGACAACAATCTTGGATCAAAATTATTCCAAGATTAATATTTTGATGGAGAAGATGAAGAGAACTTGGGTCACAAGTGGATGTAGCATAGTCATGGATGGGTGGACGAACATTAGGCATCGTCCACTCATCAATATCATCGTCACATCTGTAGCGAGCCCTTATTTCCTTAGGGCTATTGATTGTTCAGGGCATAGCAAGGATGCCAATTATCAGTTTCAGATCCTCAAGGATGCTATAGAGGAGGTTGGACCACAAAATGTGGTGCAAGTAGTGACAGATGCGGCCCATGTGTGCAAAGCTGCAGGGGATTGAGGGTTAAGGAGGTGGTGAAGAATGATGTCTTTTGGGCTGATGCCAAATATATTGTCTCCATCATTGAGTAGTCTTCAAAGTTATTAGATTTGGGGATTCGAATGCACCTTCCCTTGGAGAGGTATAATGAATGCATTGATTCCATGCTTGATCAAATGAAGGCTAAAGTGCGAGAGAAGGACCCCACAATGCAATTCTACACCGAGGATATTTATCCAATCATTCAGCATAGATGGGAGAAACTCAACACTCCCTTACACATGGCTGCCTACGCATTGAACCCAAAGTGGTATGTGCCACGTCCTGGCAGAGTGACACCTATAGAGGATGTTGAGGTGAAGGAAGGGTTCATGAAGGCCATTGACAAAATGTATGATCCTATAGAGGCCAACTTGCTTCGTACTGAGTGGACAAAACTTGCTACTCTTTGGGGATATTCAGAGGCAGCCAAAGTAGATTTGGAGACTATGTCACAGGAGGACTCCAAGTTGTGGTGGACTATGCATGGGCCTAGATCTTTGATTACCACTCTAGCCATTCGTTTGCTGTCCCAGGTTTCTAGTTCTTCTGCTTCTGAGAGGAATTGGTCCACTTATAACTTCATCCACTATGTTAAGAGGAACAGGCTCACTTCTAGGAGGGAAGAGAAGCTTGTGGCTGTCCATAGTGCCTTATGTCTCATTGATCGCAGCACAACTACATACAAGGAGAGTCCAGCAGCCAGATGGGATGTAGAGCCAGAAGAGCCAGCACAGATAGATGAGGATGCTACACAGACAGGGCTGGTTGGTATTGGTTTAGATGAGCTTGAGCATTTGGGGTTCCCGTCCGACGGTTCCAATGATGAGGAGATTGGCATGGAGCTTGGAGTTGGAGATGATTAGATCATTAGAGGCATTAAGCCCTTAGCTATTTAGTATTTTGTTTTTGAAGTTTGAAGTTTGAACACTGTTGTGTTGATAACTTGATACTTGATTGTAATTATGAATCATGACTATGAAATTTTGAAATTCAAATTATGAATATGAAACAACTAGTTCTCATTCCAATCACAATGTCTATTAAGTTACTAGTATATTTTCATTTTCATTTTGATTGTTTCAATTTTCACTAGTTCAATGAAATCATTGCAATGTGTTTAAACTCTAAAATTTACTTATTCCTTAGGCTTTTACAGTTATACATCTTTTTATAACTAATTTTTCAAGTACTATATGTATTTCAGTGCACCGCTCCCCCGGTCGCCACCCCCACACTTAGGCCCCCCGCCCCCACGCCCTCGAAACCTGTCCCCTGCCGTCCCCGTCCCCATCCCCGAAACTCGGTGGAACTATGGTTTAAAGGGTGTTTTGCATAGCCTTCCATGATTGTTGAAGGGCATTGGTATGGGTTTGTTTGCTCTCCACTAACACCCTCACCACGTTCCCTTCTATTTTGCACTTCGTCTTCACTATCACTCCCACCCCCACTGTTGCTCATGTTTTTCATATTTTGAATGCAAGTTTCAATTGAAAAATGCAAAAATAAAAATAAAAAATCAGACAATGTATGCTTGAGATTTTGCAAAAAAAAAGAGGGAAAGGAAATGCATACCTCTTTGGTGGATTTGCACTCTCAACAACACTAACTTCAACCTCCTCTCCTCCTTCAAGCAGCTGTTCTTCCTCCTTCAATGGCTGCAACTTCAAACCCTTGCCTGCTCTTTCTCTCCACAACAAACAAATGCATAAATGAATCAAAAGAGGCCTCTTTTTCCCTCATAAGACACCAAACAACAATGGGGCCCACAATAGCCACGTAGGCAGGGCTGTCACTTTTTAGAAATTGTGTTTTTTTTTAAAATTTAAATCAATGCAAAACGCGGGGGACGACTGGCCGTCCTCGGTATGGTTGAGGGAAGGGTCAGCCATTCCCGAGACAGTCAGTCGTCCCCCATTTGGTCAACGAAGTACCCTCATTTTGGGGATGTTTCCTGCATTTTCTAAGCAGAAGGGGACATCGGGGGACCGTCCTCCAGCCGTCCCCCTGTACCCGGGATGTCCCGGGGATAGGGACATGGCATTTTAGGGGGAGGGGGGGACGCGTCCCCGCGTTCCCCTAGAATATATGTATGTATGTTTTTATCTTTTATCTTTTTGTCTTTTTAGTTTTTGATAATACGATTTTTCCTTGATTTAAAAAAAATTCTTGTACTTTTGGTTTGGGAATTTTTTTCCTAAGAGATTTTTGCTACTATGATATTACTTGCCCCTCAATTCATGGGTCTGAAGCTTAAGACTTCCCATCTTAAGATGGTGATATTTTTGTTACTGCATATGAATTTAATGGGAGGGGGGCGCTGCCTATCACTTCACTTAGTAAAAAATAAAATGGGATGGATAAATTTATTTCAAATTTTAATGAAATTTACATTCCCAAAGCCAGCTGAAACTAACAAGATGCCAAGATGTAATCATATAATAGCATCACTAAAAAGATCAAAGGAACAGACAGAGGTGCATATGTTTATGTGCCCACGACAATCTCAGTTCTCCAGTGAACAAGATCTATAATTAAATGAATTCATTGAGCACATAAAAAAATAATGACATGCATCAAAGATTCTTTAGCCACAAATAAAAAATAATGGATGCTCGTAACATTTTCCATGCATCAAAGATCCTTTAACGATAAACACAGAAAGAATCAGCCTTAGGAGGATAATAGCTTCTACTTTTCATTTCAAATTCTGAACTGCTACTTCTTATGCTTCAGCAAAAGCTTTAGTTATTTCTACAGAATTTCTCAAACTGTTAACAGTATAACTATTCCCCAAGTTACTGGTAAAAATTTCATCTAGCACAACTATTGTGCCAGACAAAAAATATGGACTTCAGTTTGCTTCTTTGTTGCTTGGATTATTCTGATATTTGAATACAAGCCATCTGTGATTCCATGGGTATCCATTATACACATTTTAGTTCTGACTGCTCAGTCTAAACTTTGTAAACAAATATCTTTGATCGTATGGAACAATTGGTTTAGAACTTTAGGAGAATGCACAGGGTTGTATCTTGTTCGGTGAGTAAGGGATGTGAAAGCAATAGGTGGAAGCTCCCAGTACAGTTCCCCCATAGATTCAACAAATTTGCTATTCTTCTCAAAATGCTCTGCATGAGAGATTATCTCAAAGCTACAGTTGAAGTTGTTTCTTGTGTGTCGTCTGACACCCCACCGAGTAGTGCATGAGCCACATAGGTCTTTGATGTCTAAGACCTTATCACAAAATTGCTTCCTTATGGCTCTCATCCTGGTTTTATCACTAGTTTCATATCCACTATGGCCACCACCTAAAATGGTACAGTGAAATATGAGGTTGAAGAGTTCAATCATAACCAAAAATATAAACATACCCCAACTGATCAATGCATACATAATAGTAGAGGATGAATACATGTCTATATTTGTTAATTATTTACCGCCAAATTCTACAGTGGTCAGTTAATTTATGCCAAATAAATTACAGAAGGGTTTGTGTCCCCTATAAATTAGACTCATTTGTGAAAGTTCAATCCATCCGAGAAGCTTTATTGATTTCTGATTCTGCTGAGGACTTCCACTAAAAAAATTACTGATTGACAATCTCTTCAAAGGAGTTTGATGTGATTAAGTAATACCAAGCAAGGTGGGATAACTATCCATAGTCAACAAGAACACTTGGAATATAGACCTGATATAGAATTATTACCAGATGCATTTTTAAATTGACTAAATATATAGCTTGCGAAGTTTTTCCATCAATTTTTGTTGCCAAGGAATGTAAAGAAGAATTATTATCTCATGGTGGATGTTCAATGTGAAACTAATCACATATTTGATGAAGAGTGTAATGACAGTATCATACCTCAAATTTCAAGTGCCTAATTCCTGTCCTTGGAGTTAACACCAACCTAATCAATTGAAAAGGGCAGAGGTCATTGTCATGTCACATGCCAAAAGCAGCACTTGAAGAGGTGCAAGATAGCCTGCAGGCGCAAACCACGGCGGTCGGTCATTTTCATTGGGGACAGTCCACTTGTAGAGATGATTGTTTGAAGAGTTGTTCTTCATTGGAAAGAATCCAAGGCCTTACCTTCGAAGTTCATTCTGATCATCAAAGAAAACAACTGCCTTGCTCTGGTCTGAAATTTTTTAATTTCATATTCCTCCATTATGGATTTCCCTTGAATACTTCCAAAATCAATTAGCTATTTCCTGAACAATATCTGCAATTTGGATCTGCATATACATGCCCCTTAAATGGATGGCAAGGGGTAATTGATATTATAGGCTTGTTGGACATGGCTTGCTTCAAGACCCATGTAGAGTGACCTTTGAAAGAACTACTTTCTATCATCGGATATGGCTTTAACCACCTTGTAATGAACCAGAGATGAAAACTGTTATCAAAACCCATACCAAACATATTTTCTTTTTATAGGTCTGTTATGCTAGATGGGTACCAATTAATTCAACGCATGAAAAGGGTGCAAAAATCCAGTGACTTTGCTCTGAGTCTCCAAAACAATGTGATGAATGAAAGAATGTCTGGCTTGGCAAGATTGTTTGGAGCTTTTGGAAGATAATATGGATTATCTCACTGTTCGCCTCTCCTCTCTGCCCGCTGAGCAATTGTTGTCTGCCTTGGAATTTTCTGATTGGATGCTTGATGGTCATTGGTTGGTGTTAGATGCATTGTACAGTACATAAAAAGGTGTTAAAAGACATTCTTGGTCATGCCCAAAACTTTACAACCAAAACATAGTTAAGGACACGACACAAATTTCAAATTAGATCACATACACTTGACTAATTCACAAAAGTTTGTTTCCAATGCACACATATTAAGAATAATTACAAATTAGTTATAGAAAGATAGGCCTAAGGGCCAGACCTATGCTTTGGGGGCTCATCTCTGATGGCCTTACCTACGTAATGTGCATAGGCTTTGTAGTTTGACAACTTGAGTTGGAACCATCACCTACTTGGTTGGCCAACTATAGGGTAAAACCACTAAGATCAAATGATGTCTTGACATCAATTTCAATCATGAATCACTAACACTAATCCACACTAAACATAATACGTGTTTTGATGCTTTTAACCTTTATCTCAATCACTATCTAATCATTGAATGTTACAAGCTACAAAACATAGTTCTTGATATACAATCAACAATTATACCTTTTACAATATTGAATATAAGAAATAATATATAATTAAAAAAGATGGATGAAAATCTATCCATAAGATTAGTAAGTTCCATCCATATAGGACAGCTAGAAATCAAAATGCCTCTTAACACTACTATGCAATGATTAATAATGCAAGTAATAATGTCCTAATCCTCCTAATCGTCTCATATTGACATCATGACATTCTTAACAAGATGAGAATGTTTTCTGACAACAATATTAGAAATAACACACATGTAAAATGATACCACATTGTTAACCTCAACTTGCAAACAATATGTGTCACAATCCTCTATTGAATACCATGCTTTATCAAACAAATAATAGATATATTGCTATGCTCCCTATGAGTACTATCAATTGGTTTTAAATACTATGCCAACATTTCTAGGGACCTTTAATCCTCAAAATATTGGTTTCCCAACCAAAAATGTTGTCCTAATACTCGAACAACATAGTGCCACCTTAGGTTGATATCCTAAGACAAATCAGAGAATTTGTTTGGTAAAAATGGTTATAGGAAGTGGCCTAGCTGCCACGTGTTAGAACCTACATTATGAGAATGACTTTGATGCCAAGAAGATTAAAATTTCTTTTAACTTCTTGATACTAGAAGCTATACAATAATTTCAATTAACTACTTTTCCTTCACCATTTCTTGGTCATGTCATATATCCTTTGTATATGTACTTCCCATCAAAGTCAATTGAAGGATCATATATTTAATGAATGCGGACAATGATATCTCAATTCATCACAAGCATACTAAAAAGTGGTTTCTTTTTGCATTTAGTGCAATGAGTGATTTTTCTTTTCTTTACTCATTTGTACCATACATATTGCTTTAAGCTTTTTGTATGCTAACACACCTTTAGTGCTCAAATGCAGAGGGACAATAGCAAAGGCTACACTCCTGACCACGAATGGGTTCAATGTAATAAATGTCGAAAATGGCGAATACTGGATCCAAATTTCAATGCAGAAAATTTATCTGCTGAATGGTATTGTTTTGGTTTTAATCTTGGTTTTGGTTATTCTTTTTTATGGCTTTATTATTACATTCTTTTTCCTTACTTAATATTTGTTTGACATTCAGGTGCTGTTTTATGCCTCCTTTCAAAGGTTTATGTGATATTCCTGAAGCCCTAAACGTTGAACCTTACAAATAAAAAATGAACTAGAAGCTATATACCTTGTTTTTGAATATCATATTATGTTTATTGTGGATTTTGATTAACTCGTATACCTCGCATCTTAGACTCTACATCATTCTCTGTGTTGAAGCTGGAACACTGGGGGTGGCGGATACTGTCATTTGTGTTATGGGAATTGCAATCTGGTTTAACTTGAACTTTGTCAGGGTAGGAGATGAATTGGATACTCACTGTCCAGTCTTGTGCAGTGTTTCTGTGATCTTTAGTTTTATGTTCTTAAGAAATTTGTAACTAGAAAATTAACATGGGTAAACCGAACATAGTTGAAACATCAGGTACCTTGAACGTTCAACCTTTGTTTGGTTCCCTTGTCACGAGCACAGATGATCTTGGATACACTTAGTAATGAGACGTGTGAGCATGCTTCCCAAGTTGAGAGGACTGTGGTGGCTATTCACTCTAGGGTCATTGCTTGATGCTTGTATGGGGAGGAGTACCAGCAGGAAAACATATTGAACTTCTGTATATGAATGGAAGAACACGCATTAGCTTGTTAGAGAGATTCTAAAGGTTCTTGGAGTAACCTATCATCTGATTGGCCTACCACTTAAACTGTTAAGAAGTGTTGACCAAAAGTTGGTCGTTGATAATTACATGAGACTATTCTATGAGCTTGTCTGATCCCAAAGGGACATCAGCCTAGTACATTTTGGTCAGGTTACTATAAATATATAAATTTATTTTTTATTTAATTATATTTTTGAAGGTGTGATCTGATATTTCTTTGAGTGTAATTTGTGTCATTCAAAAGTTAAAATATTATGTGTCATTTACTTATTTAGCATTGCACAAGAAAGTCGTAAGGTTTACTCTCAATGTCTTTGTCATGATCACTTGTGAATTAAGTTCCTGAGATGATTAACTCATTAATTTGAAGCTGGAATACTGACCACAACAATTTGTCATTAATGATGCTGGTGAACATGAAAGTGCATAACATCTATCACTCACAAATATAAACTTGTTTTTGCTGTCTTTGCAAAAGAACCTTGAAGATCATAAATGCAAGTACAATTAAACTCATGTTCATCCAACCCATATAACATAATAATCCCAAACAAAAAGTAACAAAAATCATCATAGCTACAGTGTGAAAACAACATAAATCAAAGAGATGTTTCAATACATAGTCAAGATAACTTAATAAGAATACACCAACACTAGGTACATCATATTCTTAAAAAAATGAAAATTCGAGGTAGACTATAATATAGCTCTATGAACATCAAATCATATCCTCCCTTGAGAGTAAATTTGAATCATATGTTACAATGCAAAAATTAGGTTGTATAATGGAAATTCAAAGTATGATACCAAGAGTGTTATGATTCAAACTTAGTTTTTTTTTATATAAGGGTAACCTTGATAATTCCCGCACATAAATCCAACTATTTGATGGTTGATGAAGCTCTAGAAATATCAATTTATATGTCATAAGATCTCAAATAAACTTGAAAATAGATCAATCTTTTATTTAGTTAGCATCCTCTTATACAAGGAAGTTGTCCTCATGACTAAGATAGTATCCTATCAACTAATTTTCGTTTGAATTGCTGTCTATTTTGAGATGATAGTTTTACCATGCTTGATATGTCTATTTAAAATTGCCAATATGATTTCTCACAATATCTATTTTAAGAACAATTTGGGTCCATTATCCACAGGTTCTAATTTCATTTTCACATAAAATTTGGAAAATATCATCTTGCATTAATAACACTATATTTTATATTAAATAAAACTTATTTGGTTCTCTTAGCCTTAGACATGGGGACATCTCAATTCTTTTTACAAGGGGAGAAACCACCTCTGATTTTTAAATGGTTGTGTATAGTTATGTCATATATGTGGGTTAGATCGACCAAATATATATATATATTGATGATTTCCATTTGAAGAGTCTATAGTTGCAATAATATCAAAAGATGGAGTGAGGGCCTTGACTTATCTTCACAAGTTAGAATTCATTTATATAGATCTCAAGTCTAATCGCATGTTGGTAGATAATGGTGTCATAGTCAAATTGACAAATACTAAACTACATTTGTGAATGAAAATGGGAAGCCCAACAAAGAAAGATATAAAGAAATAAATTTTTGAATGAGTAATCTCTTGGACCATGGGCCTTGATGTGTCAACAAGATTAAGAAATAATAAGGGATTAGTTAGCTATAGATACTAAGTGCATTCTAGTTTTTATTCTGGGTGGGTGAACTCTAGTTAAATTAAATGAAAGATTAGTTCTAATGGTTCTCTATAAAGTGTCAAATGCATGTTAATAATTCACTACTATTCTATTCATGTAAAGACACCTAGAAAGATTACCATGTTTTATTCTATTGTACTTTGTTATTGGACTAGATCAACCCAATAACTTTGTACGTGTCTTATAAAGTATTGTATAGGAAAGGAAGATGCTCATGTAGTCTAGAATGCATGATTATCATCTTAGAATATATTTTGAGTATATATATTATATATAGTTCAACAACGAATGACTACATAGTATGGGATATGCATGTCATTCACTAGGAAAATGTTATGTCAACACAATAATTTTTTGAAGTTACATGGAAGTGATTAAAACATCTACGTTAAAGAAAACGAGTTAGATGAGAGAAATATGATAAATTTGAAATATATGTGACTAAACATATAGATTAGCATTAGTTTCTTTGATTGTAAATTACTGATATGTATTTATGTATAGTTCTTCTCATAATTTTGATTGGAAAAATGATTCCCCTGGAATTACTTGTTAATTTAAAAAAATTAAAAAGGAGAGAGATCTATGAATTTAAATAAGAAAAGGTTGTAGATGAAGTAAATATATATATATAGAAATAATATGAAGAGTAAATATATTCAATTGTACTTTCTTTAATTATTAATTATATGTTTTTTGAGTTTTGATGCAAATGCATCTCATGCTACTGATGACAACTGTAAACACTAAATTCGCACAAGCTTCAAACAATAACCAACATTAGTATTATTAGTCAATTTAAAACAAGTAAATCTAGCATTCCTATGAGATATCTAATCATGCTAGATATGCAAACAAGATAAATAGAACCAAAGAAACTAAATGTAAGCATATGAAAGCAAGATCAAACTCTATTCTATAGTGGGAGTGGTGCTCCTTTGATTTGGAAAGGATGGAAAGGGCATCCTTTCCACATCAAAGGAGCACCACTCCCACTATGGGATAAAGTATGAACATGCTTGTATATGCTTACATTTATCTACTTTGGTTATTTTGTTTTCTTGTTTGCATATCTAGTATGTTTAAATATCTCATAGGGATGTTTGATTTGCTTTGTTTAAATTGACTAACAATGCTAATATATGTCAAAGTTTTAGCATTTGCAGGTTTAGCATTTACAACAACAACTAATTTACAAGGGGAGAGCTGTTATGTGACTTTTTCCCCAAGAGAAGAGAAAACTATGAAATAACCCTTTAGAATTAAAAGGGAGATAGAAAAATAAAGGATATTATGACCCTTTGGTTGTAAGAGAGATTAATAAAGAAGATGCATAAAACTCTTTTAAAAAGGGAGAAATAATTATATTTATTATATAATAATTAAAGGCATCCTTTGTGAAAGGGCCTGATGGTTTGAAAACCACCCCTTAAAAGGATATATAAGGAATTCATGGGAGACTTGGAAAAAGCATGGAAAATATTCAAGGATGGAGAACATTCGAGGAAGAAGAAAGTGGTTTGGTGAGCTATGGGCATTGGAGAAGGGCGAACACAAAGTGTGTCCAACTCGGTATAGAGTACACCTGAGATTGTCCTTTCCAAGGTTGTTATGCATGTTGAGTAGTTATTATGAGGCATGCTGTATTCATGTTGAGCAATTACTTTGAAGCATGATGTATGCATGCTGAGTAATTACTCTGGAGCATGTTGTATACATGAGTAGTTACTCATGTGCACTTGTGTTGAGCATTGTTCTATTGAACCAACACTTGTGTGGAGTGCATAGTGCATTGTGTTCCAAAAGGAACTGTTTCCTCCTAGATTGCTGCATAACAAGACCCAATACCACTGACATCTTCATAGGGTGAGAGTGGCTTTTCTAAGTGCTATTATTCATATAAGTATTGAAAATCATCGATTCTACAATATTGGAATATTGTCTAATATGATTTTGATGTTAATATGATTAATCTATGTGGATGTGTTATTCAATTTATTATGCTAATCATTTAATATAGAATTCTTGCCAAATTGTCACATGTGTGTAGTTTATATTGATTATTTACATTTATTTTGATAATATTACATATTTTAAATTATATTAGCTCGAATATTTATTATATTAAATCTACTGCTATTACTTAAATAACCAATGAAGAAAAGTAGCATCACATTATTCGTCGAAGCACTTACATTTAGACTTCTATTGAAATTTATTCTAATTTTTACTCAATGTTCTAAAAATTATGCAATGAATTCTACCAAGTTAATTATGCAATTGCTATCATGAAGACTTATATTCTATAATCATTATAGAGATGGGTTTGTGCTTGATGTGAAAACCAGTCATGAAATATTAGTTTAGAACTTAGTCACATGAATGTATTTCAGATGCAATTGTCTAACATGAAATCTGATTGTAATTTTAAAGATGACTTATTTAGAGCAGACCTAGCTATCGTGTTTTATTGTATCTCTTTCGAAAGGGTGGCATACCCACCTTTTAAGATCTATTAGGAACTAAAATAAATATTCTCAAGATATGATTATGCATGTACTATGTTACATAATTTGATTTAGATTTGTGGGAGAGAGCTCTTGATCCAAGTTAGTTCATTCCACAAGGAAAGACACTTAACCATGTTGTAAGGCTAAAAACCATATTCATATGACACCAAATGTTGAATATAACTACATGCTCATAATACTTTAGAAATTTTATGCAAATTAAAAGAAGGCATTTTTATTTCAAATATGTATGCAAAAGATATGGCCTCCAATAGCAACGGGGCCTAGAATTATAAACAATGGTGGTTTTGTAATCGACCTTGGTGAATGCATAATTGCAAGGCTGGCTTTATAATAAAATGGTTGGTTTCATAATCAACACTAGCAAAAGCATAATAGATAAGGTGGTTTTGTAGTCAAATTTTGTTAGAAGGAGCGATTTTGCTCCAAGGTAGAAAAATAAGCAGATTATCAATAAATTGGGGAGTCTCTAATTCTTGAGCAGAAGCCTTGACAATTAGAGGTACCTTGAAACTCATAAGAGGAAGTCTTCTAGAATTTTATAAGCAATATTGTAGCTCAAACTAACAAGAGGACAAATGGAGAGTTTACTTTACAAAACTAGAATCTAAAGTAGATGCAAGTTGGACAAAAGGATTGCAATATCTTGCTTTAGTTTATTATGAGTAATAAGTTTTGATAAAGAGTAGTTGCTCCTACAAATTAGTTTTTTCACCACTTATAGGGGGTTTCCTAGCTCAAATTTTGTGTTATGTTGTTCTTTATATTTACATATTCCATTATGCAGAACAACAATTTAATACCATCATTTCCCACTATCATTGGAATTCCAAGTAGAATAATAGCATACATATTTGTTTTCCTAGTTTCTGACCTAGTTTACTACGAAGGTATCAATCAATTAGTATTGTAACGCCCCGCCACACAACCCTAGAGGAAGTTGCAACAACTACTTAAATAGGCTATTTTTTTTTTTGTTTAAGTACAAAGAACATGCAAGTTCACTTCCCAATGCAAACATCCCCTAAGGTTAAGAGACTGAGATTACTTAAAACCCACAACAACAACATGAATAAAAACCATGCCAATAATTTAGACAATAGTTAAACACATACATTCCAATTAAGATAATTTACATCAAGCATAAAGATAACTGTCCAAGCCATTTATCCATAATTAAATATTACAATTACAACTCTCATTCCTCGAATGAGGCAAGTCTCATAAATAAGGTTACAGTTACAACTTCCCACCTCGATAACAAATGAGGGGTAAAATATTACAAGATCAACTGAAATGAAATAATGCAAGAACTGAAACAGAATCCCACGAGCTCTCCAACTGGAAGTCTCGTCCACAAGAACATGAAGAAAGAACCCAACGGATTTAGGTTCACGCCACCCAACCAAGTGGAACCCAAAGGCCCACCCCCCATGCTAGGAGATAGTAACAAGGAATCCTAGCCAAGACCATCTACCTCTAGACACAGGCTAATACCAAACTGAACCAACCCGAAACAACCAATCACATGTACCTCACAAGTACACACAAGTACAACCCAAGTACCACATAAGTACAACACAAGTACAACTCAAGAGCATCATGAGTACCACACAAGTACAATTCTACATGGTCACATTGCTTCCAGGTATGTTAAGGAAACCATACCCACAATAAACAGGAACCAACTGTTGTCCTAGACAGAGTGTCATCACACAGCTCGTCATGGGTTATCCTCTAGGATTCTTCCTAGGCTCCGACCCCCACTATGGGTTATCCTGGTGGCCTCTACTGAATTCTCGGCCCCCATACTTACTCATGCGGAATCAAATACCTTTCGTACAGACAAGATAGATGACCTTGCCATTCCAGGCCTTCCCACTCATCCCAAGTCTAAACGAGCCCTTGTGTCTATGAGTGAGGCATAATTATCTTGATTAGTGAGAAGTACCACCTAATCTTCTAAGTTTTGTTTTAGTTATCACTTGATTAAACCACCTCCATAAATTATCCAGTTTACCTCTTCCGGGCTCTGGCCCCTACGGAAGCCACTCTTCTACTTGACAACACACATACCATCCAAACACCAAGGGAACAAAGTGCAACAACAAGATAACATGTCCACTCTTTTCTCAGGAGGCGACATAAGATAAAACTATCTCCAAACACTGGAGGTAACAACAATAACAAAACCACTCCTGACAAGGAGGCACACATTACAAAATCCACTCCTTTCTCAGGAGGCACAAAACATTCCTGTTCGTAGAAACCGGATATAACATTGACATAACTTCATGCACTACCCAAGGGAACTAACAAACAGTCGACATCACAAGACGACAACCTCCAACCTCTAGGGTCCTCTGGAAGACTTACAAATTAAAATACACATAACCTTTTTCCCAAACAAGAACACAAAGGAAATATTCACTGAAGGCAATCGAAAGAAACTACCTTTGGATATTCTAAATCCATTTCCTCTTTACATTCAGTAATTTATTGCATCAATAAAACTAAATTAAAAATACGTCTTTCCAAATAAGGGAGACATTAACACTAATCATTTAATTTCCCTACTTGCATTTAAATAATGAAAATTAACCAGTTATTCATATAAACTAAATATGTTGTTTTAAAATAAATATCGTTTCCTCGTTTCAAAGTAGCCCTTTAAAAATAATTAACTTGACTTGCAAACGTATTATTTTAATTCAAAACTATTCTCCTTTAAAATGATGTTTTAGAATAAAACAATGACTTAATTCAAGTTAATTATTTTCCATTTCCTCAATTAAATTTAACACATTTCTTTTAAGTTCTATATCCGCCCTTTCACATATTATATTAAAACAATTCCTTCTTTTCCAAAACATATATATACCTTTAAAATTCATTTACCCAACCATTACTTTAAAACCAATTATTTATTTTAGAATAAATATCATTTTAAAATAAAATCAAAATTTGGACCATTTAACATATTATTATAAGCAAATTCCTCAATTGCAACATAATCATGCTATTATTTAAATTCCCCATTTAATATATATATATATATATATATATATATATATATATATATATATATATATATATATATATTAAAGAAATAACCATATCCACTATATAAATACATTATTACTTAATAATATATTAATATAATATAAAATATATTCATATTTTAATATTAAATTAATATATTATAAAAATAATGAATATATATATATATATTAATTAATTTTATTTTATTTATGTGACAGGAGGCCACTCATTCGCCTCGGGCTATGTGCCAACCCTAAGAGTTGGGTCGCGCGGACCTCGGATCGCGTGCCACGTTTAGGGTAGGGGCGTTGATCGTTCTCTGGCCGCGGTTTTTTTTCTTTAGCTGCGGATTTGAATGCACAGGCGGCGGATATATGACAGGGGTGGCGGAGTTTTCATGGCCGCGGATTTCTTTTCAGTGGCGACAGGAGTTTTCGTCGGGCACAGGGCGGAGCAGAGGGTTTGGAGTGGGGCGCAGGGCAGAGCGGTGGCCGAACTAGGCGGCGACAACGTCGACCTCGCGAGGTGGCCGACGATTGTGCACCGACGCCCCCACAGGGGTGGCTCAGCTGTGCTTAGCACAGCCGGCCACCACTGTGGTGGCGGCAGTGCCAAGCCACCGCAGGCCAGTAGGGGCGGTTGGCGTGGCTCCCCACAACGCCTCCCATGGGGGCGGCTGTGGGTTGAGCCCTAGTCCCGAAAAGATTATAAATATATATTTTTATTTTTTTAAAAGAAATTTCCTACGGATCTTGAAATCCGTGCCCTCTCATGAGCTTTTGAACAAATTCCTTTTTACAGCATAATATTGCACAAAAGGAACTTTATAATTAATTAGATATACAATATATATATATATATATATATATTCTTCAATATATATATATTTATATTTCCATACAAAAATTGCAATTTAAATTGAGGAAAAACCAAGTTGAAACAACCAGCTATAGCCAAGAACACCATTTTATTTTTTTGAATTTTCCAACATAATAATCAACAACAAAACATATACAATTTAAAAAATCTCAAAACTACCAACTTCTAAGGCATGAACCCGATTCCCTGAGTTTGTGAGGAGATCCAGACGGTGCTCAGCTTCCAACTTCAGCTCCACCGAATTTCACAACTCCAAGCCAAAACCCACAAAAATGCAACCATTCCTCCTCTCCTTTTTAAAAAAAAAAAAAAACTCCATGCTCTCCAAATTGTGAAGGAAAAATTCAAACATAAGGATAAAACCCTAAAATCCAACAACCCCCTCATAAATTCTCCAAAACAGAAAAATGCAAAATATCTCAATTTCTTCAATTTTTGAATTCAACTTTCAAATTTGACTTTTTTAATCATTTTCATAATTTTCAATTTCAACAATATAACAATAACTTCAACATAAATAAATTTAATTCTTTCAACATCATAAATTTAATTAATTAATAAATAGATTTAATCAACAATTAAATTATTTATTAATTAAATTAAATTAATAATAAAATAAATTATATTTCAACATAATCTCAGAACAAATTAATCCACAACTTAAATACATTAAGCCATTTAATTACCCTTTTCTAACTTGAAATTAAATAACGAAGAGAGGGAACAATATTCAAAGCAACATAACCCGACAGACACTTGACGACATACTAGGACTAGGGTGACGACTTGGCACGGAAAACCTAGCTACTATCTCCCAATCGAATACCGTTGGGCATTGAACACGCTCCAACCTGTGAAACCAGGTGGAGTCGATGTCCTATACCTGTCAAACTGTGAACACAGAGTATATCCACATGCATATATATGTTAAAATTAAAACACACTGTGAAGAAGAAATCTCGGGATCGCAGGGCGCTCGCAAGCGAGTGATGCAATCTCGTCCCCTTCACCAATACAGTATTACTAACTGACGAATCTAACATCATTAATATGATCAAAAGCATAAACATCATTAATTCAATTATCCACTATGCTAATCCAAAACATGACATAATGATAACATCAGGATCAAATACCATCACAACAAAATATCACATTCACATTGCTTGACAGATAGCGATCAAACAACAACTGAGTTCTAAATCAAAGCACCAACATAAAATAAGACCTAACCAAACATAACACTGTTCGATCAAAAGAGCAAAATGGAGGGGTCTTATAGGTATCAAGAAGTAACTTCAATTTTTTCTTGTACAAAGATTCAAATATAATAGAGTTTTGTGTATAACCATTATTTTATTAAACTTATCTCAAGGGGTGCATGTTGTAAAGGAGAAACCATGACAAAATCTTGAAAAGAAAGCTTGGAGACCTCTAAGAAAGCCATGGGTTGGTTTTAGGAAAAAATAAAGCTCTTTGAAAAAATGCACTATTTGAATGAGAAGATCAAAGAATTGCAAGATAAGTGTAAGTAGTTGCAAGATAAGGTAAGAAGAGTTGATAAAAAAGAATGCAATACTATTGAAACTTCAAAAAGAGAAAGAGGAGAGAGGAAGACTAGGGAAGAGAGGAAGACAATCTATGAAGGGAAGGACAGGTTAGGAAGGGGGGAGACAAAAAGGAGGGAAGGATGTAGAAGGAGGTGTAGAGACAAGGTAAAGGGTGGTGGGAGAAAGAGAAGGATCAATGAGGAGAGGGGTGCGATATGAGAGACTTTAAGAGAGGTTGCCAAGTTGGGCTAACATGCCAACCATCATCCCTATAAATATTTACTCCTTTTTGTTTATGTAGTGACGGAAAAAGTATCCCTTTTCCTCACTTAATTTGGGAATAATTGTCATTGAATTAACCTAATTTTTCCTGGGTCTAATGTTGTAATGTGTTGTACACATTCACATTGATCTTGGGCCCATTTTTAATAAAGTGCACCTAAATCGTACCCTATTTATGGTGTTGTAACACTTTCACACCTATCTAGGGTCCCATTAATTAATTGTGGTTAATTAGAGCTTAACTGACTCTCTAATTCAAATTCAATCCTTCTTTTCAAGGATGTATTCCGACACCCAATTGTTAGAGTAAAGGTTTTAACTTAATTATGTTGATTAAGTTACTTTTATTCCCTTCTTAAGATTTCACGTTAGTTTGCATAAAGTGACATTTAATAATTATATTAATTATTAAATGTTATCCTATTAGGGCTTCTATTAAGGTTTTTCCTATTAGGGTTTTATTAGGGTTTGCATGATCTACTTTTTATAAGGATTGATCCCATTGTATTTTATATCAATTCATTCTCTCATTCTCTCTGATATATACATTTTCAGTTTTCAGAGAACCCTTGCTTGTTTGTCTCCATCTCTTCTTTTGTGACAGGTTATTTGCATGCAGGTGATCTTCGGGGTTTGTGGTGTTGTATTTTCTCAACTCCTACATGGTATGAGAGCTCCACACCTACTGCTTCCTGTTCTTGTTTTGAAGATTTTTGGAGCTTCAAGGGTTTGGGGCTTGTTCTCTTGATCTAGGGCATATATGCAATTTTGAAGCATTTTCAGCTCAAACGGACCTCGCCATTGCATCCGTAGCGGTCCAAAACCTCTAAATCGACTGTTCATTCGTCCATTTTGGACAAAGTCGAAATTTGAGGCAAATTTTTTTTGCAGTACGGCCGTACGGCCGTCGCCTACTTGGTAAATTTTTTTTTTCAAAAATTTTCTATTTTGTGTCAAAAAATATTTATTTTATTGCGAAAATTTTTCATTGTAATTTTTTTAAATTTTTTTTCGCAGTTTGGCTTGGCCAGGTACAAGAATTGCCGCCGGTACGCACCATCAAAATGAGCCTAACGGGCCTATGATATCTTGGTCGGCATCTTACTTAAAATAGCCGGTGGCCTTCTGCCGACCAGCAGTCTGACAGTACCGTCGACGGCGGTACCTACCAGGCCACGGCCCGGTACAGGTCGCAGATAATTTTTTTTTTTTTTTTAAATCTTTTTTTTACAAAAAAATCAAATGTATATTTTTTTTATTTAAAAAACAATTTTTTCATGTATAAGCCCAATCGTGCATTTACGGTGACGGTCATTTGGCCGTCAAATTTAACCCAGTCTTTTTGCTGCGACGGCCGTATGACTGTCAAATTTAACCCAGCGCTGGTTTTTTCCCTTTTTGGACCTAATTTCTTCTAGAGGCCGTAACTTGGGCATACGATATCGTTTTTTGGCAAACAAGATATTGTCAGAAAGCTGGTTTTCTCATCTTTTCATTGGTGTGGGTTTCATTACTTCATTTTTCCGTTGGTGCATTCTACATCCAGTTGAAGACAAAGGGGCTATTTTCAATCTCAAGTTCATAACTTTTGATCAGTTTCTTCGTTTTTCGTAATCTCATCGGCGTTGGAACCTTATTTCAGAGCTCTTCAGTTTCATCTATGCAATTTTTCCAGATTTTACTCCAGGTATATTTTATTTAGTTATTTGTGTTTTCACACTCTGGTGGATTACTTGGACATATTTGCTCTTGGAAACTTTTTGTTTGCATGGGATGCTTTGTTTTTGGCTGTTCTTCATGTATTTCCAACATTTTGTCTTTTTTGGACATTTTTGAGCATAATTTGTAAGCAATATCTTTTATGTAAATGCACTGAGATAAAGTGCCACACTATTGTACATGTCTTTTTGGGGATTTTGCACATAAGGTTGTGCCATATTTTTGTACTTGCACTGTTATTATAAAGTGCCATGAGGGGTTGTGTAGTTTGTCTTTGTTTTTCCATCACATCTTTGTCCGGTGAGTGTCCCTCCACGACGATAGTGAATCCATACCATGGGGGGGTTGTGTAGTTTGCCTTTGTTTGCCATCACACCTTTGTTCGGTGAGTGTCCCTCCATGACGACCATGGATCCATATGATTCCAGCCTCATGCATGTGTGCTTTGTTTTACACACCACTTTTTCCGTTGTAAGTGTTTTCTTGTGCACTTTCAGATGTTGTTTCTTCTTCCTCATGCACTACAGGGTGTTTCACATCATTTCAATGGATCTGTCAGGCTCTCCCAGTTCAGCATTATGGGGGGGTTATTATATTGTTCGTGCTAATTCTTCCTTGGTTTCGCCTTGGAAGGGATCTTCCATCTTCAGCGGAGGTTCTTCAGCACCATAGCAGTCATCTTTCGACAGTTGTTTGCAGCTTCTTCTGCTTTAGTGATGTTCTTCTTGGCTTTCTGCATCTCTTTTTGGAGTAGAGCTTTTTTCCATGAGGTTTTCTCTATTTCTCCATTTTACAAAGATTTGGTTTTATTTGGGTACCTGATTTGGCCTAGTTGCCGGGACCCATGTTTGCCTTCTTGCATTGTAGTTACCTTTGCTTTCTTGCATTTGTTTGTAGCTGCACTGTTGCTCATTTTAAGGGGGGGTGTTAGAGTAAAGGTTTTAACTTAATTATGTTGATTAAGTTACCTTTATTCCCTTCTTAAGATTTCACGTTAGTTTGCATAAAGTGAAATTTAATAATTATATTAATTATTAAATGTTATCTTATTAGGGCTTCTATAAGGGTTTTTCCTATTAGGGTTTTATTAGGGTTTGCATGATCTCATTTTTATAAGGATTGATCCCACTGTATTTTATATCAATTCATTCTCTCATTCTCTCTGATATATACATTTTCAGTTTTCAGAGAATCTTTGCTTGTTTGTCTCCATCTCTTCTTTTGTGACAGGTTATTTGCATGTAGGTGATTTTCGGGGTTTGTGGTGTTGTATTTTCTCAACTCCTATGAAAAAATCTTGAAAAGAAAGCTTGGAGACCTCTAAGAAAGCCATGGGTTGGTTTTAGGAAAAAATAAAGCTCTTTGAAAAAATGCACTATTTGAATGAGAAGATCAAAGAATTGCAAGATAAGTGTAAGTAGTTGCAAGAAGAGTTGATAAAAAAGAATGCAATACTATTGAAACTTCAAAAAGAGAAAGAGGAGAGAGGAAGACTAGGGAAGAGAGGAAGACAATCTATGAAGGGAAGGACAAGTTAGGAAGGGGGGAGACAAAGAGGAGGGAAGGATGTAGAAGGAGGTGTAGAGACAAGGTAAAGGGTGGTGGGTGAAAGAGAAGGCTCAATGAGGAGAGGGGTGCGATATGAGAGACTTTAAGAGAGGTTGCCAAGTTGGGCTAACATGCCAACCATCATCCCTATAAATATTTACTCCTTTTTGTTTATGTAGTGACGGAAAAAGTATCCCTTTTCCTCACTTAATTTGGAAATAATTGTCATTGAATTAACCTAATTTTTCCTGGGTCTAATGTTGTAATGTGTTGTACACATTCACATTGATCTTGGGCCCCTTTTTAATAAAGTGCACCTAAATTGTACCCTATTTATGGTGTTGTAAAGTGTTGTAACACTTTCACACCTATCTAGGGTCCCATTAATTAATTGTGGTTAATTAGAGCTTAACTGGCCCTCTAATTCAAATTCAAGCCTTCTTTTCAAGGATGTATCCCAACACCCAATAATGATATTGTATGACATTTAATTTGGCAAATTTGGTGTCCTAAAAAATGCTGCTAGGACCCATTCGCCTTTAATGTCAAATGAGTCTTTTCCACATAGGACACCCCTTTCTTTACATTTTGAGGTTGGTTTTTTTATGTTATTTCATCCCCCAAAGCATGGTCTTGGAAAATTGTGCTAGGACCCATGCGCCTTTAGTGGCGAATGGGTCCTCCTTGAGTAGGACACCCATTTAATTGTGACAGGATCCTTATGATTTTAATACCCAGATCTGAGGTCGGCTTGAATTATTTGAATTTCAAGGTTAATCTCTAAATTTAGTATAAATAAGGGGTTAATTCACATAGTTTCATCCTAGACCTTTATGAGCAATCAAGAGTACATTTACAAGAGCATTATAGAGTTCACAAGAGCATTTTAAAGGCATTCAAGGGCAGATTAGTGAAGTCTATTGCAACAATTCAAGATCATTTCATCATGACAAAGGCATAATGTGTTCATACATGTTGTTGAGCTAAGATAGTTGATGTAGCATTGAAGATCTACTTACAAGCATTGTTTCACATCTTATTCAAGGTCAAGATCTACATTCTTCATGGCCACTACATGTTAGTTTGTAGATTTATGCTCCAAGACAACATCTAAGGTATCAACATTTCATCATTTCATGTTCATGCTTCAATTGCATTATTTCATCATTTGGTTTAATTACCTAAAAGGGGTTTGACTTAGGCAAACCCCTATTCACTAACAATCAACAAGTTTTTCTCCTCTTGAGTGTGTGTTTGCAGATTTACAAGTTGAAGATCAAGTGCAGAAGAATTTTAAAGTAAGATTGTCAAAGTTGCCAAGTTGTAAAGTTGACCTTTATAGTGCAAGAATAAAAAAAGGAAGTTACAAAATTTATTCCAGACTTTTGGGAGTTGAAAATTTGGGAATTGAGAGTGCAGGAATCAAGGTACAAAACCCAGAAGTCAGTTTTTTGAAACCCTAAAAGGACCCATTCACCATTAAAGGCGAATGAGTCCTCTGTAGGGCTTGAAGCAGTGAAAACCTAGGATTTGGGAGTGTAGATTGAGAGGAATAAAACCCAAAAGTCAGTTTATAGAACCCTAATAAAGACCCATTCACCACTAAAGGCGAATGATTCCTTTGTAGCCTAAAAACAAGTTTTCTACAAGGTACACATCATTTCAAGCTCTTAAAACTCCCCTTTTCATTGCTATAATAGTTAGGATTAGTTTCTGATTGTTATTTTGACATTTTGGCCTTGATAATTGAATGAAACCCACACCACAATGAAAATTAGGTTCATCATTGATACCCTATTGATGGTGAACCTCTTTTTCTATGTTTCATTTTGGCGAACTCGATCCCTTTGAACATCTTAATTTTTTTATTTGGAGTGCATTAAAACCCTAGATCCTAGTTTGCACTAGATTTGTATTACATTTAGGGTTTCTTCATTGTGCATTAGTGAACATTGCATATAGAGGTTTAAATTTGCATTCTTGCATTGTTTAAATCAAAAAAATTAAAAAAATTGCATGCATATTACATTGATTTTGCATAGTGTTTGCATATTAGTGTACTTTTCATCATTCATATTCAAAAATTGAGTCAAAATTGTCATATAGGTCATCATTTACCCTTCATTTCACTTGCAAATTCTAGAAATTTTTGTCATAAGAGTTACAATTTGAAACTGGGCATAAAAAGCACACAAAATAACTAAAAAATTACATTAGTGATATCAAGTTTCCACAATCCATAATGCTATTGCTAAGTGATTTTTGGATTCAATTAGATGCAAAAAATTAGCACATAATCGAATCCAGAAATCACTTAGCAATAAAAAAAATATAGTTTTCGCCTCTTTAAAACCCTGATTTGGGACCCATTCACCTTTACTGGCGAATGAGTCCCTGATCAGAATTGACTTGAATTTTCTGGCATCTGAAAAGCATTAAAAATCACTTAGAAATCAACAAAAACATCTCAAGAATACCTAACTAGGACCCATACACCTTTACTGGAGAATGAGTCCCTGTTAGCTACTGATCTACATTTTTTGGAAATTAAAATCTCAGTTTTAGGCTTCTGTTTGTTGCTATTACTTTCCTGTTTCAATTTTCTGATTTGTTGTTTCATCAAATTCATTGCATCTAGCTTAAATTGCTTCATTTTAGTGCATTTTCAAAATTCAAAATTGCATTTACAACATTTCATTTTTAGTTTATTGCATTGTGTGGAATTTGAAAATTGCATTTCATTCTAGACCATTTCATTGCATGTCATAAGATTAATTTTCACAAATGTTAGTATTCGTCTTTTCCAAGTTTGCAAAGAAAAAGTTAGTCAATAAGCATGTTAGTCACTCATTCAATACATTTTCTAGTTATGGGAGTCTCTTAGTGCAAGAGAGTGAAAATGTTGACACTTGCCTTAAATCTCTACCTATTTGTGGGCATGATGTGATAGAAGAGGATACAAGCATAGATAATCATGAAGATCATAGTTGTTCTTCTCCCAATACCTCTCCTATTAGTGATGAAGGTATCTTGGTGAAAGAAGATGCAATCGTTGAGAATCATGAAAGTCTTGCTTGCACTTCTCCTCCTACCCCTTGGGAAGATATTATAACACAAAAAGATGAGATGATTGCCACTACTTTACTTAGTCTAAATTCATCCCTCAACACCTCCCCTAATCGTGAGTATGCTTTAGTGAAAGAGGATACAATCGAGAACGATCATGAAATTCACATTTGTGAGGAGGACATGTGGATTGAAAGTTATAGAATTATTTCTCTCCTTCCTAATGTCCCTAACATTTGGAAAGACATATTCAAACAAAAGGATTCAATCATTGGTAAGCATGAAAAGCATGATTCTCCTTCTCTCGATGCCTCCCCTATTTGTGATGAAGCTACTTTACACAATACAATCATGGAATGTGATCAACCTCTTAAAAGTCCTCCTACTAGGGTAGAAGTTATGATACAAGAGAATGAGACCTTAGAGAAAAAGGATGAAATCATGGACAATCATAACAATCAAATTGGACCTTCTCCTAATATCTCTAAAGAAGATACTTTGATAGAAAATCCAACCAATGAGAGTCATGAGAATCTTAGTTGCCTCTCTTCCCCTAAGGAAAACATTACTGAGAAACAAGACAATCCAACCATTGATGACTCCCTTACTTGTGATGAATTCACTTTAGAAGAACCAAACAATGAATGTCATGAACATCTAGTTTGTAGTTCTCTTAAAAACTCTCCTCCTAGGGAGGATATCATGGTGGAATAAAATGACAACAATAGTGATGTGACTTCCTTAGATGATGGTGAAAAGATGACACTAGATTCCCCTTCATTAGAAAGACATCAAACTGAAACCACTGAGGTTATGAATGCAAAAGTGTTTGCTAGACCCCCCTTGATTATTGGACCTTCTAAATACCCTATGGGACATCCTAAGAATCCTCTAATTATTGAACCAACCTCACAATGACCACAAATTGAAACCAAACCCGTCCTTATCCTCGAACCACCTAAGAATACTGTTTCGCAACAACCAAGTTATAATACTGCTGCTCATACATATAACACTAGGAATAATCCACAACCAAGATAAACAACTCCAACATCCCTCCCATTTCCTAACCCCATCTTGCCTTGTCCTCCTCATTTGCCTTTACAAAGTGGAAAGGAGTATAATCCTCTTGAACAACTTAAAAATACTCCTGCTAAGATATCCTTATGGTACCTTTTTCAAGTCTCACCTATTTATCATAACATGCTTCAAAGTGATTTACAACAAATTCCTACCGTTCCTAATGTGCAATCAAATTAAGTAGCAACCCAAATTCAAGCTATAAACCAAGAAATCTTAGACATTAATTTCCGTCAAGATGAGTTGCCTTCGTTAGAGTAGAAAAAATGAAATGAAGCTTTCGATGTCATAGTTTATGTTAATCAAACTGCGATAAAACAAACCCTTGTTGACAATGGTTCAGCTCTGAAATATGTGTGTAGTGTGAGCCTTTTGGAAAATATCAAAATGAGTAGAAGCGATATTAAACCTGATTCTTTATCTATCTATGGATTTGATAATATAGGAAAACAACCCCTGGGAGTCATCACATTACCCATTAAAGTTGGGAAAGTAACATTACAAACTCCGGTCCACGTTATACCTGATGATATTTCATACAACCTCCTTTTAGGAAGACCATGGATTCATGCAATGAATGGGGTACCTTCTACCCTTCATCGCGTAATGAAGTAAATCTATGACAATAAAGTTTACACACTCAAGACTGATCTTGAACTTGAAAGTTGTTTGATTACTGATAGAGAAGGACGAGATCCTTTGGAAGAACTAGAATCGGCTACAAAAAAGGAAGTTATGAAGGAAGAAGAACAAAATAAGAAAATGGATGAAGTCACTAAGCTATTGGAAGACGATTGGGGTTCCTTAGATTTCACACCTACATTCATGGGAAAATACAAGATAAAAAACAAAAGGGAAACGAAAAAGTAGTGATGTCAACACAAAATTCAACACAAAATTCAGAAGCATCCATCTCGACTACTTTAGAAAATCAAGCAAATTACATTGCAAATTTTGATGAAGTTGATTATGAACAACCACCAAATCTGAAAGAAATGAAAAAAATTTACGGAAGGGGTTACAAACTTATGAAGCAACTTGGTTATAGTGGAAAAGGATGTGGTGCTAGAGAACAAGGTATCCGTGTCCCTATAGAACCTAACATGCAAGAAACAACTCATGGAATTTGTTATTGTCCTTTGATAGAAATAAAAGAAACAAAAACACCTTCACTTAATATCAACACTCTTACAAAGGGTTCTTCTAAACCAACTTTAACATTAGTTCATCCTGAATTGATAGACACTAATGGTCTTGGTTATTGTCCTTCGAAAGAAATGAAAGAAACAAAGAAGTCCTGATCGCTTAACATTAATGTCATCACACAAAACAATAATGATTCTAATTTGATAGATTTTACACCCTCCTGTAAAGGAGGGTACAAAATCTCGCAATCTACAGTCTTGTGTAGGTATGATATCTTGCACTAAGCAAGAAACATCTTTGTTGAAAAATAAAGGAACATCTTCTACTATTGATCAAGAGAGTATCTTGTTGAGACTCCTCCGAGATCGTTTGATAGCCCTCCCTCAAAGAAGGCTGATCCCACAATAGTGGTTTACAATTTTTGGCCAAACTGGACACTAAAATTATTATTTTTAACTAAATCTTCACATTCGGGCACCTATAGCGGCTAAACCGTGAGAAATTTGAAGATGATGCAAACTAGAGTCTCATCAAATTTTGTGTGTAGATTCTAAAAATATTTTTTTCAATTTTTTTGGAATAAAATTGCACTTCTTTTTCTATCTCCCACGAAAACTAGTTTTTTTTAGAAAACAACATTTTAAAAAAGTGATGCTCACCGTATACAACATAATTTTTTTTGTATGAAGGATAAAATTCTAATTTTTCCGAATTTAGATTTGTAACTATGATATCTAGCACTTTCATTTGGTCTCATAGTTTTTTATTGAATATTTTTTCCTTAATAGAGTTTTGAAGTCAAACCAATAGCAATTCAGACATAGGCGGATTGTATACAACATAAATTTTTATGTATGTATCAAAATTAATTTTTATTTTTTTTAATGGATCAAGGACATAAATACCCAACACAAACATATTTTTTAAAATTTTATTTTGATAATTTTCTATTTTTCCACATGTGCAAAATAGAGAGCTTGATTTTTGGTGAAAAACCTATGTTTAATAAAACTAAAAAAACGCATACATAATAAAACCAAAACATATTAAAATTATATTTGTGGGATAGTTAATCTCAAGGACTACCTTAATCATTTCAAATAAATTTAAAATTAATTCATTTGATCCCCCTAAAGGTAAATCAAAAGTGATTTTTTATCAACATTTTGGTAGGTGTAAAGGAGAGTCATTTATAGGTATGAATTAAAACTAGAGAGGCTCTATCCAAGGGGGTTTTATCTAATGTGGTTTGATCAAACCCTCTTCAATTGGAATGCTTAAAATGGAAATTGTAAATGCTTAGATCATTATATTTTCTAAAAATATGTGATTTCAGCAAAAATCATTTCCTCTTAGAAATTGTAAACCAGCTTTGTGGGATCACCCAGAATGCAAAAGAAAATTCACTACAAGAAGAATTCATTTTGTGCATATCATAGAGTTCATGGTCAACAAATGTAAGGCTTTAAGTGACAAAATTCAACATCTTAAGGATTGTGGCGCTCTTCCTTGTGTTGCAACACCTAGTTCCTCTAATTGATACTAATTTTCATAGCTCACTCTTGTCTTGCACTCAGTGGGAGAAAGGTGTTAGGTAGTGTGATGCTTTGCACCAAAGTGGGACACTTTGCGCCAAAGATGGACGATTTACACCAAATTTTAGCTTTCTCCTCATATGCCACTTGTCAATTGTCTCTTTTGGCTAGTTGAGCACCTTCCATGTATATGTAAGATAAAGCTTGGGATGTGACCAACATGCCTTAAGTTGGCTCACATGTGATCTACTGAGTTATCTTTAGTTATTGCATTTTGGGGGAAAACCCTTCCTTCCTATTTCATGACGTAGCTTTATTTCAGAAACATATGACTTGGCATAGGGTTTTTTGAGGAAAGATCTCATGTCTTAGGGAAAAACAATTGGCTACTTTAAAGCAATTGCTCACATTAATGGTGTAGCAACCGCTTTAAAGTGGGGGCATACATCGACGATATCTTTTGGCATATTTCATGGCGTGATTTTATTTTTTCTTGTGACGTGTCTTTCTTGGTGGTGTCATTGGACTTGATTTCCTCCAAGAGTGTAATATGTATTTGACTTGTCATCTCTTAGAGACATTAGGAAGAATGTTCCCTAAGAAGAAGACCTTACATGAACAAAGAAAAATCCCCTTTAACAAAATATTACATATTCAAAAGCATTTACAAAAACATTACTTTGTGGTGCCTTACTGAATTTGTCAGGAGGATAACTTTGGTATGGTATGGGAGGCTAATATGATTCTCATTTTCCACCTCATTGGGTCAACTCACCTAGTGGACAGATTGAGGTTCCACTACCCCCAAGTGAGCATGCATAATTGGGACAACTCACCTAGTGGAAAAACTGAGGTTCCACTACCCCAAAGTGAGCAACATATGTTACAGACAAACAACCTTGTTCCACATTGCACTGGAACAGTTGTGCTTGATCCTTTTTGTTTTCTTTATTTTTCTTGGCCTTTGACAGGGTATGATTATTGATCTTTGTTATTGCTGCAAACTTAATTGTCTTGAATGTCTACTTTAGTGTGAGTTTGACATGGGGTCATCCTCTCAATAAAGTGGGGGAAAAATGTAGTGACGGAAAAAGTATCCCTTTTCCTCACTTAATTTGGGAATAATTGTCATTGAATTAACCTAATTTTACCTAGGTCTAATGTTGTAAAGTGTTGTACACATTCACATTGATCTTGGGCCCCTTTTTAATAAAGAGCACCTAAATTGTACCCTATTTATGGTGTTGTAAAGTGTTAGAGCTTAACTGGCCCTTTAATTCAAGTTCAAGCCCTCTTTTCAAGGATCTATCCCGACACCCAATAATGATATTGTATGATATTTAATTTGGAAAATTTGGTGTCCTAAAAAATGCTGCTAGGACCCATTCACCTTTAATGGCAAATGCATCCTCTCCGCATAGGACACCCCTTTACATTTTTGAGGTGGGTTTTTGATGTTATTTCATCCCTCGAAGCATGGTCCTAGAAACTTGTGCTAGGACCCATTCGCCTTTAGTGGTGAATGGGTCCTTATTGAGTAGGACACCCATTTTTGAGTTTAATTGTGGTGGGATTCTTATGATTTTAATACCCAGATTTGAGTTCGGATTGACTTATTTGAATTTCGAGGTTAATCTCTAAATTTAGTATAAATAAGGGGTTAATTCACATAGTTTCATCCTAGATCTTTATGAGCAATCAAGAGTACATTCACAAGAGCATTATAGAGTTCACAAGAGAATTTCAAAGGCATTCAGGGGAAGATTAGTGAAGCCTATTGCAACAATTCAAGATCATTTCATCATGACAAAGGCATAATGCATTCATACATGTTGTTGAGATAAGATAGTTGATGTAGCATCGAAGATCTACTTGTAGGCATTGTTTCACATCTTATTCAAGGTCAAGATCTACATTCTTCATGGCTACTACATGTTAGTTTGCAGATTTATGCTCCAAGACAACTTCCAAGGTATTAGGATTTCATCATTTCATGTTCATGCTTCAATTGCATTATTTCATCATTTGGTTTAATTACCTAAAATGGGTTTGACTTAGGGAAACCCCTATTCACTAACAATCAGCAATTTTTTCTCCTTTTGAGTGTGTTAACAAATTTATAGGTTGAAGATCAAGTGGAGAAGAAGTTTAGAGTGAGATTGTCAAAGTTGTCAAGTTACAAAGTTGACCTTTATAGTGCAAGAACAAAGAAAGGAAGCTACAAAATTTATTCTATACTTTTGGGAGCTGAAAACTTGGGAATTGAGAGTGTAGAAATCAAGGAACAAAACCCAAAAGTTAGTTTTCTGAAACCCTAAAAGGAACCATTCACCACTAAAGGTGAATGAGTCCTCTATAGGGCTTGAAGCAGTGAAAACCTGGGATTTGGGAGTGCAGACTGAGAGGAATAAAACCCATAAGTCTGTTTTCGGAACCCTAACAGGGACCCATTGACTAAAGGTGAATGAGTCCTTTGTGGCCTAAAAACAAGTTTTGTACAAGGTACACATCATTTCAAGCTCTCAAAACTCCCCTTTTCATTGCTATAACAATTAGGATTAGTTTATGATGGTTATTTTGGTATTTTGGCCTTCATAATTGAATGAAACCCACACCAAAATAAAAATTAGGTTAATCATTGATACCCTATTGATGGTGAATCTCTTTTTCTATGTTTCAGTTTATTTGTCATTGCTTTCTTTAGTAGTCGATAGGCTACATATAGTGTGAACGTTTAGTTGGAAACAAGTCTCATGCCTGTAAACAACTATCATGACGTCGGAAGACAATTTTCAGCTATTGGAAAATAGTTGGCAGGGTGTCAAAAAACAAGTTTCAGTTGGTGGAAAATAGTTAGATAAATATTAGTGAGCCGTAATAGCTTTTCAAAAGTTTTTTTAATTATTTTTTAGCAACTTTAATTATTTTCAATTAAATAATAAGTAGTTATTTTTTTAGTCAAATTTTTTTAATTTATATTCTAACAACTTTAATTACTTTCAATTAAATAATAAGCAATTATTATTTTTAATTAAATGCTAGAAAATAAAGAAAACTTCTGAAAAGTTGCTACAACTCACTCATAGTTATCCAATATGCCTCCAATTCATGCATGCATTTTTACCGCCACAACTTGCCTATAAATATCATACATTCGTAAAAAAAATATACGAATCTTCCCTTGAAAGGTTTGTACAATATTGCATATACTGAGTAATCTATAATCAACTATTCTATCAAGTTTTTGATCTCCTAATGATCATTTTAACATATAACAGAAAGGATATAATCATCTACGCGAGTAAATTATATTTTTCTTCAAGTTATGTTGAAAATTCAAAAATTAAATAGGTTATGACTCAAAACTAATGTTTAGAAGAATTAATGGTAGATTTTGATATAAACTGTCTGTTCTATTGCCAGAGCACACATGAGAAGTCGAAATTGTAGTTATTTTATTGTGCTTATGCTACAAACATGCAATATCATTCCGAGGACATGAAAATAAAATTGAGACGTCAAATTTTCCAAGTTTACATGTTTAGGCATGTTTGTAATGCATTTAAATCAAAATCAATACGGTTTAATGCTATTTTAACTATTTTATTTTTAATGAAATTGTTCTATTTTAAATTAGTGTATGGTTTAGATTAGTAAAAACATGATTTTTATATAATTTTATGATTTCATAAAAATATTTTTGTAGGGGGTTTTTACACATAATTCAAATGTGTTTATATATATATATATATATATTATGATTTTGGTATTGAAACCAACATTTTGACATATAAAATTATTTACCTAGGAATATATTTTATTTGGTATGTTTTCATTTTGAATTGAGTTGAATATGTGATTTTATGGCTTAGATTAGGTCACACTTTCAACTTTATCCTCTATATTATCAATAGCATCTATAATTTTGTCCTTTGGTGAGAGAAATCACCTAAGATAAATTTTAGCAGGTGAGAGAAGCCAATATTATTTTAGAGGGGTATTGGAATTATTATATTTTAAATTAGTGTATGGTTTAGAAAAGCATGAATTTTATTCAAATTTTAAACCTATTTATTCATATTTGAAATGCATTTTAATTAAATATGTTATTTTGTATTTAAAATGTGCAACAAGTCCCACATTCAGATCTTCAATTTCTTTTTAAAAGGCAAGTCTTGTAGGTAAAGCATATATTGCATCTTACAAATCACACTCACCTATATGGGACTTTAGAGGATAACAATCACATCCATAGAAAAAAAATCAAGTAAGGTCCTAATTCCTTGGAGGTGTTGTATTAATAACCATAAGGAGGGATGGGACAAAAGTTCTTAGAAGGATCATCAGGTTATTGGATATATCTTCCTCAATTATTAATGTGACTTTATGGGGTCCAAACACTCAAAAGGAAGGTACACATCTCCAAAAAATGTATCACTTACAACATGTTGTGCTTGCAATAAAAAATGGACATATCATTGAGTATAATGGAAAGGTCCTAAGCACTTTGGCCAGTACCCACCTATTTATAGACCCAAGCATAGAGGAGACAAAAACTAAAATCATGGTTTGAAAATAATGGTAATGATGTTATCAACTACACAACCTTTGGATGTACCCCAACTAATTACAAGAAAGATAATTGTTGATATTGAAGAACAAACTATGCACATGAGCTAGACTGTCCAATGTATTGTAAAAGCAACAATACAATTCATAAAATCACACTACAGTTCAACTAGGAAGCAAAAATTGATGTTGAGACTGTAATCAAAAGAATTTTATTCAAATAATTTCTCTTCACCCTCTCATTTGAATATGATTCAAATGGTGTTCAAGGATGGCTAAAATCAACAATCACCAAAGTTGACCAGCTAGATTTTGTTCGAGAAAACACCTTCTTGTTGGGTGAGCTCAATGATATGTGCAATAATAATAGTAGCTAAATCTAGCTCCATTGCTTATGCTATGTAGAAACATATTTGTAAGGTTATATATAGTATAATTTATATACTTCTATTTCAATCTATATCAATTTAATGTCATATGTACACATACTTTAAATTATATTGTTCTCATTTAAATTATCTGTCTAAAATCTCCCATCAATTTCTTTCTTTATGCTACATAATAATCATATCTCAAATAATTATAAAGTTAGAATGATTGTAGAACTCGTTCAATACAATTCAAATTTGTTTTTCCTATTCATATTAATTTTGTTCAATTCCATACACTATTTTAAATTCTACCATCAATAATGGGACTTCTAATTTCCTTTATAAATGACAAGCCTTGACCCTAAAAAATGCAATCTTGAAAAAGAAGTCATGACTACTATGTCCAACATAAAGAAGAAATAAGTATTCATCGTCATATGCAACGTAAAGAAAAAAACAATCCAAGCCATCGATCTTCAAATGATTAATGATCCAATTATTATTTATTCAAACCATCACAAAAATGTAACACATGAATCTACAACACCCCAAGCTAAACACCCTTATGCCCAATGTGCATCAATGAGTTCACAACAAATAATGCAGAACCTCCACAATCAATCCATAACCTTAACAAAAACAGAGAATAACTTCACAACAACTTCTACAAGATTTTGCACTAGAATAAATGCACTATCAAACTTGTAAACATGCACAATCTGCAATAAATGCTACACCGAGATGCATACCAATTCAATGAACAATGGTTCATTTTGTATTAGATGCTTTGGTGAGAAAGGTAGACATCAATTCTCATCATCAAACTTTGACCCATGAAAACAACCATATGAGTTAAAAAATATAATGCAAGTGGAAGATATGCTCATAGCACAAGTAAATCTAATAGTACAAGTAACCCATGCTCATGGAGGCCTATGCAAATATAGTGGTCACACAATTAGTTTCTCACAAGATATCCAAACAATAGCTAAATATCTTCCGCATAAAATTTATAATTGGGATATCTTAATAGTTTGAAGATTCCATATAGAAGGTAACCATTACGATTACTATGTAAGTAGAAGTCGTGTGTGGGCTGCTTTAAAATACAAAATCACATATGACCCATACTATAAAAATGTTGAAATAGATTTTTCCTCACTTGGAGAGCTCCATGATACAAGTACATACATTTCAAACATGCTTCATACAATTAATGCTGACAAAGAAAACATTGCATGACAAAAAACATTGAATCTATTATTGTTGAGGATCAACTTGAAAATGAAATGAATTACTCATCATTTATGGCTAAATTACCAAATAAATGTCATGAGTTAGAAATCATTAAAGAAACATTGAAAATTAGAGATGAAAATGACACACTTATTAATTGGCTAGAACTCAACTCTTCTCCGATAAATGAATACAATACTAAGGGCCTTTTAGACATGGATTTTCCCACACTCTTTCCAAATTGAATTGCAATACAATTGCAACCCAATACAAAAAAAGTTAAAATGCATGAATATGTGTTGCACTTAATGAGGTTCCATGATAATATATTTGGAAGCAATCCAAAATTTAGATATTTTGTATTAAACCTTATGATGCGCCACCAAAACCAAGAACTTTCCTATGTGTTTGTAAAGAAAAATGTAGAGGATTGCTTACCAACCACAATTGATAGTCTTCGCCTCCATATACAACACTTGCTTGACACTCAACTGACTGAACAATTGATGCATTTTGGATCTTCCCTAAGAGGGACCCGATCGTATTGGAATAAGTGTAGTGGTGAACTTTCAAATATGATAAACCGAATAGGATCCCCCACTCTCTTCTTCACATTAATTGTTGCAGATATTAAATGACCAGATTTACAACAACTTTGAATGGCATACCATCAAGACCACAGACTAACAAAGACCGCATGGATAACATTATTAATAACCCACATACCACATCCTTATACTTGCATCAATGATTTACAATGTTTCATGAAGAAGTAATAGAGAAGCTTTTTGTGTGCAAAAGATTATTGGTATAGATATGAATGGAAACATCAAGGGTTTGCACATGTAAATGGATTCCTTTGGCTCGAAAATGCACCAAACATTGACAACCTTGACTGAAAAAACCATGTGGATATAGAAAGAGAAAAAACCATTATTTGACAAATATGTTAGTGCATGGAACCCTCGTAGTCCAACTGACAGAACCAACACATGACATTGATCTTCGCAAGATGATTCATGCATACTAAAAATAAATGGGATGTTTTTTAGAAATACACTTGTTGACAACAAAGAAGTAATCAATCGTGTCCAAAGGCACAAAAATTTTATTTAATCAACATGCCCATGAAAAAAGGTAAAAATTTAGGGTGTCATTACAAGGCTCCTTGGCTTGAATGTGCTACCTCTTGTCTCATGATGAGCTTGGAAAAAAGCCTTTACCCCTACATGAAATGATGATAGGTTAAATATACATAGTCCATAAATGATTTCAATATGGAGAGCCAATATGGATTGTCAACCTATCATGTTAAAAACACTCGTTCTTAAATACATTGCCAAATATGCATCTAAGGTAGAAATAAAATCTGAAAGTTGTATTGATATGCTAACACGAATATGTACAAAACAAGCACTAAAAGAACAAGCTCTTGCAGCATATAGAAGATTCATGACTGAGATTATTGTAGACCATGATATAGGTGCAGTAGAAACATGACATATGATTCGAAAATTGCCACTTTTTGTTTACAATTGTTCATTTATGACACTAAATGTTGGGCATAAGGTGTTCCATCGAATTACAACAAACTCGAATGAAAATACATTGCAATTGACTTATCTACAATCTTAAATATAATGACCTATTGAGATGGAAATAATAACATTAATTGAATCTCTATGATCATTCTTGTTTTCATCCAAACACAAAAGGATGCAAGTGGAAAGAAAGAAAGAAAAGGAAATTATCAACATCTTTCCCCGTTCTTATGCTATTCCAAAAGACGATTCAAAGCTTTTTGAGACATTTTGGTTGAGTGACCTACTTTTATACAAGTATTTCTGTAACATTTCCAAAGATGTAGGTATCATTAAAGATGATATTGTTGTGAATTGGAAGGAAATGAATATAAATAAATACTATGTATGGCATGTTGACCACTTAATTGATATAGAGGTTAAGTAAGAGGAAGATGCCATTGATAATGAGACAGATATAGGAAGTACAATAAAAATGAATGAGTGGGAGCTCCTATCAGCAAGGTGGAAATCTAAATGCCCTTGAAATGCTTGGAAGATGAGACTTTGATCATATGATGTAGGAGCATTCGGGTGAACAAGCTATCTGCATCACCCCAAAAACAACTCGGTTTGGTTTTCTTCCATTTTGGTTTGATTTTCATTTAATGTTGCATTTTGGATTCTACAGTTGGTTTTCAGAGTTAAAATTGAATCCGATTTTAGTGATTGATTATGGCTATAAATTCAAGCATCTATACACCTTGTTTATCGATTGATTTTCTTATTTGTTTAAATGTCAATTTTATTGAAGTGGTGCATATGAATCTCCATATAAAATGATTTTTTTTTTTAAAACTCCTCATAGCCTGAAGTGTCAAACAGGGGTCAAATGAAGAGGAATCAATAAGTGAATATAAAGAGCCACAAATGAAAAGACACTGCATCTGATGCAAAAGGGAAACATGAAGAGCCATGTCATTTTTGCATCTGAAGAATAAAATGAAAATAAATTGCACATAATGGGAACCGATCAGAAGGGAGGGGGAGATTGGGCTATGTAGAGGGGGCAATATGGTGGAGTGAAGTCATACGGAGAGAGAGGAAAAAGGCACAGGAAATAAGGTTTATGAGCAACAAGAAGTGAGTGGAGGGGTCGCCAGGCATGATAGAGAGAAAAGGGGCGGCATGACAGATTGAGAGATTGCGTTGAAATTGGGAGGGCCTGCACCATTTTTAATGGTATCATAAATTTAAAGACAACAAATGCATCATGAGGTAAAGGGGTTGCATAAGGAAGAACGAGTGGAGTTTAAAGCAACTGGAAATGTATGATGTTGGTTGAACCATTTTAGACGACATCTTAGGAAATAAAATACAGATTGGGGCGATTCCATTTGTATGGTAAAGTGTAGAAAGAAATTTTAATGGTGAGAAATGCTTAACGATGGAAAATAGAGTGAAGGGCAGGAAAGCTAACAAATGCAGAGTTTAGATCGAATGAAAGTTATATATTGAGAGGGGTCAAACCGAAATTGGGCAATTTCATTAACAGTTAAAATGTAATTTGAATTGTTATATTGTGGAATGTATTGCCTGTGATTTTGAACAATCAATTAGTTTTAATTGCTTCTGAAATCGGGTGTCATTTACTTGAATGTTGTATGTTTGTTGTGATTTAGTGAATTGAAATTGAGGTTGCTGTTATGGTTCTAAATTTGAGTCGATTTAATTGAGAAATGGAATTGTCAATTGAGTTTTTGCTTGCTGTGAAATAGAGTTGCTAATTTTCATTAATTGGAATCAGATCGGTGTTTGATATTTTATTTGCATCATTATATCAATAAATGGGATGAACATATTATACCTCAACATTTACATGACACTCGAAAACATTTCATAAGCACAAACAAGATGTCCCAACAAAATAACCATTCAACATTTGAGTTTAATGAACCACCATATCCACTATCTCCCAAACAATAACTAGCACTTACCATTGTTAAAAAACACTACAATATTAATTCCTTCAAGAAACCCTTGCACATGATCATACAAGGAACTCTACAATTCAACACCAATTCATTACAGTAGATATGAACTCTACAATTTAGCATCAAAACAATATAACTTGCTCCTTGTTGTTGCTCCTACAAGAATGATATTATTCAACATATGTGTGTAAACTATACATTCAACCCTTAATATTCCAATAAAATAAATGCAACCATTAAAGGGTCAATCATTGACAAATTTTCAAGAAAACATGAGACACATAAAATACCTCCTTGTCGATGAGATGAGCTTCATAGGAGCAAAGTTACTATTGAAAATAGATAGTAGATTGTGTGAAGCTTTCCCCCACCAACAACACTTGTGATTTGGTGGGACATCTATCATTCTTGTAGGTGACTTGGCACAACTACCACCTATTATGAACAAACCTATATATGCATCACACTCAGATTCCAAAATCCTATGAGAACAATTCACTACAATTGTTACATTAGAAATAATATTTCATCCACAAGGTAACACTCAAACTCAAGTTGAATTTTGTCAAACTTAAAAATAATAATTTATAATGCAAAACCAATTGAACATTATTGGGAATTGCTAATGAACAACAGAAACACATTGCTATCAAATGATGAACATTTTTTTTACCAGTCAATGCACCTATTTTCCACAAATGAATTAGTGATGATACACAACAAAAAATGCTTAAAATACTAAATATTCCTATTGCACTTAGTGTTGCAACAAAAACACACAAGATCAAACATGGATAATGATGCTGACTAACTTCCACAAGAGCTCTCGCTATGTAGAGGCCAACAAATCATGCTAACTACAAACCTATGGATTCAAACAAGGCTTGTGAATGGGTCTCTTGAAGAGGTACTAGATATTGTCTACAGAGTTGGCTCTAAACCACCATATTTACCTTTGTACCTTGGAACCAGAATGCCCCAAAAAATATACCTATAACACCATTATCTCTAGGTAATCGTAGAAAAATACCACTATCCATGGCATGGACAGTTACCATACATAAATCCCAAGGACTGGTGCTCAATAGAGAAACAATCGATATAGATAAAATAGAAAGACAATGCTTAACTTTTATAATTATATCTAGAGTTAAAACAATATAGGTCCTTCAAATAGAACCACCATTCTCATTCGATCGATATTCAAGAATGAAAAATAATCCATACATAATTATCAAGAAAAAGGAAGACTCTTGACTACAACTGCTCTCTTAATTTGATGAGTACAAGTACACATATTTAATTGCAAACTTCTATAAATAGAGTCCCGGCTATAGTTGCTTTCTTTATGATGAGTATAGGTACACATATTTAATTGCACCCTTCTATAAATAGAATTTATTTTTTTAATTTTTCTTACCATTTCCATATTATAAACTTTCAAAAAATAAATACAAAATACTCACAACTTCATGTTTAATAGGTGGTTGCTTTATATTCGTATATATCTATAAGAAATACATTAAACATGCTACCAATTGCTCTCCTTAACACCCACTTTCATTTTTTCTACAATCCTTACCTTTTATATAAAAGTAAAAATGCATTTATTATGTAACTTTGCTAACTTCTTCTTTGATTGTGTAGGAAAAAAATACATGAACAACCAAAAAACTTTGTGAGGGGGCATTTCAATTACAAGCACATGAAATCATCAACAACAAAAATCATCACAATTGAAATTGTTACAAAAGATTCATTCAATTAGAACCACATGTAACTATACTAACTTCTCCTTTGACTATGTAGGAAAAAACACATGAACAAACAAATAACTTTGTGTGGGAGCATGTCAATTACAAGCACATGAAATCATCGACAACAAAATCAACACAATTGAAATTGTTATGAAAGATTCATTCAATCTCCTACAAGAAAAATACATGAACAACAAAAATTATGTGCCAACTCCATTCAATTAAATCCACGTGATTTGCAAGTGGCTACTTTATATTCGTACATTTTTGCAACAAGCACATTAAACATGCTACTGATTCCTCTCCTTAACAACTATTTTTTCCTACATTTCGTACCATTGATATATAACCAAGAATGCAATTATTATGTAAATCTACTAACTCCTACTTTGATTGTGTAGGAACAAAATACATGAACATCAAAAAAACTTTCTACCAACTCATTTCAATTAAAACCAAATGGAATTGTCAACAAATGACAATTTGACATCCATGGAAGATATTCGTGCACATTTACATATAATATAAGTCAAAGAAGCAAATATTAAATGTACATTGACCTTTTCTCACCTCAATATTATGATCAAGGAGACAAGGATAATCAGTAAGGAACATCTGAGTTGTAGCTCCAAATTTATGTGTTGATGTTATGTAATCATCTAAATGGGGTAAGAGTCCAATATTCTAGATGGAGAAGAATATGGAATATGATATAGCCATACAAAGACTCATTTTGATTACAACCAAATGGATTCATCGAAAACAAAATGATCACAATTATAATTGTTATGAAAGCATCATTCGATTTTCTGTACATAAATATGCATTACCAACATTTTGTATATTTTATAATCAATATTGTATATATTTCAAACTAGACTACAATACCATGCTTGCTTATATATAATTCTGTATCAACATAACCATTGCACTTCCCCTGATGCAAGTGCTAGTTTTTTAACAATTTAGTTCTTTTACTTTTAACTAATTTTTTAAAACTAAATTCTTCCTCTTCTAATAATTTTATTTGTAATATTATTTATCTTTTTTAATTTTATTTAAATAATTAATAATAATACAATTATTTTAAAATATCTTACCAAGCTAAATATATTTACTTAATTTAAAAATATAATATAAATAAAAACATAAATTCACTTCTTCCTATTTCAATATATTATAGATATCTGTCTTATTTCTAAGAATTATATCAATTAATTTTATCTAATTTTTACATATTTTGAATTATTTTTCATATATTATAGACATACTACAGCTTTGTATATTATAGGTGTACTATAATTTCTTAGTTTTTTTAATATGGTTTTCTTTATTATTTTATATGTAATTTAATTTCTTCTATGTTTAATTAAGGATAATTAATTTCTTTTACTAGTATTTATATTCCATTTTTTTAATTTTACATTTATTATTTATTTACAAATTCTTTATAATTTTAGTTAATTAATTATGGATAATTCAAAAAATTAAAACATTTCAACAATTGAAATATATTAATATAATTATTGTAAAATATAATATAAATTTGATTGTTTTTTTTCTCTTATCCTTATTAATATAATATAGATATCTATTTTTATCTAAGAATCATATTAATTAATTTTATTCTTTTCATTATGTCTTATAATTTGCTATATTTATATGTTTTATTTTGTCTTGATTTCTTTATTAATTTATAAATATTGCATCTCTTTACTCCCCTTTTTTATTTCTTTCCTCTCCCCATTTATCCTTCCTCTCTTTTTAAGGATGATTTTGCACTCCAATCTCATATTGTCCTCTTCTTGATGATGGATCATTGGGTGTGATTTGAAATGTTGAGCACAAAATATACACAGTTTAAACTAGAAGCTCGCACATTATTTTAACTTGTAGTGTAGAAAAATGTACTCCTTTACATTTTTACACTTTGTTTGGGTCCCCTCAATTAAATGGACTTAATCAAGCCTCTACTTGCCTAAAAATTTCATTTACAAGCCTAATTAATTACAACTTCAGAAGGGCGAAGTGTGATTTAATTAATGCATTTATCATTATTAACACCCCAAAATTTAAAAATCATGATAACTTAGGTCAGGACTCATTCGCCCATGGGATAATGGGTCCCCTTTAAGTTGCAAATTCAAATTTTAAATATGTTTTTGGTGATATTTCAATGATCCCAAATTCATATTCAAATGTCGGCTTGTAATGTTTAATTTTTGGGAAATTAGAAAATTGTCTATAAAAGCAAGGTCTTATTATCAATTCAAATCCTAGAAGATTTTCAAGAGAGATTTCACAAGAGCTAAGACTGTTGTCAAAGGTGTTCAAGAGAAAATTTCTCAAGCATTTATTGCAGCATTCAAGATCTCAAGCATCATGTCAAATTTATCAAGCATCTTGCATTTTTTTGGAGCTAATATTATGATGTAGGTTTCAAGTTTCAAATCAAGATTCAAGCTATCAAATCAAGATCACATCAACAATCAAGTCATTTCATGAAAGATATACTAAGTTGCAGTCCTTCAAAAGGTTTATTCAAGGGTTTGGTGAGTTACAACATAACATTGTTCATTCATCATTCCTTTCTATATTTTATTATTTCAATTCAAGGTTTAATTACCCAAATGGGGTTTGACCAAGACAAACCCCCATTCACAAAAAACAAAAAAAATCCCTCTTATGTTTGTGTTGCAGGTCCTAGGTTGAAGAAAAATTGAAAACTGAAGATCTCTGAAGTTGCAAGAAAAGTTGCCGAGATCACAAAAACTTAGATCTCATATTTGTTTTTCATCATTTTCGAGTAAAACCAGTGGGAAATTACATCTTAGATAAGTCTTCAGAGGCTCTTGAAAATTTAGTTCAAAAAGTTGTCTCACGACCCATTCACCTTTTTTGGACACTTAGCAACCAATTTTTGAGGCAAGTTTTAAGTGTCTTCCACTCATCCAATTTGCACAAAATTGACTATTTTTGTTCGAGCTATGCTTCATCTACATGAATCAGGTCTTAGGTTACAGATTTGAGGTCATTTACTATTTTATTTTCATCTCCCAAAAGCATTATTTGAACTTTACCCCCCGTCCACACACACAAAGGAAATTGCTAGATCTTCCATGGAATTGACTCACCTAAGGGCTGAAAGTTAATACTATCTTGGAGGATCTCATTTCCTGAATGAAATAGAAGAAGGTAGGTTCATCACACCCCACTTTTCCCCCTTCTATTTATAGAAAATTGGTAATAAACCCAAATTTTTCTATGTTTTGGTGAACCTATGCTCTTTACCTATGTTTCATTATGGTGAACCTGACATTTTGAACATTCTAATTTTTGATTTGGAGATTATTCAAACCCCAGATATATGATTTTCATTAGATTTAATTGCATTGCATTACTTTACATCTCATTTAGGGTTTTCGAAATTGCATTAATTTTCATTGCATATAGGGTTTTAAATTTGCATTTTTCATTATTTAAAATATGAAAAATCCAAAAAATATTGCATGCATATTACATTAATTTTGCATAGTGTTTGCATATTAGTGTACTTTCATCATTCACATTCAAAAATTGAGTCAAAATTATATTTTAAAAAGTGTCATATTGTTCATCATTTGCCCTTCATTTCACTTGTATTTAGACATCAAATTCTAGAAATTTTTATCACAAAAGTTACAATCTAAGACTCGGAACAAAGAACACATACAACAACTGCGAAATTGCATTTTTCATTTTTTCAAACCCTACAGAGAGACCCATTCACCCATGGGGAATGATTCCTTCAAGGCCTATCAAAACCATCTTTTTTGACCATTTTTGTGGTCTTTTGCACTTCCCAGATCCACTAGTAACCACTATTTTAGTCTAGCAATTTTTAGGAATTTTTGATTTATGCATTAAGGTCTAATCATCCATTTAGTTTAGGCATTGCAAATTGGAAAAAAATGTTGCATTTCAGATCTATAGAGCAATTATTACATCATGTTTTCATTACAAAAGTCTCTTGTTATCATACTTCATGTTTTATTTTTAGATTTTGTTGAATACTCTAAGAAATTATTGTTACAAGCATATGAATATGAAGTCATTTCTCTTTTTTTCCTATTTTTCATTGATCCCTCTCCTGTGTTTGAAACTAACTTAGTAAAAGAGAATACAATCATGACAATCAAGTTTGTTCTTCTCCCAATATCTCTCATATTTTTATAGAATATATTTTGGTGTTAGAGGAACCAATCACTAAGAGCCATGAGAATCCTATTTTTTCTCTTCTCCTACTTGGGAAAACATTATTGAACAAGAGGATGCAATCATTGATAAGAAAGACAATGCAATGATTGATATCTCCCCTACTTGCACCATGATGAAGTTATCTTAGAAGACCAAACCATTGAATGTCATGAAAATCTTGTTTATTCCTCTCCTAAAAACTCTCCTACTAGGGAAGATATCATGGTGCAAGAAAATGACAACATTGACACGTCTTTGAAAAAATAGTAATGTGACTTCATTAGATGAGGATGAGGAGGTAACATTAGACTCTCCTTCGCTAAAAGACATTCAAAATAAGGATAAGTATTTTGAGGTTATGAACATTAGATATCCCTTGATTCCTCCTAAAAGTCCTCTAATTATTGGACCTCCTAAGTCATCTCCTGAGCCACTTCTTACCATCTACCTACCCTCATATCAATCTCAATTTCAAAACAAACCCATGATTATCATAGGACCACCTAAAAAGAAACCATTATCCCCAGTATATATCTTAAATTTTACAAGGAAAATTGATAGTAACAATGTTTCACAACAACCGAGTTATAATATTGTTGCTCAAACATATAACACAAGAAATAATGGGCATCTACAAACTATTCCTACTTCATTACCATTACCTCAACCTATCTTTCCTAGTTCTCCTCATTTACCTTTACAAAGTGGAAAGGAGTATGATCTTGTTGAACAACTTAAAAATACTCCAGCTAAGATATCCTTATGGGAACTTATTCAAGCATCACCTAATTATCATACCATGCTTCAAAATGTATTACAACTAGTTGTGGTTCCTCCTAGTGCAAATACAAATGATGTAGCAGCCCTAATTCAATGAATGAATTGTAGACATTGTTTTTCACCAAAGTGAGCTACCTCCTTTGGAAGTACAAAAACAAAATGAAGCTTTCATGATAATAGCTATCATTAATAGGTGTAGGATAAAGTGAACCCTTGTCGAAAATGGCTTAGCCCTTAATGTGTGTAGCATAAACCTTTTGGATAGACTTGGAATTGACAAAAGCCAAATACAACCAGACTCTTTATCTATCCATTGATTTGATAACGTAGGAAAATAACTGCTTGGTGTGATCATATTACCTATACAAGTTGGAAAGGCTACATTTTAAACTCTTGTCCATGTTATGCTTCAAGATATTTCATAAAATCTTCTTTTGGGTAGACCATCTGCCCATGGATTCACGAAATGAATGCAGTACCTTCAACACTTCATCGTATAATGAAGTATGTCTATGACAACAAGGTTTACACAATCAAATTTGATCCCCAATCAGAAAGTTTGCACACTGACAAAGACAAGGAAAGTCCTTTGAAAATATTGATACCAACTTCAAAAGTAGAACCCATGCAAGAGGGAGAAAAGGAGAACAATATTAAAAACGTTACAAAGCTATTGGATTATGATCGGGGTTCCTTAGATTTTAGATCTACATTCATGGGAGAATACAATATATTACACACAAACTAGGAAAAGAGAAAGAAACAACCATAATATCAACACCAACTGAGTCATCAAAAACATGCGAGTCCACAACTTTTAGCAAAGAAGAAGAAAACATAAATTATACATCCACATATGTAGAGTGTAATCATGAGCAACCACCGAATACAAAAGAAATGGAAAAGCTTTATGGAAGAGGTTACAAAATTTTGAAACAACTTGGTTATAGTGGAAAAGGATGTGGTGCTAGAGAACAAGGTATTTGTGTCCCTATAGAGCCTAACACACAAGAAACCACTAGTGGTCTTGGTTATTGTCCCTTGAAAGAAACAAAAGCATAAAAAATTCCTTCACTCAATACCAACACTATTACAAAATATTCTTCTAAGATAACTTTAACCTTGGTACATCCCGAACTGATAGAAACAACTAGTGGTCTTGGTTATTGTCCTTCAAAAGAAACAAAAGAATCAAAGAAATCTTTGCTTAACATCAATATAATCACACAAAACACTCCTAGGAAATCTTCAACCACATGTATTAGTAATGATTGGGATTCACTAGATTTTACACTCTCATTTAAGGGAGAGTGCAACATATCACAATCTAAAGAGTCTTGTGTATGTATGATACCTTTTACTAATCAAGAGATATCTTTTTCACAAAAGAAAGGAACATCTTCTACCATTGATCAAGACAGTACCTTGTCAAGGCTTCTCCAATCCCACTTGATAGCTCTCCCCCCAAGAACACTAAATAAATTATATAACAAGAGTTCATTTTGTGCATATCATAGAGTTCATGGTCATTCAACTAATGAATGCAAGACTTTGAGTGATAAAATTCAACATCTTAATGATTGTGGTGCTCTTCCTTCTGTTGATGCACCTATTTCCTCTAATTGATACTATTTTTCATCCTATCATGTTGCTCATCACTATGTGGCATTAGTAGCTTTATGTGTCTTGCTCATTTCCATTCATGGTGGTACAATATTAGGTGCAACCATAATTTTCTTGGCAGAAATATGATAGTTCTTGGTGGTTGTATTTGTCTTTATGATTGGGGGGCAAGGATAATTGGTTTTTTGAGCTGTGCATTCTTTTCAAGGATCACCTCTTCCTCTCTTTCTACTTAAAATACCAACATATAAAGTATGTTGACATTTTAAGTGGGGGCATATTGTCCCCCATTCATTGTTTACATGTTTCCTTCTTAGTGATGATAACATACATTTCCTAGGAAGTACAAACTTTTTATTCAAAGTGTGGCCTTCTTAATTCATGTGATGTGTCTTCTTATTGGTGTCATTAGGTTTGATATCCTTCAATATTGCAACCTTTCTTGGTATATGACATTCCTCTTAGTGGTAATGCTATAGATTGCATTACTTAAGTTGTGAATCTTTTATCCTCGACTTCTCCTCTCTTGGAGATATTAGGCACGATGTTCCCTAAGATGAGATCTTTCATGAACTAAGAAAAACCCCTTTGAATATCCTATTTCATTGCATGTACAACCTTTGTCAAGGACACCAAGCATAACACAACTTGCTTGGCAGTAGAGCCCTTTTCATGAGTTCCTAGCATAACACAGCTTGCTAGCCTTGTGACCATTTATGTGATGCCTTTATCAAAGTTATCAGGAGGTATACATTTGATATGGTTGATGTATGGGAGAATGTAGACCTGGCATGACTTTCCCATTAGTCACCTTTTTGGGTGCTCACCTAGTGGACAATGGATTTCACTAGCCTGTGTGAGCGCATGTTTGTTTACATAGTGGACAACGAGTTTCACTTGTAAAATTTTTGGACAAACATCTAAGGCTTGATCCACATCGATTTGGACAAACAATCGAGGCCTGATCCACCCCTTTTTCTTTCTCTCTTCAAGTCTTTGACATTGTATTTTTGTGTATCTTATCTTGTTGCTTCATATCATACATTTTGTGTGTGTTCCTTTGTGCTTATGTTGGTTTTCTCTAATATCTTAGATCTTGGGGGCTTGCACAACCTTCTTGATCTTTGTTATTCTATCCCATAGACATTCATACATTTGGACCCCTCTCGTTGCTTATTTGTCTACTTTAGTCTGAGTTTGAGTGCAAGTTCATCCTCTCACTAAAGTAGGGGCTAAATGTAGTTTAGAAAAATGTACTCATTTACATTTTCACACTTTCTTTGGTTCCCCTCAATTAAATGGAATTAATTAAGCCTCTAATTTCCTAAAAATTGCATTTACAAGCCTAATTAATTGCAATTTCCGAAGGGGGAAGTGTGATTTAATTAATACATTTATCATTATTAACATCCTGAAATTCAAAAATCTTGATAAAATGGGTGAATGGGTCCCCTTTAAGTTGAAAATTCAAATTTTAAATATGTTTTTGGTGATATTTTAATGATCCCAAATTCATATTCAAATGTCGACTTGTAATGTTTAATTTTCGAGAAATTAGAAAATTATCTATAAAAGCAAGGTCTTTTTATCAATTCAAACCCTAGAAGATTTTCAAGAGAGATGACACAAGAGATAAGATTATTGTCAAAGGTGTTCAAGAGAAAATTTATCAAACATTTGTTTCAACATTCAAGATCTCAAGCATCATGTCAAAGTTATCAAGCATCATGCATGTTTTTGGAGCTAACATTGGGGTGTAAGTTTGAAGTTTCAAATCAATATTCAAGCTATCAAATCAAGATCACATCAAAAATCAAGCCATTTCATGTAAGATATACTAAGTTGTAGTCCTTCAAAAGGTTTATTCAAGGGTTTGGTGAGTTTCAACATAGCATTGTTCATTCATCATTCCTTTCCATATTTCATTATTATAATTCAAGATTTAATTGCCTGTAGTGCCCCTCAGTTTACTTTTTGCTACTGACAGTTACTTGTTTTTATTTGGACATTATGATACTTTGCTTGGTTTTGGATTCACAATTATGATGATACTTTACCACTGATGTTTATGCTTATGTTATGCCTAATATATGGATTTAATGGACTATGCAGATTAATCTTGTTATGTGCACAATGTGATTATCTGATGATTGCTTTTACCTTGTTGTTAGCATCTGATTGTTGTGCGCTGATGTATTATGGTGAGGGGGAATAATGTCACATCACTCACTTGTGAGTTCCCTATGACGCTACGACTTTCCCCTCATAGTGTGTTTGATTATATGATTCGGTGGACATTTTTCAGTGGAAATTGAAGTGTCTCATTTTTCTCCAGAATCTGCACCATCAGAAAGAGCTCAGTGTCCCGGTTACAACGCAACTCGAATGGTGCAAAAAGGAGTCCGTTTGCACGAGTTATGGCCAGTCAAACCTTTGGTCAAACTGGAATCAGGGGCATCCAGGAAACGAAAAAAATGATGTCGTCAAAAGTTGTCAAAGTCGGCATCATCGGGAAGATCTCGTCGCAAGCTTTCCAATGCAACTCGTTTCGTCGAAATACGACAACGGACGCGAGAGTTATCAGCGGTCAAAGCTCCTGGTTGACTTGGTGACCGGAGGGTGAATGATGACGTCAGCATCCGTACAAGATGACGTCAGCAGTTCGTACAAATCCGAAGTGGATCAACCAGATGTTGACACGTGTCAAGTCTGTACAGGTGACGTGGCATGAGAGTCAGATGGTACGGACCTATCGGCGGCCGACACGTGGCATCCGTACCCCAGTCAGCATCCTCGTTGGCATCTCTGTCAGCATTCCGTACATGAGTCATCGACACAGTCGGCATCCGAGTTGGAAGACACGTCATCGCACAGTCATCATCCGAGTCAGTGTACGTTGGCCTCCACGTCAATGCATAGTTGGCAGATGAGTCAGCCTCCACGTCGGATCCCAGTTGGCACATAGTCAGCGGACACGTCAATTACACATCAGCGTTTTCGGTGAATTAGCATCCTCCACATCTTCGGTGAGTCACTGTCCACGTCGTCAAGTTGGGCGAATCGGTGTTCGCCATGTGGCACCTCGTCAGAACGCCACGTGGCCACGCGGTCTCTCTCCTCCGTCGGTCGGTGGAAAAATTTGTTTCAACTGCCCGCAAGGGGCTCGAACCGTCGACCTTTGAATTGCTATCCGGGCGGGCTACCAACAGGCCACATAGCGACCACTACTATGGATATGGCAGTTGTTGGTTTTGATTAAGATTTTGTTTGAAAATTTGTTTTAAAAACAAAACGGCCGGCGGGTTTTGAACCCCGAACCGGCCGGGACCCAAAATGGACTGCCACCGTTAGGCCATCGGGTGGTTTGACAACATATGTAGACATCGGTTGATTTTGCTAACATGTGGAAACCGAATGCCTATCAAATTTAAACAAACTCCTAAATTAAAATAAACAAACAACTATAATCCTTCTTTTTAAAGGATCAAATCAGACCCCCAAAACAATATTAGCCCGGAAATGAATAAATAAAGGGCTAAAATGAAGATTAAGGGAGATTATCCTGATTTTTTTATGTAATTAGGGGATATTGAGATTTTATATGCAAAAATTGGGAGATTGTTTGAAGATTTTATGTATTTTGGAGAGATAAGGTGATTTGGAGAATATTTTGTAAATCAATTGGTTAGTAACCAAATTGAGAAAATTTTATGTATTTAAAGGGGGCTTGAGAGAAGAGTTGGGATCAAGTTTTTTTTAGGTGATGAAGTCCTGATGCTGAGGTGATGAAAGAGAGGCCTTGTTGGAGAGTTTTCAAATCATTCTTGCATGACAGAGTGTTGTTACGCTGCCGAAATGCTTGGAGAATGGTTATGGTGCTATTGTAATTGATTTTTGGAGTTAATCGGATCGGTCTCTCTATTGGAGTGGACCCGGAGACGTAGTCACGTTGTGACGAACTCCGTTATCAACTATTTGCACTTCTCTTCTTCTCTCTCTCATCTTCTATCAGTTTTGTTAATTTCTGTTATGATCACCTTGATATTACTTTCATTCTGTTATTTCCTTAAGTTAATTTCGTTTTAATTAACTTGAAATAATCATTGTAAAAGCATTGTAAAAATTAAGCATTCATTTATGCAATCTAGTCTAGATCCTATACAGATCATTATATGACTATGTACATGTTCGACTATGTTGGTTTGATGTAGGTTGCAGGTACTAGGCATCGACCACTTGAATTTCCAGGTTTGAGTGTGCCTTAAGCCCAATGGAAATTGTTGATGGAGATAGCATTTGGTCCCTTGCTGAGCCATCATCCTTGAAGAGGATGAGTATCCGTTGTCACCTTGGTAGTGTTGTTCGTTTGTGATTTGGTTCATCTCTATTGTTGTGGTCTTGCCTTTCGTGTCATTGTGAGGTTAGGTACTACTTGGTATTCTGTTCATTCGATTAATTTGATTGTTTAGTGCTTCAATTGATTATTATATTAAAATACGATTATTAATGTTAAAAAGGCATTTTGATAATTAAAATAGATGCTTTAATGTAATTGAGGTATTGATTAAATAAAATATTATTAATGTTTTATTTGGTCTAAATAAATTAAAATTATGATTTAATAAAGAAATATAAAAATAAATACATTAATTAAAGTATGTGTTAATAAGGAAATAGTAAAATAAATATATGATTTAAAGCGTTGTGCAAAAAAAATTAAAATAAAAGGATTGTAATTAATAAATTAAATATTTTAAGAGTTGATTATGGGATGTAAATAAATGAAAATAAGTTTATTAATTAACATATTGAGGAGTGGTGGAAAACAATAGTGGAAAATAAAATAAAATAATGAAATTAAAGAAATGTGCATACCAACAATGGAGAGAGTGGAGTGGCAAAAAAATTGGTTAATTTGCTAAAGAAAGGGGGCTTTTGTTATTTTTTTTTGGGGGAAAACTTATCTAACTATTTCTGGTGAATGTTTCTTGTTCTTGGAAGGCTTTTCTTCTGGTTTCTTTTTTTGGAGGTTTTGAAATAGGGTCCCGCAGTGCTTGTGGAATTTGTGAAGAAGCTGAAGCTGCAAATTGTGGAGCTAATCTCGACATTAAACTTCAGCTATGCTACTCGTTCAAACCAGGTTCCATTGCTCATTCTTTCTTGAGTAAGTGCAAGAAGTTGAGTCCACGAAACGTGGAAGTTTTTGCCTTAGCCAAAAAAATGAAATCGGCATTGCAAAAACGGGATCCCGTTTAGGTTCGGGATCCCGAGCCTAAAATCAAAAAATGGGATCTCGTTTTTTAAAATTTCCATTTTTGGCAACTTTTCAAAACGGGATCCTGTTTTGAAAAGTTTCCGTTTTTGGAAACTGTCCATTTTTGAAATTTTTTCAAAACGGGATCCCATTTTGTAAAGCAAGATCCCATTTTGTAAATGGGATCTCGTTTTGTAAAAGCATAAAAAATGATTTTTTAATAAATTTTTAAAATTTCAAATTGGTTTTGCTTTGTGGTTGGGGTTTTGCCTCGGATTTTGGTTCGGGAAAAGTATTGGGAGTCCAAACCTAGGCCTTCAACCTGGTTTGACCTGAAAGTTGAAGGTTCTAACAATGTCAGAGAAAAATACCGAGTTTGGACATATGGCTGACGACTTTTTTTGTAGAATTTTTTGAAGAAATTAAAACCCATTTTAGATGAGACAATTTAGATTCCAAATATGTAACTTTTTTTACAATTGGATTATTTTTTCTATTTTTCAATTAATTTTTGATGAAATTGGTCCATAAAATTTAAATATCAGAGTTTTTTACTATTTTAATAACTTTTGATCAACATAACATTTTGACGAACGGATTGCACAAGGGCAAACTTCAGACAATTCTTTTCAATTTTAAAATTATTTTTTGCAAAAAAATGATAAATTTAGGTCATCTTATGTGTGTCGTACACAACGATTTTTTCTAAACGACAAGTATGCTTGATAAAAAATTAACAAAAAAAAAAATTCAATAAAAAATTACAAAAAAATATCCAGGGCAAGAATCAGTGAGTTGCAAATCTTTTCCCAAAAGGATTTAGAAAAATATGATAATTTACGTCAAAATATGGATGTCGTACACGTGCATGGTATGGTAAAAAAAAATGACTTTTAAATAGTGGTTTTTACAAAAGCCTATTGAAACTCAATTTGTACAATCTGGGTATTGAAATAAATTACATATTTAGAAACTAGACTTCGAGTACTACATTTTATGATTAGTGACTTGTTTGAAGATTTCATTTCTAAGTGTTTCAAATTTTAAGGTCAAATGTGTCAAACTCTGAAAATCAGGTAAAACACTTCCACTTTTTGGCCAAAAAGTGGACTCAACTTCTTGCCAGCACCCTCTTACTTATGCTTAATCTTGAATTGAAATAATTAATAAATGAAATATCTGAAAGATTCGGGATTCTTTTTGCAAATTGCTTTGTGTGTATTCTATAAACTACTGTTTATTTGCTTTCCTGAAGGTTTAATGTAACGTCCCGCCACGCAACCCTAGAGGAAGTTGCAAACAACTGCTTAAACAGACTAATTTTTTTTTTTTAAAGAATAATTAATAAGCAAGTTCACAACTAATGCCGACAACCTCTAAGGTTACGAGATAGAGGTTATATAGAACCTCAACAAAAAACATGAATTAAACCATGTCAATTAATTAATTAATAAATAAAGCACATGCATTCCAAATAAGATAATTACATCATCACAAGAGATAACTTTTAATTCAATTAATCCATTATAACCAATAAGATTACAACACTCATTCCTCGAATGAGGCAAGTCCAATAATCATAATTACAATTACAACTTCCACCGCGATAACAACTGAGGGGTAAAATAATACGAGATCAACATAAATGAAATAAAGCAAGAAACTGAAACTGAACCCAACAAGCTCTCCAACTGGAAGTCTCATCCACATGAACATGAAGATAGCCCAACGAATTTAGGTGCACGCCACCCAACCAAGTGGAACCCAAAGGCCCACCCCTCGTGCTAGGAGATAGTAACAAGGAATCCTAGCCAAGACCAACACCTCTAGACACATACTAAAACATAACTGAACCAGCTGACACAATCAAACACATGTACAAAACAAGTACAACTCAAATACCACGCAAGTACAACACAAGTACAAATCTACATGGTCACATTGCTTCCAGATATAGAGCAAAACAAATATATTACGAGAACCATACACATAATAATCGAATACCAACTGTGGTCACATTAGGCATGTTACGAAAACCATACCCACAATAAACAAGTACCAACTATTGTCCTAGATAGAGTGTCATCAAACAACTCATGATAGGTTTACCTCTGGGAATCTTCATAGGCTCCGACCAACATAAACAGTTGTCCTGGTGGCCTCAACCGAATCCCGGCCCCCATACTCACTCATGCGGAATCAAATACCTTTCGTACAAACAAGATAGATGACCTTGCCATTCCAGGCCTTCCCACTCATCCCAAGTCTAAACGAGCCCTTGTGTCTATGAGTGAGGTAAAATTATCGTGATTAGTGAGATGTTAGTCCTAATCTTTTAAGTATTGTTTTAGTTATCACTTGTTTAAATAACCTCCAAAGGTTTCCCAATTTACCTCTTTGGGCTCTGGCTCCTACGGAAGCCACTCTTCTAAATGACAACATACCAAACAAACACAATCACCAAGGGTAACAAAGTGCACACAAACAAGATACCACGACCACTCCTTTTTTCAGGAGGCAACATAAGTTCAAACCCTCTCCAAACACTTGGAGGTAACGAGATAACAAAGTCATTCCTGACAAGGAGGCACAACTCACGAAATCCACTCCTTAACCAAGGAGGTACAAAACATCCCCGTTCGTGAAAACTGGGTACTAACATAGACATAACCTCATGCACTACCCAAGAGAATACACAACAGGTTGACATCACAAACGACAACCCACATGACGGAAAACCCCATCTAGAAGGCTTATTAAACTCTATAACTCAATTCCCCTAAACGAAGACGAAAACCGTTCACAATCACGATGAACAAGAAGACAGTAACAAAATTTACTTTGGATTCACTAAATCCATTTCTTCATTACATTCAGTATTGCATCAATGAAATTGAATTAAGAATACATCTTTTCAGATAAGGGAGAAATTATCACTAATTATCTAATTTTCCTATTTGCATTTAAATAATGAAAATTTACTCGTCTATTATATAAATCAAATACGTTGCTTGAAATAGATATAGTGTTCCTCGTTACAATGTAGTCATTTAAAATTAACTTGACTTGAAAACGCATTGTTTAATATCCAAAACTAACTCCCCTGGTAAGAATACGTTTTTAAAGAAAACAATAATTTAATTAAAATCATCACGTTTTTTATTTGTTCGATTTAACTAACATCATGCTTTTAAGAAAAACTTAATTTAATACCAATATACATTTAAAAAATAAAATAAAATATATATATAATAATATAACATTATATAATACAATATTAATTATTAATACATGTTATAAAATCATAACATATATTAACACATTAATATTATAATATAATATTATATATATTAATATATATATCTTAAATATTATCCACATATTATAATAATAAATAATCTTTTATTTACACCAAAGATGATCGGCCTCGAACCGTGTGCCAACCCTTAGGGTTGAACTGTGGTTCTTGGGCTACGTGCCGTATTGTGGATTAGGGTTAGGTTGGGCGCCAGCTGCGGTTTGCAGGCGGCGGCCGCATTTTTTTCCCACAGTCCGTGGTTTACTCACAGAGGGCGACGGTTTAGAAGGCACCGCTGGTGGCAGCGACGGTTGCGTACACAGCCGGTCACCATGTCCGGTGGCGTTGTGCACAACATAGCTAACCACCGGCGGTGGTGGCGGCGGCTGTGTAACAACCACCGTGCCGACCGTGGTTAGCAGCTGCGTGGGGGTCGCGCTGGGCATGGCTCCCCCCAACGCGTCTCCCATGGGGGCGCGGTTGGTGTGAGCCCCCAACCCCCCCAAAAGATATATACATATATATATATATATATTTATTTTTTTAAAATTTCATGAGCAAACCTACAAATTTTTGGGAATCCGCGCCCTCAACCAGGGTTTAAGAACAATTGTTTTTTATAACTAAATTTACAAAACAAATTGAGAAACCAGAAATAAAATAATCATTTACAGCCATATTCCCATTTTTGTTTTTGTTTTGAATAAAGACTATCATTTCAAAATACAAGATTCAAGTTTTGAGAGTAGATTAAAAATGGGTTTTCTATTTTCTATTTTTAAACATAATTCATTTGAGTTTTCAAACAATGAATTTCGCAAACCATAATTTCAAAACATTAATATTTTCAAATTCAATAGACAATTAAATAACATGAACCTGGTATTTTGATTTTGAAGAGGTCTAGATGATGCTTAGCTTCCAACCTTGCTTCCCAATCCAATTCCACAATTTTCTACAGCTTAAATCCCAAAACCCACAAAAATGCAACAGTTCTTCCTCTCATCCATTTTCAATTTTCCAAAACTTCATAATCCAAAATTGTGATGAGAAATTCAATAATAATGAAAATTCCAAAAAATATCCATACAACAACCCTCATCAATTTCTGAAAACAGAAAATGGAAAATATCCCAAAATATATTTTCTTTTTCTTTTTTCAATTTTTTGAATTCAAACTTTTTAATTTGACTTTTAAATCATTTTTCTTATTTTTTTCAATTTCAACAAATATCCAATAATTTCCAAAATGAATTGCTTAATTCAAATTAATTAATTTAATTAATTCAATAAAATAAATCTAATCCAAGATTAAATTATTTTATTAATTAAATTAAATTAATTAATAACTTTAAATAACATTTTCCACATTATAACCAAATTAATTAGATCAACCTCTTAAATACATAAAGCCATTTAATTACCCTTTTTCTAACTTGAAATTAAATAACGAAGAGAGGGAACAATATTCAAAGCAACACAACCCGACAAACAACTGACTACATACTAGGACTAGGGTGACGGCTTGGCATGAAAAACCTAGCTACTATCTCCCAATCGAATACCGTTGGGCCTTGGACATGCTCAAACCTATGAAATCAGGTGGAGTCGATGTCCTGTACCTGTCAACCTGCGAACAAAGAATATATCCACATGCAATAATATATCATAAATGAGGCACACCGTGAAGAGGAAATCTCGAGATCGCAGGGCGCTCGCAAGTGAGTGATGCTATAATGTCCCATTCACCAATACAATGTAACTAACTGACAAATCTAACATATTAATAGAATCCAAAGCATAAACATCATTAATTCAAACATCCATAATGTTAATCCAAAACATGTCATAAGATAACATCATATTAAAATACCATCACATCAAAAGATAACATTAACGTCGCTTTATAGATAGCGATCAAATAGAAGCCGAGTACCATAGTTAAGGTACTAACAGAAAGTACAACATAACAAAGCATAACACTGTTCGATCAAAAGACAAAACGGAGGGGTATTACACTTAAATAAACCCACTATGAGTATTTTTGGCAACCATTGTGTTTCCTTGCGAGCCTCTCAAGCCTCTTTTCTTTGTTAATCTCTCTGATGGAAATCTATACATACTTGGAAGTCTTTCTTTAACAACTTTAACAACTGTAAGAGTGCCTTGTTTAGCCAATCAAACACATTTGTAATCGTTTCCTATGGCGGTAGATAAATGATTCAATTTTCTTCTCTATCGTATCATTAAGTAAAAGTCTTGAATCTAAAATTACCCTGTTGCCTTCTTCCTCCAAGGCAACATCTCCAACTTGGAATACAACTTTCATGTTGGTAGGTGTGATCAGTCTCCTACACAAAAGTATATACCATTTTTTGGCTTTCATTCTGCTGTGCATTAGGGTATCATTTATCCATCTAACCTTCGTCAATCTCCTTACTTTTGAAACACACCACACTTAGCACCCTTTCCTTCTTACGACGTTGTATAATGTGGTTGATTTATGTCCTAGTTTGATGTCACTGGCCATATTCTTTGCTTGAGTTTCATGTGTTTAGACTGTCGTACCCACCCATTTTAATGTATGTTGGCATTCATTTGGAAATTATTGTAAATGGACCTCTGTTCTATACAAACCCGCATACACGAGTTGCTTGGTAATTGGGTTTGATTACCAATTATCTTTTGCTCTCCATTTTATATTGATGCTAAAAGAATGTATGCCATTCAAATTATATAACTATGGTTTGGACGTTAGTTGGTTAAATCTTAACTGGGATTCGATAGTCCTGTACTGTGTGTTATTCGAAATATATTCGTATGTGTAATTCGGTGTAGGTTTAATATATAAATGTGTGTGTATGGGCCACGTAACAAGCTTATCATTTGATCTTGTTTATATATATATATATATATATATAGACACATTTATATGTGTGTTTGTATATAAGCGTGTATACTTCCATTACTATGTGTTCACTTTTCATAATTTGATAATCCGTTTTGTGAACAATAGTTAGAAAATTATAAAGTTACCCAAATGTATGTCTTCTTTTATTGGTAAATAAGAATGTTGTTTGATTAAATTTTGTAGTATTTTAAGTTGCTGACACTTTAATATATATATATATATATATATATATGTATGTATACATATAAATATATATGCTAATTTGGGTATATATATTTATATGTATATATATAATTATATATGTATACATATCATTGAGTATATTGGATTAATGAATTTGAAAATAGTAAATGATAAGAAGGAGGATTCTCTTTGTGAACATATTTTAGATTGCTACGGAATTTTGTTTAAGAAATGAATTTGATGACTCCTTGGAATGGTTGTTCTCGCACATTTTTGTGTTAACTGATTTGTGGATTCTTTAGGTTTATAGTTATGGTGAGTTTATGTCTTTTTGTGTGAATTTCTAGTATGATGAGATGATGGTTGTGAATGTATTTTATAGGAGTCCTATGTGTTTAATGGAATTGGAAGTCCTCCAGAGGCTTGGGAAAAATATGTTATTGGTTGAAATATTATGTTTGAGCCTTAAATTGGTTGATATTATACTTGCAATGTGTTGTTGTGGGTCTTTAGCCATGCACTCTCTATTTGTATTATAGTTGTGTTTGAGAGCGAGATGGTCCATGCCTTGCTCGATTTATATACTTTTGTGGCTATTCATTATATGTATGTGTTGGATTTACCCTATTGATTTTATTGGGTCTCCTAGCTGCTAGTAGGGGGAGTGCCTCTCAATGGGGGCCGACGCACAAAATGGCGCCAGGGTAACCCATGTGGGAGTTTCTAAACTCAACGGTGATTTAAAATGAATTAGTTGGTTGGGTAGTCTACACATTAATCGAGATAAGTGAATGCCTCACCCATTCCTGTAGTGCTCGTTTAGACTAAGGATGGGTTGAGAAGGTTTGGTTGGAAAGATCAACTTCCTTGTCCACACGAAAGGAATATTGGTTCTGCATGTGTCACCCTATGGGGCCGGCGGCTAGTGAGAGACTGCCAGGGTAACCATGGATGGGGCCAGCGGTTAGTGATAGACTGCTAGGGTAACCCATGTCAGGACCATGCGATGCCACTCTTCCCTCTGCAAACTAGTATTTTTCTTATTTGTTCTCTCCCTTTGATATGTAGTATCCTTTGGAAGTAATATATGTTCTCATGTGATGTTAGCAATGTCAGATTGGAGTCCTATTTAGCCTTGTTATATTTGTTGTGGTATGTTTGTTTGTTTGCTTGTGTGGAACCTTATTGCTGTCTCCTAGCACAAGGGGTGGACCTTTGAGCTCCACATGGTCGGGTGGAATGTGTTTATTCCTCCATTGGGTTCCCTTGTTTATGTCCGTGTTTGTGGTGACTGCTTTTGGGGATGTGAACTTGTGCACTTGTCCCAATTCAAGTGGAATATCTTTTATGTACTTGTATTGAATTGAAATCAGTTGTCTCATGTATTGTAACTCTGATGTATAATCTCCCCAATTGATCTTGAGAAGAATTGATGTAATGTTGTAATTCATTGTTGAACTTTCTCTTGCAATTAGTAAAGTTAATAATGTACCTTATTTATGTTAGTTAATGAAATTGATTTTGAATGGTATATACTGATGACATGTTATGGTTAATTCATATTGGTAGATCATATAATGTGATGGATTTAATGTACTCCTTAATGATGTTGCTTTTGACGTTATTATTTGGAGATGTATGTCTTGATTCTGATGAGTAATGCAGTCATTGAACCTTAGAGGACATCCACCTGGACTGAGAGGTACCCAAGATTTGATATCTTGAGGAGTGACTTCCAAGGTTTAGGTATCTTGAGGAGTCACTTCTAAGATATCATATCCTGAGGAACTTCTTAGTGCGTCAAAGATACCTGAATGTAGTTCGAGATGGCAGATCATAGTCTTGTGGAATTTTTTTGAGTTCTTAGGCATAGCTCCTTGGTCGATGCCCCAATGTTCTGAATTAGTTGGCATAGCTTAACTTTATGTATGTTTAGATATGTTTATCATTCTTATTATTTTCTCTTGTAATTCAATATTATACTCTCTTGTAATGGATAATGTAAATGATGATTATTGCATATGTTAGTTAATTAAATGGTCTTTGATATTGCTATATTGATGACATGATACAAATGATTCATATTGGTTGATCTTTTAAATGAGATAGATTAACTAAAATTCATATTGTTAGATGGATTTGTTTAATGTGATTAATTGTATTTCTTGTTAGTTCGATTAATGGGATTCTAGTAGTGTAGTCGTGGAACCTTAGAGGACCTAGGTTTAGGATGCAATTTATTGTAATCTGCATTCCTTATTATGTTGCACTTCAAAAAAAAATTGTTTTGTTTATTTAGTATTGTAGCGTGTTGTCCTCTAGGGTTTCGTGGTGGGGTGTTACATTACCCAAATGGGGTTTGACCAAGGAAAACCCCCATTCACAAAAAACAAACAATTTTTCCCTCTTATGTTTGTGTTGCATGCCCTAGGTTGAAGAAAAATTGAAGAGTGGAGATCTCTAAAGTGCAAAATTGCAAAAGTTGTCAAAGTTGCAAGAAAAGTTGTCAAGATGGCAGAAACTCAAATCTTGGATTTATTTTCCGTAATTTTGAGTGAAACTAGTGGGAAATTACATCTCAGATCTGTCTTCAGAGGCTCCCAAAAATTCAGTTCAAAAATCTTTCTCATAACCCATTCGCCTTTTCTGGACACTTAGCAATCAATTTTTGAGGTAAATTTTAAGTGTCTTCCACTCATCCAATTTGCACAAAATTGGTTGTTTTTGTTAGAGCTATACTTCATCTACATGAATCAGGTCTTAGGTTATAGATTTGAGGTCATTTACTATTTTATTTTCATCTCCCAAAAGTGTTGTTTGAACTTTACCCCCCGTCCACACACACATAATGGAAATTTCTATATCTTCCATGGAATTGACTCATCTAAGGGCTGAAAATTAATTCTATCTTGGAGGATCTCATTTCCTGAATGAAATAGGAGAAGGTAGGTTCATCACACTCCAATTTCCCCCCTTCTATTTATAGAAAATTTGTAATAAACCCCCATTTTTTTATGTTTTAGTGAACCTATGCTCTTTTTCTATGTTTCATAACTATCTAATTTTTTTCTATTTTTAGATTTTATTGTTTCTACCCTATCAACCAAAGGTGCTACCCACACCTACATTAGGCTCAAAACCAATTTTTATTGTTGTTACATACATTTCTTATAAACACTTTACTCCCTTCTATACATACTTCCTAACTCACAATATCTACCTACATCACATTAATTAAAGTATCCCCTTCTCTCTAATAATACAAAGGGGGTCACTTTTGGTTATTTAAAAAGCTTCAATTTGCATGCACATGATAATCTATTGATTTAGTGGTGAATCTCCTAGCGTAAAGCTGGCCAAGGAATACTCTAGCCCACTATGGTGTAGGGAAGTACACTATTTGAGGATCTTGGTGTAATGCCCCTCTTTTAATTAACATTTTATTTTTGATACACAAGATTTATATTTATATTATTAAAATAAAGTATACGAGCATTTGCTAATGCAGGAAATCACCAAAAGCCATGTTTTCTGTTCAAGTTCAACTGCTACTACTACCCTACTACAGCCATCCAAAAGCCTCTAAGGGAAAAGCAAAGAGAATCCTCGGCCCACAAACTCCTTACAAACCCTACCACTGCAATCCACCTATACTGATAGCCACCACCCATTCGCCACTACCAAACATACACGATCATCCTCTAATGCCATACAATATGCTTTGTCTTCTGTCACATCGACGTATGAAGCTGGTACTCATATTCCGCCACTCTATCAACAAACCAGTCCTTGTTTTAAGTGCTCATTATGGGCTCCAATTTGTTGATCTTCACATGAGCTCTCTGCCAGCATGTACATCCAGGGTGGACAGCTATTAGCGTCACCCCTGGGAATGATCTCTCGATTGTTTAAGCCCAACAATAGCCCGCCACTCCTCATCCACTTCACCCTCCATGTGCCCTCCGCCTCTCATGGAGGGCCACCCTACCTACCACCCACACTCTTTTGATTAGCCTTTAATCTTGTGTATTAAATGTTAATTCTAATATATCTTGTGGACTATAAGTGAGAATTGCTACGAAAATAATTTCTAACTAAATTTAATATTTGAACTCAATTTTTTTTCAAAATTGTTGAAATGGGCTTAATAAATATTTAAATATTAATTAAATTATCAAATAGGGTATGGAATTCTTCTAGGGAACATGTTGTAACTCCCAAAGCATTTTGACATCTTAATTTATAACAAGCTCTTTGACAACTTACGAATGATGAGTTACAATTGGTTATTTGGGAAAATAGGGACATCTAATGAGTTAAAAATAAATGGGGGAGTTGTACAAGTTAATTTTAAGAAGAGCATATCCATTATAACATTGTATGACCATTTTTGTGATAGTTGTAAGTGGGGCATCTTGATTGGTTATAAATAGCCAAGATTCAAGTGGGGTTATGAAAACCCATTTAGTGGAATTAATTAGAGAGGGAATACTTAATATTTTATTATTTTAATTTCTTGGGAATATGGGGAATTAGATTTTGGGTGCCCAAGTTGGGACTTCTACATCTATAAATATTAGGTTGCTTCTCTAGTGCTCATATGTTGAGCACATATGTTCATCTATTTAATTTGAGGATTAAAAAAACCTATTTAAATTGGAGATTGGAGGATGAAACCCCTTTGGTTTTCTAAAGGCAATATAATCCAAAAGTTGCATATATGTTGGAGGATTACAATTGTTTCAATTATTGTAGAATTGTGTAGAAAGGAGTTCCAATATATAGAAGTTTTCTTCAAATTTCATAGTCAGTTGTTTTGTTATAATTCTTGATTTGTTCTAGTACTTTCTTATATATTCTATTAATATAAACTAGCTCCAACATCTTTGTGGAGTTTCACATTATAGTGCCCCTCATACTATTCTATGTTAGACTAGTAGTTGATCTGCTTAGGATCAGACATTATGACACTTTGTTTGATGTTGGACTTATTGCTACAATGATATTTTGATGATACTTTGGTGATACTTCTATTACTGGTGTTTTATGCTTATGTTATGACTAGTATATGGACTTATTTGATTATGTGGAATAATCTTATTATGAGCATTATATGATTATCTAATCATGGTTATTATGCAATTATCTGGTGATTATTCTTATCTTGTTGTTATGCAACTAATTGTTATGATTTGATGTGTTTTGGTGAAAGGGACAGTGTCGCATTACTCACTTCTGAGTACCCTGCTATGTTTTGATTTCCTTTCACGATGTGCTTGATTGTATATGTATATGCACGACTGTTTGTGTGATGTAGTTTGCAGGTACTAGGCATCGAATCCACCTGAATTGGCAGGTTTGAGCATGCCTTAAAACCCAATGGAACAGTTTTTCAGAGATAACATTTGGTCTCCTACCCTAACCATCATCCTCGAAGAGGATGAGTATCTGGTATGTCACCTCATTAGTGTTGACTGTTGTTTACGGTCAATTGGTCTTGTTTCTTGACCCTGATTATGGTTAGGTAATTGTTGTTGATATTTGGTTTATTTAATTTAAAATTGTTTGATAAAGGTTTTTTTTTGATTAATTGATGAATTAAATAAATTATTAAGTAACAAGTATTTTGGTAATTAAATATAAATATATTTATTAATAATTATGGTTTACGATAAATTTAAAAGTGTAATGAAATATTAAAATAAAATAAAATGTTATAATGGAATGTTGCAATTAATAAACAACAAAATAATTAAAAGATAGAAATTTTTTTCTTAGAGCACATGCATAACTTTGAACTGATTTTCGAAAAAGAAATTGGATGTTTTATTGGAGATTTTGGAGATTTTATTGGATTTTTGATTTCAAAAATCAAACAACCCTTCTTTTTGTAAATAATTATCCGTTTTAGAGAGATTTTCAGGAGGATTTGGTTTTTGTTTTCCGAGAAGAAAAGATTTTTTTTGTCTGCAATTTTTTTTGGGTAAAATCAATTGAATACCATTGTTGATTTTGGGAAGGGAGGAATGTAGAAGGATTGATGAAGGCATTGTATCAAATTAATTTGGGGGAATGAATTCATGGTTGAGTCTTGGATCTTCTCACAATAGTGTTGTTTAATTATTTAGCGATTTAATCATGTTGTTTATAAATTTAGTGCAAATATATAAATATATGCATACCCAGTAACCGTTGTGTTTCTAGAAAATATTTATTGACGTCTTCTGATTTCTTGCTTGATTTTTTTAGTAAAACAAAATCGTATATATCTTGCAACCATAGTGTTCTCTGAGGTTTCTGAAACCCTTTCAAGCAATTGCATCTTATGCATTATGTAATTTTTTCTTCTCATATTAGATGTTGAATTACTCTCTTCCTCAGCTGATTTCTCTCATTTGAAATTTTCTTAACGTTTATAGCAAAGTGTATAAGCATGGATGTGCCTGAGTGCTTCATGAATTCTAAAATTTCTAGTGCCTCTTTGCAAGAATATATTCTGAGCATACCCAAAAATCTACTTCCTTTCATGGCGTTGAATTGTTTTCTTTCCTAACCGTTTTATTTTGCTAAAAAAAAACTCTTTCAATGTGTTTGGGCGCACTGTTATCCTTCCCTTGGAGGTGAGTTTTTCTTTAGAGACCTTGGCTCAATCCTTACACCAGTTGATATTTCATCCCTGTGTAATGGCTGCTTGCAGCACATTATGCTTTAAGCTTGCATTTCATTCCATTTTGTGGGTTCTTTCAAAGCCACAAAATACAGTTTCTTTCTATTGGTATCGATTTTTCATTTGCTTGAAATTTCTAAAGCCTTTAGAGGCTATGCCAGCACGCCTCCCAGGGAAAAATTTAGTGGCAAATCTTCATCAATTGACGAATATTTGAAATTGGAACCTCTAAAAATGGTGAATAATATAAGTTAGAAAGGATGTTGAATCGCCAGGTTTTTACAAAAAAATAAATTTGTCTCAATTAATTCGCCAGTGCATTATTTTTTAAATGATGCATCATTGGAACTGATTTTTCAGTAGTTTATACTATAATTACATATATTAATTATATTTTCCATTCATTTTATATTCCTACAATTAATTTTTGGGAAATATTGCCACTAATAATAATTTACCTTTTCATTTTAGGGATATTTTAGCCTTGAATAGGTTTTTTATTTATTGCCATCAATTAGCTTTCTAATCGAATGGCTGCAAGTGAATTCCATGACTTTATATGCATGTGCCTTTTTAAAAGGTTGTTGAGGCCCGAAATTTGATCTCCACCATTCACTGTTGCCAATAGTTCATGACATACGTCATCATTGTTGTATCGGTGAGACATCCCTAAGTGTCCCACCGATGATGTTCACTCACGCCTATATTCGCTCAAGGAATGAACTTGTAGCCATTTGATTTAAAAGCTAATCATTGCCCCCTCGACCCCCACAAGGGGGTTCTGCCCCCTTGACCCCCGCAAGGGGCACTGCCCCTTGACCCCATTGGTGGCTGCCGCCCCCAAGCCCCTACTTTAATATTATTTAAAAAAAATAAAAATAGGGGAACTGCACCGACCAACTATTAAAATTTTTAAAGGAGAGATTCACCATTATAATTAATCGTTTTAGTGATTATTCACTAGGATTCACTATTGTGATTATTTTTTTTACCAATTATTCATTAAGATTCACCATGATTTTACAATTTTTTTAATAACGTGCATAAGATTCGCTATGGAAAATTACAATTTTTTTCAAATAAAAGGAAAGATTCACCAAGATTTTACACCTTCACTAAGGGGGGGTTTCTTAAAGTTATCCCTGATGCCTCCTCTCTTCCCAGGTTGTCATTGATCATGCAGCTATTCAACTGGTTTTAATGCAAATGAGATATCATGAGAGGGTGGCAGGAGCTATCGAACCCACTACCCCTTAACACAAGACTGCGCCCCCATTTTCCTATGTTGTAAGCTTTAAACAACTTATGGCGATTTCATACTGGTATCCGAATTCCATTCGATGGATAAATTTTGGTATGCGATTCACATTAGGCTCATTATAATTGGCATTTGATGAGTGTGTATCATGTTTGGTTCAATGAATATGAATTAAGTGACTGTCATTCAACATTTGACACTGCATTCATTTTTACATATAAATCATATATTTGGTATTCGATATATATATATGTTTATATATAAATTTATATAGTAGTCGATTAACTCCTAGAGAAAATTCACCTATGTATATACAAAAACGCATGAAAACATGGCACCTCGAAAATACATAGAATACATACATATCATAAAGTACACTGACGGCTGCGTTAACGGTGGGTAACAGGCATCAACAAGTGTTTACGGCATAAAACATCCAACAACGAGTTTAAAAATAAATAAATTTGCGCTTGTTTTAAAAAAGTTTTGGCTCCTCCGTTGATTCAAACTGGACCAAATGTATTGTACTACGTAGAAAATTTTGGAGCTTGTCCGTGATTACTGTGACAGAGCATAAATGGTGCCTCTGCAGGCAAACAATGGCTTGTTTGTGGGAACTAATAGAGGCATGTCGTAACCAGGCGGGAGTTGGCACCTCACCCCTCTGCCAATAAAGGAAAGAGAAGAAAGAAAGAAACAAAACACTAACATGGGTTTTAAATTAAAGAAATTTGTAATACAATGTAGATCTTCCACCTTCAAAATTCTGTGATATCTTTTTCTCCTTCGATATCCCACTGCATGCCAATGCCCATGAAAATCCCGTAAGGGAAGAGATCCATCTCATCTGCATCTGAAAGGACCTAAAGTGTTGCTAGATACCTACAAGCACTAAAACTCCATCGAAGGGAGAAATATGATAAGTTAGCACTATTTTCCTTGAAATTGGGATGCATCTAGAACCTTAGAGAAGTCAATAACGAAGTTGTTGAAGGTGGGGAAGGATAAGAGGGCACTAAAGGTGGCCAAGAAGAATCTTGGTACCCACAAGCGCTCCAAATCCTTCTGTTTTGTGTTTCTTTCCTCCTATGTTTTGTTTCAAGCATCACATTACACAAATTTTGGCGCAAACAAGGAATATGTTAGGAAATGTGGGATGGAAATGCCATGTTATGATTACCATCAAAGCTAAATCATTTGTTATTTGAAGAGGTGGTCCATCAAGAATTCTGGAATGGGTTGTTTTTGCATATAGAATGAATTGGCGTGGGCCAGTGATGCCAATATGCTGAAGTCTATCTCCAGTCTACACCTATCTCCACTCTGCACCTATTGATTCACAGTCTATGCCTAACAAAAATTTATAAAGCTTGTGAGGAGATTGCAATAGTATTGGAACAATAATTGAAAACTACTAAATCTTGTTAGGAAATGAAATGGAAAGATGATTTTTGTTACACTAATAATTCCTCATCAATGATCAACTAAATTTGTTGATTCACACTATCCTCCTCACAAATGGAGTGTTTTTCAGTCTACGCGTAACAAAAATAATCTCATCTTTCCATTTAGCTTTGATGGATGTCCCTACCCTATTCTCTTTGAGGTATTTTGTCAAACATTTCACGTGCCTAGCGTATGCTTCCACTTTTTGGATAGATGTCTAGCAGAGCATTTCCAACTTCAACCAAATTTAGCTGTAGAAAAATAATCTTTTTAAATTTTGTTGAAATCCTAATGTTTATTGAAAATAGATAAAAAACATGTTAATGGATTTTTATGGTTGTGTTAGAATTTCAAGAATGGTGTAGATTTCAAGCTTTTTATTTTTAGGCTTTGTAATTTTTTAAGGAATGTAGGATTTAATATGATTTTATAACACCTCCACACATGTGAGGGTAGTAGAAGTTTTATTGAAGCACGTCTTACTTCTATAATATTAATATGTGAAGCCAATTCAAAAAATTACTTTACCTTCTTTGGATCCATCTAATCACATTGCATGGGATCTAATGTGACTTATGTAATAAGAGATTAAATTCTAAATATATCAATTATGTATTCATGAAACTAGAATTCTTGGTATTGATATAATCACATTGCATGGGATCTAATGTGACTTATGTAATAAGAGATTGTTGTATTCAACATTTAGCATAACACTGGCTTCATTTTTAGATGCATTATAATAATCCTAGCTCAATATATTTGAGGTTATAAACTCTACATTGTATACAAATGTAAGGTGATAATGTTATTATGTATTTAAGAATATTTTGTTGCTAGAAGGTATCTTCATGTAGGTATATAGAGTATTCATGGAACTCATTGGTGTAGTATTTAATAAAATAGTACAATTTATAATAATTCATATACTCATAATCATAGCACCCTATGTTTTCCAACCTCCAATTATGCATAGATAGTATGATTGTAATGAAAACCTTTTGTTATTTAGAGAGTACGAATGTAATGAAAGAAACCTTCAAAAATTAGCACAACTATTATTTAGAGTATAAATTGTGTTTCAATTTCCTCATATGATAGAAAAATAAATGCACAAAATAACCACAGGTTAGAAAAACATAATGGGTTATGAGTTATTTCATTTTGATTGTTCAAAGTTCAAGGGTGGAGAGCTCGAGGAGGAGTTGTAGGTGCGGGATACATAAAACTAACCAAATTGACCTGAGGGGTAACTACCCAATTAGGTTGTTATGTGTAGAGTGTTTTACAACAGTATGTAGGTTGCAGGTTTTATAACACCAAGTGTTTTCCAAATTCTAATTATACATAGGCAATATGATTGTAATGAAAACTTTTTGTTATTCAGATAACAAAAAATGCAATGAAATTCACCTTACAAATTTACAGCTGTTAGTTAGAGTGAAAATTGTATTTCATTTTTTCCATATGATCGAAAAATAAATGCACATTATAATTGGAGGTTGGAAAACACAATGTCAGTTATCAATTAGTTCATTGTACTTGTTCAAAGCTCAAGGGCGAAGAGGTCAAGGATTTGTAGGTGGGGTATACATAAAACTAACAAAATTGAGTTGAGGAGTAACTAACCATTAGGGTATTTATGTGTAGAGGGTTTTACTATAGCACGTGGGTTGTAGGTTTCATAACACTGTGTTTTCCAACATTTAACTTTACAAAACAGTAAGAATGTAATGAATATTTTTTTGTTATTTACATAGAAGGAATGTAATGAAATTCACCTTCAAAATTTATAACAAGTCCTAGTTAGAGTAAAAATTGTATTTCAGTTTCTTCATATGTTCAAAAAATAAATGCACAATATAATTGCAAGTTGGAAAACACAGTGGGTTTTGAGTATATGGTTTATGAAACCTACAACCAATAAATTATCTATCTCTTTCACTTTGGTTTGCTTCTTTTCAAGTGTTTTAAGAGAAGATTCCTTTTTCGTTTCATACATTATATTACTTGTTGCTCCAATTGGCATCAAAAATATCTCAGGGGGCTTCATGTTCAAAACTTTAGCGATGCACCCTTGCATAATGAGAAAATATGGGCTATTGATATTGAACTGCACAAAATGAAAAGGATTTTTTTTATATGCAAGGGTTGTGTAAAGTGGCTATTGATCTTGAACTTATTTCTCCCTCCCACAAAAATATTGGTAACATAATGTAAGGCACCTTCAAAATTTATAACTCTTAGTTATCTAGTAAAAAAATATATTTCAATTTCTTCATATGATTGAGAAAAAAATGGTCAAAATATTTTAAAAAATTGTTGGGATAGTAGGAATGTAATGTAAGGCGCCTTCAAAATTTATAACTGATAGTGATGCAGGTGTCATGGCACATGGTACATTAGATGTAGGTGTATGCATTTTTCATTAGCATCTAAGTTTCTTCTACTAGCAATGGTATGGGTGGAAGTAGATGGAAATTGTATCTAGTTTGCTTCTTTCCTTTCTTTGTTTGTGGAATTCACTCCAACAAACCCATAAACTATGGGGAACCATTGTTTGTCCATTCCATCTATCAATAGCTTCATACTCACAAGTAATTTTTTTTTTTTTGGCTAATAAAGTTATAGTTTTATTAGTTAGTACTTCAAAAATGGTTGTTTCCATATCTTTTGGAAGTGCTAATCTTTATCCTAGCCTAGAACATAGCCATTGGTAGAATTTACTAGAAAAGGGGAAACCTAGAAATAAGTGATTTACATTCTCTTCTACCTACTCACACATTACACACGTAGATTAGCCATAACATCTCCTTTTCCTAAACCTATCTACTATTAATATATATTTCTATATATTAACCCATGAAAAATTCTCTACCTTTAGGATATAGTGTTTATCATAGAATAAATGACCTAAACAATCTTCCTATATATCTTTCTGATCCTTCAATAGCTATCATAATTTGATGGTTTATTCTCTAATTTTAGCATAATTTAATCCTATTCTATCTTATCATTTAATAAAAATAATATTTATAAAAGAAGTTTTTGTTATCATTTTGGGATCCCCAAGGCTATGGGATCCCTCTAACACTACTCGTGTAAACCTCAATTATTATTTTGGGTAAGGAAATCAACTACTTTAGATCCACATATTTCTTTTTTTATCTAATGCATTTTGTACATATATAGTATTTACAACTATCCCACATTTATTACATAATGGCCTTTAGTTTTTAAAATAGTGTTATATTTTTATTAAACATTTATAGTTTACTTGAATGAACATAAGATATTCATAGCTATACTTATTTGTCCCTTGTTTACATATGCATTTCAAATAAAAATAGCATTTCAATATAGTGTGCTTGGGTATGACAAAGTGTAGGTTATATAAAACACAATGTATTTTGAAGCATGCAATTTGTTATAGTAGCTAATGTGTTGTTGAAATTCATTAGGATGTTGTTGTCTATAGCTACATCTTTTTAATTCGAAGAGGACAAAATAAATTTTGATACAACATTATCGTATGGAGATTTAGATGAGAAAATCTATATTTTTCAACCTAAAGAATTTTAGATAAGGGGTATAGAATATAGGGTTTCTAAACTAAAAGGGTCTTTATATGGATTAAAGTACTCACCATGTATGTTGTATAAAAAAATTGATACATATGCATTAGAATTGGGTTTTCCAAGGAATTCAGTTGAGTTAATCACAGTTTTACATGTTGATGATAATCATTAGGACTAATGAAATGTTGATTAGAGAACTCGAGGTTTAGTTGGATTATAGGTTTGAGATGAAATATCTAGGAGCAGTTGCTATCAAATTATATAAATAAATAGAAATATGGCTAATAAGAAGCTATGGTTAAACTAGAGGAAGTATCTTGAGACTATTCTATAGTGGTTCAACATGCACAGTGATAATATTTTAAGTATTCCTTTACCAACGTCCACTAAGTTGAGCCTACAACAATTTTCTAAATCTATGGAGGTTTTTAGGGACATAAAGAATATTTATTATCCAAATGTAATTGATAGCTCTATGTATGCATTAATATGTATAAGGCTTAAAAATTACTTGAGCAAGTAAGTTCTAAGTCGAAACATGCCATTTTTTTGTAAAGAGAACAAGATGTAGATGCCACAGTAGAGGTTACAATACATGGTGCATGTTTTGGTTATAATGTGAAGTGCATGTTACAAATCATGGTGTGTTTTGAAGCCTAAATTTTTTCATACCCAAACACACCGTCATGAAATGATGTTAGTTGAAATAGAGATATATATATGTATAGTTATGACTATACTATAACAAATAAGAGGTTTCAAAATTTGTGTTTCAAAACACACCATGTTTGTTAACTTGTAATTCATAACATACTCAACCCATGATTTTTTAAAATTGTGTATATCTAGGTTTGCATTTGAAATAGAAACTACACAATTGTTCCTCTTATTGGATAAATTGGTTATAATTTTCCATAGTAGAGGTTAGAAAATATGGTGTGTTTTGGGTACCATGTGAAGTGTAGGTTACAAATCAAGGCGTGTTTTGGAACCTTCAATTTTTCATACCCAAACACACTATCATGAAATAAATTTAAGCATAAGGAAGTTCTTGTGTAATCAAGACACTGGCATGGCCTTGGTAATTCTATGCAAAGAACAACCATCATACATAAAGAAATTCCTACACACACAAGGTTGAAATCAACCTTAGTGGGTAATGTAAGGAATAAACAAAGAAACATGAGATATAGAAATAAAAGACTATGCATCATTATATACCAATCAAATTACAATAAATAATGGGAATATCTAGGTGGTCATGAGTAGGAGTAGTATGGGTAAAAAAGATAAATCAAAATAAAAGACTAATTGGAAAACAAGTCATGCAACTATCATTTATTTTTTCCAAATTAAGATAAATGATATAAGATTGGATTATAGCTGATATGGGAAGGATTCATCTTCAAAGGAATAGTTGTGATGTAAATGGAGATAGTAGGAAATAGATATGTTAACTATTTATTGTTCAAGAGTTGTACCTATGATTTTTTTTCTAGATTGCATGATGTTCAATGTGTATTTTGTCTTGTTTGAATTCAAGTCTAGAAATCTTAATGTTATTAGATGTGTGGTATTATGAGATGTATAATGTTGTAGGATTCATAATGGGATGGGAGGTATGACGTGATGGGATTTGTACTGGGATGTAATTTGTGATGTATGAAACTTATTTGTGTGAAGGCTCACCCAACAAATTTGTGATATGATAAGATCCAAATCAAAAATTCATGTGGGGATTATGGAATGAGGGGATGAGGTTGTAGGATGGAGTGATGGACAATAAAATATATGAAAAAGAAGTTAGAAGATCATGAAAAGGAATACTAGAGGGTGTTAATAGGTAAGAGCAGTGGGGATGAGGAAAAACATCTTGATGATCAACTTGTAGATTAATAAATTTATATTAGCCTAAAATGAACCTAATGGATTAATACAATGATGATGGGTGTTAGGTTTACAATTTATGGTTTAGGAATCTAATCTAAAAACACTTGAAAATAAGTAGACCAAAGTGAATGAGATAGATAATGTATTGACTGAAGAGATTCTTCTCACTCTTGAGAGGTTAGGGAAGGTGCGTGTGTAGAATGTGCAATAGGAAAATGGAAATATAGAATTGGATAAAGTCAAGAGGTTTTGTATTGCATATGAATTTTTTCAAACAAAGAAAGTGAGCGATGATGCTATAAGTGGAGTTGAAAAAATGAAGAAAGTGAGAGATGATGCTATAAGTGGAGTTGAAAAAATGAAGTCAAAGATTCTTGAACTTAAGAATTCCATGGACCAAATACAATTATAAATAGATGATTTGAGGAAAAGGAAAAATCAGATCTAAGTGCAAAAAAAGAGAATCAATTGGGTGGTGACATGATTTAGTCTTATCTAAAAAGGTAGACAAGTAGTGTAGAGAACTTGTTAAAAGAAACATTTGAATTCTCTAATCATAAAGACACTCTAAAATTGGAGGTTGGAAAACATTGGGTGTTATGAAACATGCAACCCACATATTGCTATAAAACCCTCTACACATAACAACCTAATTGGTTAGTCATCCTCAAGTCAATTGGTTAGTCTTCTATTAGCAATAGTATGGGTGGAAGCAGATGGAAATGGTATATATTTTTCTTATTTTCTTTCTCTGAGTCATGACCAATGATCTATTTATATAGAGAGTGAATCCATTTATTATTTATACTATAAAGAACTTATGAGGGTGATCCTCAATACCTTAATACATAACAAAAAATAGAATAATAATTTCACTACCATACCTTAATGGTAATCAAGAATAATAATAATTTCTAAAGAGGGTGTATGAGGCTAGATATTGAAATAATTTGTTCTCTCTTAATTAGAATGTAAGAATTTTGTGTCACTCTTTATATTTATATTATTAGAATGTAAGAATTTATTGAACTTATTGGTACATACACTTTATGCTCTAAAAAAATTCATGTGCCTTGTAAGATATTTCATTATGATTTTTTTTTTATTTGTACACACCAACAATGTAATGAAGTCCACCTTAAAATTTTAGAACAACTATTTGGTATAGTAAAAATGGCATTTCACTTTCTTCATTTGATTGGAACAAAAAAATGCTCACATTATTTGCAGTGTTGGAAAACACACCGTCCCTTGTCAATTATTTCCTTATGAAAAATGCTCACATTATTTTTAGTGTTGGAAAACAGACTATCCCCTATCAATTATTTCTTATGAAAAATTCTCACATTATCGTAGTGTTTGAAAACACATTGTCCCTTGTCAAATATTTCCTTATGAAATTTTTTTGATTCATACACACCAACACTGTAATGAATTCCACCTTAAAATTTGAAAACAACTATTTGGTACAAAAAAATGGCATTTCACTTTCTTCATTTGATTGGAACAAAAAAATGCTCACATTATTTACACTGTTGGAAAACACACTATCCCTTGTCAATTATTTCCTTATGAAAAATGCTCACATTATTTCCAGTGTTGGAAAAAAAACTCTGCCATGTCAATTATTTCCTTATGAAAAATGCTCACATTATTGTAGTGTTGGAAAACACACTATCCCTTGTCAGATATCCTATCTTCATCCTTCCCTTTTTCTCTCCCTCTCTCTATCCTTCTTACTTCTTCAGATGTACTCAAAGTAGCAATCAAAAGGTTTACATTTTTCTTCCATGATGAGGTTAAGTAAGCTAAAATTTTCACATATGAGGGTGGTAAAAGGATCAATTTTTCCAACTTACAATTCTAGGATTGTGTTCTTTGTTTTGGTAGCCTAATGATTTACACAATTAAAAACCAATAAGATATCTCTTCTAGTGTTAGATTTCATACCTTCCATTTTCATATGATATTATTTTAACATCTACTCTCTTTCACATCCTTGTAGCTTCAAATTATCTTTGCCTCACTCTCTCTACCTACCTCTCCCTCTATTCCTCTTTCTTCAATTTCTTTATTATAAGGTCTTTCAACACCATCTTTATGTCTCTCTTCGGATTAATCCATCATCATCATTGCATTTATCCATTAGCTTAAACCTTAAACCCTAAACCTAACATCTATCATCATTGCATTAATCTCTTAGGTTCTTTTTCATATCTTTTACTTGAAGCTTTAGATCAACTGCTCCATCATCAACCCTTAGGAAAACAACATACTTTTCTTTGATAGTGTTGTCAATGTCTTGAATACTTTTATGTAGCTTTGCAACTGGTTTTTTCTCATCTTTGAGAGTGTCTTCATGATTATAGAATGCAAATTTTTGTTTTAATGAGTTCTTTAAAAGACTTGTCTACCTTTTCAGATAAGACTTTCATGTCTCCACCCAATTGATTCTATTTTTTTGCACTAAGATTTGATTTTTCATTTTCCTTATCATCTATTTCTAATTGTATTTGTTCCATGAAATTCTTAAGTTCAAGAATCTTTGACTTTATTTGTTCAACTACACTTATAGCATCATCTCTAACTTTCTTTGCCTGCACAAATTCATATGCAATACAAAACCTATTGACTTTATCCACTTTTTCATTGCCATTTTCCCCTTGCACATACTGTACACACACCTTCCTCAACTTCTTAAGAATGGAAATAATCTTTTCAGTCAATAAATTATCTATCTCATTCACTTTGATCTGCTTCTTTTCATGTGTTTTAGAGAAGATTCCTTTTCATTTCATGTATTCTAATACTTGATTCCTCGAGTTCTACATTTCTATTGGCTCATTGCACATAGTGCACATGCTCCTTCCTCACCTTCTCAAGAGCAAGAATAATCTCTTAAGTCAATACATTAAATATTATCATTCTTCTAAAAAAATTTTCACCATCACACTTTATCATACCAACCCAAAAACATTATCCTTATCCCTCCTCAATCCTATAAATCAATTTTGGGTGCCTATTTCCCACAATCAACCATCACATCTCCCCCTCACACTAAGTCCATTTTGGGTCCTTCTATCCCTCCCACCCTACCACTTCCTATCTCTGACCTTCCCTCTTTCTCTCCCTCCCTCTATCCCTCTCACCCTACCATTTCCTATCTCCCTCACACACACACACAACCTCTCTCCATCTACCCCTCCTTCCCTCCCTCCCACCCTACCACTCCCTATCTCCCTCCTTCCCTCTATCCCTCACACCATACCACTCTCTATACCTATCCCTATCTCTCTCCTTCCCTCTTTCTCTCCCTCCTATACCTAGCACCCTACCACTTCCTATCTCCCTCCTTCCCTCTCCCTCTCTCCCTCCCTCTATTATGATCTAGTGATAAATACTTTCAAATCTTCATAAGCATTGTGATAACCTCTCCCTCCCCTCTCTCTCTCATCACCTCTCTCTACCTCTCCCACCCTACCTAGATGACTCTCTCTAATTTGTTCACCTTAACTACCTCTAACTACCTCTCCCTATCTCCCTCCTTCCCACACAACCTCTCTCCATCCCTTCCTAATTACCTCTCTCACTCTAGTTTGCTAAGCCTCAGTTACCTCCTAAATAGAATCATAGTATAGGGCACTAGGGAAAATTCCTCTGGGTAATCATCTCCAAGGTTATATAATAATCAATAGATTATATAAGTCTCAAATAGGGAATTTATATCTATCTCCCCCTCCCTCCCTCTCTAATTTTCTCCTTCTCCCCCTCTCTCTCCTTCCCTTTCTACTTCTCTTTATCTCACCTCTCTCTCTCCCTCCACCCTCTCTCTCTCCTCCTTTCACCCACCTTCTCTCTACTTCTCGTTATCTAACATATCACTCTATACATCTTTCTCTCTCCCTCCCTCCTTCCCTCTCTCCATTAGGTTAAACCTTAAACCCTAAACCCTAAACCCAACATATATCCTCATTGCATTAATTCATTAGGTTAATTTTAGGCTAAGATAAATTTATTAATCTAAGGCAGAGAGAGGGGGATGTAGGGAGATATGAAGTGGTAGAGTGGGAGGGAAAGAGGGAGGGAGAGAAAGAGGGAAGGAGTGAGATAGGGAGTTGTAGGGTGGGAGGTATAGAGGGAGAGAAAGAGGCAAGGAGGGAGATAGTGAGTGGTAGGGTGGGAGGGAATTGAAGTAGAAATTACAACATTTTTTCCATTGCAAAATAAGTTTTCACATTTGAAATCTCAAGTAGAGTTGAAGTCCTAAGATCTTTCTCTATTTCAAAATAGACTGAGTAGAATGAGCACCATACGTTGAAAGAATCAAATTATATAGGAGAATGCATCTTAAATAATAATAGGAGGAGACACTAATGATGAATCAAAATTACTTCTCTCTCTCTCTCTATACAAACTTAATTCTATGATGAAGGTTGTTTCACTACATCTACCATATCATCCTCCATCTAACTAATATTCATCTATTCTTTTATTTCATTATGAACTACTACTTCCTCTTTCTTCAATTTCTTCATTATAAGGTCTTTCAAAACCATCTTTGGGTTGATCCATCATCATCTTTGCATTAATCCATTAGGTTAACGTTAAACCATAAACCCTAAACCTAACATCTATCATCATTGCATTAATCCATTGCATGAAACTATAAATGATTAATGTTATCCATATTTACACTATAATTGATTAATTAAACAATTGAAGAAGGCTCTTTTTTACCATGTAATTGATGCAATCATCATAATTAATCATTCATAATTTTCCTCAAATGTGTTTATAAGGTGCATGTGGATGAGAGTTTTAAATATTCAAATGCCTTATAGAAGCTATGAATTATTAAACAAGAAAGTGATAGAGCAACTAGAGTGTTTTAAAACAATGATGGTATTAATAAACATATAGTACAAAGGATAATTCTTTTAGAAACATATACAAGAATAAATATAAGTGCTATAAATTCATCACAAACAATGGTAGAAAAGAGAAGTAGATAAGGATCTAGAAAGTAGAGAGGGAAGGGGAGAGAGAAGTAGATAGAGGGGGGAAGTTGGGAATGAGGGAGATGTAGGTAGAAAGAGAGGTGGGATGGGATGGATTAAGGGAAAGTTAGGTAGAGAGAGAGAGGGTGAGTGAAGATAGAGATAGGGAGGGAGGGAGAGAGAGGGTGAGAGGGAGGTGTAGGAAGAGAGGTAAGGGTGTGTGTGAGGGAGAGAGGGAAGGAGGGAGATAGGGGGTGGTAGGGTGCAGGGGATAGAAGGATCCAAAATAGACTTAGTAGGAGGGGGATATGTGATGGTGGATTATGGAACATAGGAACCCAAATTGGATTTATAGCTTCAAGGAGGGATAGGGATAATGTTTTTGGATAGGGATAGGGATAATGCTTTTGAGCTGGTATAATGGAGGGGGATGGTGACAAATGGTTTGGAAGAATGATAACACATAATGTATTGACTTAAGAGATTCTTCCTTCTCTTGAGAAGTTGAAATGGAAAAGGAATCTGAAGAAGTAGAACAAAGTGAATGACATATATAGTGTAATGACTGAAGAGATTCTTCCCACTCTTGAGAAGTTGAAGAAGGTGCATGTGCAATATGTGCAATGGGCAAATAGAAATGTAGAAGTGGATAAAGTCAAGAGGCTTTGTATTGCATATGAATTTGTGCAAGTAAAGAATGTGAGAGATGATGTTATAAGCGGAGTTGAACAAATGAACTCAAAGATTCTTGAACTTAATAATTCCATGGAACAAATACAATTGGAAATAGATAACAAGGAAAAGGAAAAATCATATCTAAGTACAAAAAAAGAGAACCAGTTGGGTGCATACATGAAAGTATTATCTAAAAAGGTAGATAAGTATTGTAAAGAACTTGTTAAAAGAAACATCTAATTCTCTAATCGTAAAGACACTCTCAAAGTTGAGAAAAAAGTGGCTACAAAGCTACATAAAATTATTCAAGACATTGAAAACTCTATCCAAGAAAGGGATGTTTCTATCCTAAGGGTTGATGAGGGAGTAGCTGATCTAAAGATTCTAGTAAAAGATATGAAAAAATGTTAGAAGATCATGAAAATGAATAGTAGGGGGTGTTAACAAGTAAGAGGAATGGAGATGAGGAAAAAATTGTGTTGCATATTTTCCTCACTCTCTCTACCTACCTCTCCCTCTATTCCTTCAACCTTACCTCTCTCTACCTACCTCTCCATCTCTCCCTTATTTTAGGCTAATATGCATCTAAGAATGAAGACAATGTTATACTAAATGCCAAATACAACAATCTCTTATTACATAAGCCACAATCTCTCCTTCCCTCTTTCTCTCCCTTCTATCCCTCCCACCCTACCACTTCCTATCTCCCTCTCAAGTCTATCTCTCACTCTCCATCTCCCTCTCAGGTCTCTCTGTCTCTTACTCTCCATCTTCATCTTAGGTCTCTCTCTCTCACTCTCCATCTCCCTCTTAGGTATTTCTCTCTCTCCCTCTCAGGTCTCTCTGTCTCTCACTCTTCATCTTCGTCTTAGGTCTCTCAGTCTCCATCTATAACTATTTGGTACAGTAAAATTGGAATTTCACTTTCTTCATTTGATCAGAACAAAAAAATGCTCACATTATTTGTAGTTTTGGAAAACACAATGTCCCTTGTCAATAATTTCCTTATGAATTTGTATTGTTGGAAAAAACACTATCCCTTGTCAGTTATGTAATGAAGTCCACTTTCAAATTTTAGAACAACTCTTTGGTTACAGTAAAAATGACATTTCCAACTGTCCCTTGATAGGGGACAGCGTGTTTCTCACTTTCTTGATATGATTGGAACAAAAAAATGCTCACATTATTTGTAGTGTTGGAAAACACACTATCCCTTGTCAATTATTTCCTTATGAATTTGAAGTGTTGGAAAAAACACTGTCCGTTGTCAGCTATGTAATGAAGTCCACCTTCAAATTTTAGAACAACATTGGAAATAACTAACAAGGGACAGTGTGTTTTCCAACAGGGGACAATGTGTTTTCCAATAGGGAACAAAAAAATTCTCACATTATTTGCAGTGTTGGAAAACACATTGTCCCTTGTCAATTATTTCCTTATGAATTTGCAGTGTTGGAAAACACACTGTCCCTTGTGTAGGAAAAATGCTCACATTGTTTGCAGTGTTGGAAAACACACTGTCCCTTATGTAGGAAAAGTGGACAGGGGACATCATTAGAATGTAAGATGTCTAGAAATAACTAACAGGGAACAGTGTGTTTTCCAACATTGGAAATATGATTTAAACAAAAAAATTCTCACATTGTTTGTAGTGTTGGAAAACAAACTTTCCCTGTGTAGAAAAAGTGGACAGGGGACATCATTAGAATGTAAGATGTCTAGAAATAACTAATAGGGGACAGTGTGTTTTCCAACATTAGAAATAACTAATAGGGGATAGTGTGTTTTCCAACATTGGAAATAACTAACAGGGGATAGTGTGTTTTCCAACAGGGAACAAAAAATGACATTGTGTGTTTTCCAACAGGGGACAGTCTGTTTTCCAATAGGGAACAAAAAAATGATAGTGTGTTTTCCAATAGGGAAATAACTAATTGGAAATATGGAAAACACACTGTCCCTTGTGGAAATAATTGACAAGGGATGGCATGTTTTCCAACACTACAAATAATGTTGGAAAACACACTGTCCCCTATTAGCTATTTCCAATTAGTTATTTCCCTGTTGGAAAACACATTGTCATTTTTTTGTTCCCTGTTGGAAAACACACTGTCCCTGACAACAGGGGATAGTGTGTTTTCCAACATTGGAAATAACTAACAGAGGACAGTGTGTTTTCCAGTATTAGAAATAACTAACAGGGGACAGTGTGTTTTCCAACATGGAAATAACTAATTGAAAATAACTAACAAGGGACAGTGTGTTTTCCAACATTATTTGTAGTGTTGGAAAACACACTGTCCCTTGTCAATTATTTCCACAAGGGGCAGTGTGTTTTCCAACACTGCAAATAATGTTGGAAAACACACTGTCCCCTGGTAGTTATTTACAATTAGTTATTTCCCTATTGGAAAACACATTGTCATTTTTTTGTTCCTTGTTGGAAAACACACTGTCCCCTATCAAAAAAAACACTGTCCCTTGTCAGTTATGTAATGAAGTCCACCTTCAAATTTTAGAACAACTCTTTGGTTACAGTGAAAATGAAATTTCACTTTTTTGATATGATTGAAACAAAAAAATGCTCACATTGTTTGCAGTGTCGGAAAACACACTGTCCCCTGTGTAGGAAAAGTGGATAGGGAACATCATTAGAATGTAAGATGTCTAGAAATAACTAACAGGGGACAATGTGTTTTCCAAAATTGGAAATAACTAACAAGGGACAGTGTGTCGTCACTATATTCTAATGATGTACCCCTTGTCCATATGATGATGACATTAATTTGGTAGATGAACCCAAAATAGTCATGGCACATCTTTCGTCAATAATACAAATGATATTGCCTACTTGTTACATAGACTTTGTGTTAAAGTATACACATCTTATTAATACTTTAGGTGATTTATAACCATATAGGTATGTTTTGAGTGCATATTTGTATATTTGAGGATGATGCATAAAATTAAAAATTACCGCTATCTTGTGAATCTAATGTTTCAGAATTTCAATTTCTTCGTAATACTTTGGATACTAGTGCATGACATTGAGACTATCTTTATTTTTTCAACCATGGTTTCATATTGTTTTAGATGTTGATATAGAACATAAAGTAGATTGGGCAAAACACATTTGATCTATTCTTTAAGAGGATAAAATTTTGTACACAAAAAGTTTATCTATTGATAACATCAACTTTACATAGATTAGATGTAAAAATCTATGCTACATGGAAAGGTTGTCATCCCGAAAGATTTTATACAATTCAAGATCATAGAAATGAGGAAGATGGTCCTCTAATAGGAAGACAAAAACCCTAAATGATAGTGATCCATTCTCTACAATGAGATATTTTATGCATCTACAACTGTTTCAATAGCAACTACTCTTCTTGAGCGCTCAACATTTTCAAAGTGCTCATTTTCCTCTCAAATCTCAGGCAAGGCTTTCTTTATATTATGAATGTTTTCAAGTGAATTTTTCTCCCTCTATCCAAATTGGCATGCCAATGTATTGAGACATCCAAAATCCACATCAAATTTATATAGTTGAATAAAAGAAAAACAATTATTATTTTTTAATAAATTATCAAGTTCTTGTCAAAGAATGTTACCAAAATAGTATGCAAGCCCACATGTTTTCCTATTGGTATACTTCTAGGACTGTCATCAAAGAAAATTTGCAAGGTAAAACAAACTTAATAAAATTAGATCTCATTTAAGGTTCTCGCATGACAATCTTCCATGGAAAAAATTGCAAAAATAATTAATTAAAATTAGTAGTTTAAAGAAAAAAAACAACAAAAAGTTTGAGCTAGAATTGTACCAAATAAATTTGAAAATGCATCATCACAAACAAGCAGATATATAACATTTATATACCTATGATAATCATCATAATCATAGTCATATCCCATTGCCTATATAGATCCACAAACAAAATAAGTAAATAAGAAATCCCCACAAAATTTGAGTCATATATTGATGTTCATTTCTACTCTTAGAACTCAAAAAATTCATATTTCCCATTTCATAACAAAATTATAACATACTATGATCCAGTTACTCCCAATTAAATGGATCATCTAAGCTATTTCCTAAATCTACAACAAAAATTCACCACAATTTCCCCTCAACCAACTGCCAATTTAAGCATTGAAAAACTAATTTAAATTAAAAATTCTCTAATTCATCTATGACCCAATCTTAAAATTTCCTTATTCTTACATTCAAAAGAAACTCAAATGCATAGAAAAATTCCATAAAAAAGAGGGAAAATGAAAACTAACCCTGAGTCCAACCATGGTTGTCCCATAATTTTTATACAGTTCTCCACAAAAATCTATGACTTTCTTCACATCCACTCCAAGTCTTTGAACCGCATAATTTTTTATACCCACAATTTAGGCCTTAAAACATCACTAAAAACAAAAATAACATAAAACAGAAATAATATAACCATCATAAAATCTGAACATAAAAATCATTGCACAAATCTCTACAAGCAGCTACCACTGATTTTTTCAGCCATAAAAGTACCTCAAATATTCTTGGCACATGATGGTGCAAGCCCTAAACTTAAGGGTTACAATGTGTCAGCAAGATCTGAAAAAAACACCAATCAAATCAAAAATTAGCTTGAAAAAGAAAATGGGCAAACAAGACACAATATCAAAGTGGGTATTAAATTTCCAAAACATAGATTGGATTTCAGATATATCCATCCAAAAGAAAGCATTTATAATGGGACCTCTTCTCTATCACACATCTCTCGTTGAACTCCATTGTTCAAATACATAACAAAAGATATAGATAATAAATCACCCCTAAATCAAATAAAACCCTATAACTACCAGACCAAACAAAAACCTATTTCACTTCCTCTGCAATATAAGAATTCAAATATAATCTTCTCTTAACATTATAGTTTCCATAGTGGTTACCATAACATCATTGGATCCACCTCCTCACACATGCTATATTCACTTTGTTGTGACGGGGAATACAAATGTGAGGGGATACAAGCTTGTCATTGGTAAAACGCATTCTCAAGGAGCTCTACAATGTTCAGTCACACCAAAAGGCAGCCTAAGATAAACTGCTCACTACTGCACAGTCTAAACAAGCCAGCAAGATGATTCTTAAGACAAAACTAATCAAAATTCAGCTGTAATGAATTGAGCAACTTAGAAAGCCACTTTCTTCAAAAACACTCAAGACGATTTGACATGGCACTTGGCAACGGATACAAACATAAACATGGCATCTTCAACAAGACTAAAATTCTATTTTTCAAATTTCTTCACTGGATAACACAAGTTTTCAACTCTTCCATATTTATCATAAACAACACAAAGGAGGGGATTCAACTTCCCCTGTTTCCGCATGAAATTTCTTTTGCCAAAGATTTTTATTAACTCCTACGTGCGCTCTCCCCTACTGTTCTGTTGCATAGAGACAAAATCTCACTTACCCAAATTTACGGAGACTCCACACATTGCCAGCATCAAATAACTCTTCAGCTAAATCACACGATTGAAGAACAACAATCAATCATTGCAAACTTGCAGTCACAAATACAAAGGCACGATGGGAGCAAAAAACAAATCGTCCTCCCCTTCTTGCCTTTCCCATTCCTACACAAAGAAAAACTTCAACCAAATACTATTAAAAGATAATAATAATATTTTCTTTCTTTCATATGAGAAAGACTTGCAGATAGCCTGAGTTAAAAATAGTGATAAAATTATAACTAAATTTAATAGAGCTTTCCATTATTAAAACACAACTCTCCCAGGTAGTACCTCATCCAAATACTGCTAATGGATAGCATTATAAATACAACATGCCTTCAGACCAAAAAATCTAAATAAAAATATATACCATCATGTACAGAAGATTCGTTTCAGGTAGCTGGCATCAATCGGAGAAAGCTAACTCGTAGACAAAAAGCACCTATGTATGTAACATTATAACATAGAAATTGAAATGGGAATTCTATGCACCTTCATTACCAAGCGCAAGCACATTTTGGCGGAGATGACCACCGGCTGAGCACCCACAACATAGGATCATTTTTGCCATTCATATGTACATATATAACGAAGGAGTTAGACATTGTGGTTTGACTGGCAAATAAACTCTCCATCGCGGTCCGCCATCAAACCTGCAAAACCAACGATCAACAGAACACAAATGATTTGCATATGCGTCGCTGCAAAACAAATGAAAATTGATTTTAAAACTCCCACTCTCCTTTATCCCGCTCATTTAAAATTCTGCTATTTTTTCAAAATCTGCACATAAAGTCCGTCCACTGTCATCTGTCAACTCCGTTTGTCCGTCCGTCTTCGTCCACCGTCAAGTCTTTCCGTCGTGTGTTTTGTCGAGTGCTGGGATGGGGGATGACACATTATGTTATGATGTTATACACATAGGTGAATTTTGTCTAGGAATTAGCTTTCTTCATTTATGTATATATAATAATATATTTATATTTCACATTATAATTTGTATTGAAATGAAAACTGCATTATGTTTTGATATATATACATATTTATATATGTATATATATAAAGATATATGTATTATATATATATGTAATATATGTAAAGATATATGTATTATATATATATGTAATATATGTATATGTATATATTTATTTTATGGTGTTGAAAATAAACATATTTGTCTTGTGATTAATTGGTTATGTAGATAAATAAATTGGAAAATTAAATAGAAAATAAAAGAAATTAATTTAATTGTATGTAAGTAATTGAAGTATTTATTTAAATAAATAAATTAGATGACCCTTTTAAATGTTGATTTCTTTCATAATCATTTAATGGATGATTTGTGAATATATGCTGATTTCATGGTTGCATTGGTTATTTGTGTTCTTGTTTTTAATAATGTGTTGATTAGTGAAATTAAGGTGATTTTGGGTTATTGTTTTAAGAGGCAGTCATTTATGCAAAGTGGATTAAGATTGGCTTCTAGAGGCTTAGGAGGGAGTATCTTGTATGTTTGGGTTTTATGTTTGTTTTAACTTGGAAGTGGTTGGTAATGCTTGAGTGGTGTGCAAGAGGGTTTATGCCTTGCACTATGTTTGGTTTCATGTGATTAGGTTAAGTGTGCAAGATGGTTTTACCTTGCTTGTTTGCAGGGATTACTAGTTGCAAGTAAGGGGAGTGGCTCTCAATGGGGGCCGGAACCCAAAGTGGTGACCAAGACAACCCATTGGAGAGTTTCTTAATCTAGTGATAACTTAAAATGAATTGAAGGGATGGGTAGATTTCACATTAAACAAGATAATTGGATGCCTCACCCATGCCAGTAGTGCTTTTTTAGGCTAAGGATGGGTTGAGAAAGCTTGGTTGGCAAGATCAACTTCCTTGTCCTCACGAAAGGAATGTTGATTTTGAATGTGTCACCCTATGAGGCCGAGACCTAGTGAGGGTTTTATTAGGACAACCATAGATGGGGGCTAGGGTCTAGTGAGAGACTGCCAGGACAACCCATGCCAGGACCATGCGATGACATTCTTCCCTATTGCAGTCTAGCATTCCCTAGTTATGTTTTTCCCTTCTGTTGTGTGAATGCCTCTGGAAGTGATGTATGTGTTATGTGATGTTATTTTTGTTGCAATGTTGTGTTGGAGTCATGTTTATCCCTTTTTCATGTTATCCTATTGTCTTTTTGACTATTTGTTTGTAGTGGGACCTTATGTTATCTCCTAGCATGGGGGGTGGACCTTAGGGTTCCACATGGTCGGGAGGTTGGTGATTTTTCCTCCATTGGGTTTTCCTTGCTAATTGTGCATGTGCTTTGAGGTTGAACTTCGTGTAGCAGATTCTAGTTCACGATCCAGTTTGAGAAGACATTATTTTATGTATATGTATTGGACATGTATATCAATTGTACCAGTTAATGTAATCTGGTGTAATCTTCCCAATTGCATTCAGGGAAGCATTAATGCAAACAATGTAATGATGTAACAGAGTAAAGCTTAGACGAATGCGGCGAGAATTCTGTGTGAACTTAAGGCCACCTCGACCAAAACTGCTTACAAAGCCACTCCAAAGAAAAAAGGGAAAAGATGACAAAAAGGGCTTAATAGAACCCATGGTGAAAGATGGAAGAGCTAAGAATGTTGTGGGAAAAGATTCCAAAGGTGACACTGTGGTGGAGGCGACGGTTATGACTGGTGGAGAAACTTCTATTCGAAGGTCCAAGAGGTTGGCAAAGAATAACAAAAAAAGATAGATTAATGAGGAATCAAAGGAGGAGCCGTCAGATGACAAAGATGACAAGGAGGAGGAGATGTCCGAGGAAGAAGAGGACCCCACACCATCTATGACAATAGCAAAGAGCCGAAAGAGAACTCAACCTCTCAGTCTTCGCACCCTCTTGATGCTGAGATTGTTGAGGAACCGATGATTGCTGATGAGGGAAAGGAACAACGCGTGATTAAAGAAAGAATGGATAAGATGGATAACAGATTCAGGGATCTGACCTGCTTCACTGTGAAGCTGGTTCATTTCGTCACCAACACTCTGTCCGCGGTGATCAAAGATGAGATGGAGGGAAAGAATGCTAAGGAGAACCAAGAGTGGGTCGAAGATGATGCCATGAACCTCCTATCTAAAAACTGGGATAATGCCAGTTAGCTTTTATTTAGTCTGTGTTTTGGTGCTTCTACTGTTAGTCCGTAGTTAGTGTGCTACTTTTTTGTTGTTTATGTTCGGTGACTGGCTCTTTGTTATTATTTTGGACTTGATATTTTTTGGCCCTAGGGGCTCATTGTGTTAAGGTCACATCACCTTGTAAATGCTGCTTACCATATCAAAAACAAATTATGATGTATTCTCATGTAATTTAATTTGTATATATATTGCTAGTTGTTTATAAATGACCTTTCATGTTGTTTAACAAATGACATGTTATGGAGATGTATATTGTAGAATCATTTAATGTGATGGATTAAAATGAATTCAATTATTAGATAAATCATGTTAACATATTTTTTAATGAAATAATTCTAGTTCTTGTTTATAGTTGTGTTAGTAGGGTAGTCATGGAACCTTAGGGGACTTAGGTTAGATTATATGTTTAGATATGATATGCAGTTCACTATTATATCTTATTAAAAAAATTGTTCCATTATTGTACTATTGTTGTGTCATCCTCTAGGGTTCCTTGGCGGGACGTTACACACGTTATGTGTGCAATTATTTTCCATCTTTTTGGTATGACTTTTTAGAGAAAACCAACGAATTCACAATATGCTCTCATCTCACCTTAATAGGATCTTAATGATTAGAAAGTGATAAATATATTATACAAAAATTATGTTGAGTTCATTAGAGAAGTTTTAGAACTTATTTAATATTAAAAAAATACATGCATTATTATAGGGGTATCCAAGCTTTGATCTTGCCTACGTGCAAGGTACATAAATTGTTGGTGCAAGAAAAAATAGATTTCTCCATTTTTTATGATTGCTCTTTTGAATCATGTGAGGATTCTTGATATCTCTAATAAAAGGGAAAATCACATATCTTATTCAAAATAAATTGATGTAAATGTAGAGTAACCAAGATATAAGATTCTACAATAGATGTTGTAACTTTAGAGTAATAGGAAAAATTTATAAATCATAAATCACTGTAATGAGGACTTGAGAGATCTCCATGTTGAATATAGATATTAGAGTGAACACTTTTGAGTTGATATCACTTTTGTGAGTTTTTCCACTCTTAAGTCAAAAAGTAAGTCTACTAAACTCATTCTCTTATAGAAGTAGAAAAAATGAACTAGAGATGTACAACAATGATTCTTAGAATTAACCCAAGAACAATAAGAACAAGTCAAAACCTTGGATAATACATCTAATTATACCCTTGTCGAGAGGGGCCTATGTAGTCAATCCTAAGTTTTTATTGCAAGAGTTAATTCAGTGGGGTTAGAATTGATGAGTTGTTTTGACCTTCCACATCTGTATGAAGAATTTACTTATCTCTACACTAATAGGTAGGATATTTATGATGTATTAGGGCTTGATAGGGAAGAGTTTACTAACCAATTTAATCTAGAAAAATAGTTCTTTTTAGAAATCAACAAAATTAATATCAAATTTCGTGATTTGCAAGAGAAAATTAACCAATGAGGATCAACCTAGGGTGGAGAACAGAGAGTTAAAAAATATAATTTATGGTCTTAAGGAATATATTAATGTTTTAAAGATGGATTTTGAAAGTTGAATGAATGACTTGGAAGAGAAAGTCTAGGGGACTAATAGAAAATTTGAAAATATTTTAAAAATTAGTCATTTCTCTATAAAATATAGTACGAGATTAGGATCCTTACACAAAAGCTAAAATAATTGAGAGAGGATTAGATTACTGGTGGAACCCTTGAGGAGAGAAGAAATAAAGAGTAGGTAATCAAAGGCAAAGGGAAGAAACAGGCGCAGGTTGATTCAAAGGGGCCAAGTTCAAGGATAAGGGGGAGTAGAAAGAAATATTTCAAAGAGGAAAAAAATAAGTTATTGGACTTGTTAACCTTAATCAAAACTTCTTCAACCAAGAGCTAGAGGTGGTAGATACTCCTAAGAATATGAAATAGTCTTGTGGTTTTTTATTTATTTATAGATTGTTATTTGGTTATGTTTTATTCTCTTGGAAGCATTTTTCTTGTAAGGTTTCTAGTACCTTCAAAACCTATTTGTCTTGTTAATTAAAAAAAATTCAAGACACTTGGATAGTTTTTATGTATGATATATTAAGGGATAAAATATATAGACATCAGTTACATGTTTTACACAAGGGGTTTTAAATCACATAAATCCCAATAATAAAGGTAGCAATAGTTTAAAACATAGTCATGTCTAGTTAGTCCATGATATAGAGTATGATACTATAAATAAATATACATGTCATCACTCTCTCTATTTAAATGGTTGAATTATACATGCTTCCCGAACACTTGATGCACACATCAAATATACTTTGCAACAAATAGATAAATTAATAGTATAATAAACTAATGAGCATACATAGTCGCACAAGACATATCCCATCTCATAAAATTACATGAGTTCAATATTATAAAATAATGGTTCTCTAATCATAATAAAATAATGGAACACATATAAGAGACATGATTAATAAACATCCAATCAATTATAATCAAATAGATCAATAGTCATTAAAAATAACACAACTACCAATAATTCTTAACACCATAAATCCTATCTCTATCATCTCATAGAATATATGTAAAATAAGTAAGTTCAAATATCATAACTAATATAATCATAAAATAATATCAAAATGTCATATATCATATCAATATCAAGTATCATAAAGAAAGGTTACATAACATCTATATAATCCCACTACAAAAAATTGATAAACGTAGTTAATCTTATAACTCTCTAGCAATCATGCAGAACACTAAGCTTATTAATCTTATTCATGAGTTCCATTTAGTTATTTTCATTGATTTTTTATTTTTTTTGAGTTTCATATCTAGATATATCAACTTGACATAGAAATTTTTAAATCATATAATAAGTAGAACATTAGGAAATCCCCTATATATCTATAGTTAGGTAGTTAAAAGTGAGTAAAACTTAAGGTACTTAAATCATTGATCTAATATATATTCATATTAACCATCAAGATCCTAACTCTAATCACAATTATTATCTCTCTTTGCATATCACTTTATCCATTGATTCAACAATATAGTAAGATCATGATTCATGTAGTTAGGGAGATGAAAATTCATATCCTTCATCATATTATCTAGAGAAATTCACATGTATTCTCTCATTTTTCTACCATATATTAAATATGTTATTCATTCACGTATTTTGACACCACCAACACATTGGTTTTCTATTTTAGATTTTTTGTGGTTTTTTATTTTAATTACTATTTACTTAGTCACTAATTTATGAAGCTTCACCTTTATCATTTTGTTGAACTTGCATAAAGAAATATTCACATGCAAATAGACAACTAGAAATCATGTGTATATTAAATTAATTATCCAAAACTATCAAAAAGAATATTTGGTTGAGGTATACCTCGATAAAATAAATTCTTCTTGAAAGGAGACTCATTTAAGAGAATAGGTGTATCCATGGTTTCACCTTTGTTTCCCATAGTATTTAATATCTTTATGGATTCCTTTGAAAGAAGACCCTTAATAAAAAGCTTTCGGTGGAATTTTTTTTTCAATAACATGAACCTTAAATAACCACACGACCTCAATACTTTGAAAAAAAAATCATTAAAATTTAAATAACATGTTAAAATAGATAATATTCACCATAAATATTTGGAAATTTATGGCAAATTGGTGTTCCTTGACATCCTTCTTTAGATAAAGGAAAATGGTTTCTTGTTTCAAACTTTATAATTTTTTTTTTTTATATACTAATTTGGCACTAAGGGGGCCAAACCTATAATACATCAATGTTCAACTTTTGTCTTTTTACAAAATTATAAAATTATCCAGAAAACTATTATCGTGTATTCTGGGACTTAGCTAGTCCTCCTCTGCCTCCTCATCGCAAGCCTCCCATAGCTCCACCACCCCTTGAGCTACTGGGAGTTCCAACACCACAAACTCTACCACCATCTGGTATGCACTAGTTATCTCTTTTAGCCATGCAACTTACCCTGCCACCTCCTGCACTCATGCTTCCTAATCTTCCCTCGTGCTCCATACAATGAAGGGGATCCATGGCCCATTATAATTCAGTGTGAGTAGGGGTGAAACCCAAGTTATGGGTCTTAATCCCCAACCAACCACTACCCATGATAAGAGAGTAAAAGTACAAAGTTGTGTTTTGGCCAACTTATCAACACAAGTGAATTTCAGTATTTCTAACTAAAAATCAATTTCGATCAAACATATGATCTAGTAAAATTTATTCTAGCTAAGTTAGATATTTCCACAACTTTTCCAACTAAAATTGTTGGATAAATGCATATGTAACACCACTTTGAGTCCAATTTACCTAAAAATTAAAATTATTTGACAAACTTGATATTTCAATAACTCCTACTCATGTAAATAACATTCTTTTTAAAATATAAAAATACCCTTTTGTAGATCCATAAATGTAGTTTTCAAAAAAAAAAAAAGTTTAATTATTATTTATATTTTATATTTTATTTTTACTAAAAGTAGGTTATCGACACAAAATATTAGGTTGTTTATCGTGTCAAGAAAAAATACTAAGACTAATTTAAAAAATAGAAAAAATATGATGCACTAGATAAAAGAATCTTTATCAAGATGGTATAATTTTTTATATTTTAAATAAATATTTAATTTTTATATTTTAAATAAATATTTTAATACACACACTTTTTAATATTTTTTTAAAAATATATGTATTTATCAAAATTGAAAAAATATATCCATGCACTAAAGTTTTAAATTATAAATATACACAAAAATATTGAAGATTTTTTTATAAATTTACTATATAAAGGTTGACATCTCTTGTAACTTCATTTTTCAACATTTTATCAGCAACTAAATTATAGTGTCAATTTATAAAAAACTATTTTAAAATAATTTTTTAATTTTTTCAAAAAAATACAAATAAAAATATACTAAGAAAGAAAATTTTATTAGTTCACATTTGTTGCACAAACGGTTGTCATTGCACCAAAAGATCAACTTGTTAATGCTTGATACAACTGCTAGAGTTAATGAATCCACGTGAGGCGGTTAAGCCATGTCACAAACCCAAGCGTTGCGTTGTACAACACAAGGAGACCAAGGGCACACACCTTACAAAAATCCCCCTAGTGCAAGCAAGAGATGTGAACCCGTGGTCCAGGCTCTGATACCAATTGTTGCAAAGATAGTTGTCATTGCACCAAAAGATTGACCTGTTAATGCCCAATACAATTGCTAGAATTAATGAATCCATGGGAGGTGGTTAAGCCATGTCACGAACCCAAGCGTTGCACTGCACAACACAAGGAGACCAAGGGTGCACACTTTGTAGCAACATTATTTCAAAATTCAAAATATACATGCCACTTTTAAGGGGTTTAAGTTTAAAATTTGGATCTATGTTGGTTTTTTCCTTTATAAAAGTGTGACAACTTTATATTTTTACCTAAGAATTTTTCGATGACCTCTCTCCAACATGCCTTGAAAATCCTTCACATCAGTCATTTGATAGTCTTTGTATCCTCCTGCACCTTCAAGAGCCATGTCATAAACATTTATGAGATGTTACTATTCACCTAGTAGCGGTAGCTAGATGTAGTGCCCCTCCATGATTCATGTTGTCAATTGGTCTTGCTTTCGACTTTGCTTCGTGATTAGGTGTTGTTTGATATAAAAATTTTGATTGGTGATTGGGGATTATTTTCTACATCAAAATAAATTATTAGGTCAAAAGGATACATTATCAATTAATATAAATACATTTATTAAAACACCATGGTTTATGATAAATTAAAAATTTAATGAAACAATATAATCAATTAAATATGGAATGAATATTAAAATAAAATAAAATTAGAGCGAAAGTAATAAATAATAGTATAATAAATAAATTAAAATGCAATGCATTATTATGTGAGTTTGAAGAAAGATGTAATTATAGATTATTGCATGTACGGTTTGGTAACCGCTCTGCATCGAGGCAATTGCTGCTATTTTTTGGGGGGGAAGTTAAGGTTTGAAGGGCTGGCTCTCTTCCATCATTTTGAGTTCTAGGTCCTCTTCATACAGGAATTTCCTCTAGGCTCAGAGAATACAGACTTCTTCATGATACCACGAATCCTTGGCATGCCTTCTTGCAGATCTACATTGTACCATTTTATGTTTCCTTAGAAACTTTCCCAACCCTGCTGCGAGATGGAGTGATGGGGAGTATAGGTTCGGTTATGGGATTGGATTTGAAGCCTGGAATCCGCTTGCATGACTTGTCTATGCCCATTCAATCAACATGCGAGTTACTAGGATTGTAACAAATTTCACTCTGCCCATAAGTCTACCCATGCATCGTGTGATCTTGATTCACGTCTTCTTGAGACATTCTGTCAAACGTTTTATGCGACCTATCTATGCTTTCATCTATTTCTAGCAGGAGTAGAGATGACAGATGACGTCGAGAAGCGCTTCGAGAGGGTAATGGAAAACTATCCCACTTCAATTTTCCTTTGTTTGGTGCCAGTTCTTTTGGAACACCTTTACCCAAGGAACTTATAAATAGTGCACAAAAAGCAATGGCTGGACAGATGTCGAAGGGTCCATCATCATCAAGAATCAGTCCACAACCCCATAGATTATTAGGGAGCAATCTAAAATCTGCATCGACATCTACAAGCTCACCTGCACCGATGTGTAGGCTGTGGGACCGAAGAGACCTCGTGAGGCGTTAGGGAGCAATGCCGATATGGAGGAATTCTTATCAATACCAAATTCAGGTGAGTTCTGAATAAGATAGTTACGGTTTAGTAAATATTGGCTCTTCTTCCATAGTTTCTACGCATGTCTTCGAGGGCCATTATATATGCTAATACATTTTACTCATATCTTGTAATCATGGCATTTCATAAGTTTGTGTGCCTTGTCTTTGCATGCACAACTACTACATTTGACAAATTCATGTTAGAATCTAGCTTTCCACCTGCAATCATAATTTCTTGGAAGTTTCTAAAGCCCTTCCAACAAATCCTACAATCATGGCCATCCATGAGTGGTCTATTTATGCTCCCTCATTCTGCATATAAGTCTACAGGGAGGTTGTATCTGAGTCTAACAATATTGTTTTATCCTTAAAGCCTTTGCTTATGCTTTATATAGAAGCCTCGAATATAATATAATTGTTTCCTTAGATAACAACTATAATGAGTACTTGTAATGCTAGTGCTAGGGTCTGTTGCTCAACAAATCAAGCTTTTTCCACCTTCAATATTGACCTAAAGTCTGCTCAATTGAGATTCCATCAATCCACTATTAGAGGAATAAATTCACATCTTAAGCAAGTACCAAATCATACCGGCTTGGTCTAAATCACAAGATATGTCAAACAAATTGGGTACGATATCTCCTTGGTTTTAGATTTTTATGATTAAAGTAGAAACTACTTTACCACAAGAAACATCTGCAAGCTTACACAAGCGATGTACAAGATAAATACACAGACTTAGGATTGAGAAATGCAAATTTGGCTTCCTCTGGAATGGCCCACTTACTGTGGTGGCTTCTAGTATAAAGTCCCTTGAAGAAATTCAAGTTGAGGGATACTGCGGATCTAAAATCGTGGCTCTTTGTGTGAAAGCCTAGTATGCTCGAACCTTGCCAAGTTTCCTTCTCATGCATAAATGAGAATAGGGATTTGTCAAACTAAACTAAACCCGGTATTTGCAGCATACCAAATATAAACATAGTGTGATTTCTTGGATCTTATTTATGTTGCAATAATCATTGTTTAATTTGTTGCGATGACTCAGATATTGTATTGCCTATAAAGAAGGCACAAGGTCATATCTGCGCGAACACTAGATATTGATAATCATTATTAGTGACTAGATATTGTTGATGATTAGATATTCATACATATCTATCTATCTGATGATTCTCTATACCTTGAGGCAATATCACCATAAGTGGAAGCCTAAAATTACAATTGAACTCTTGCCATTTAAGATTCTTTGCATAGTTAATAGATGGGAAACTGCACGGTAGTATTTGGTAATAGGAAAGAGAATAATTTGGTGATACTTAATGACTTGTTTCGTTAAGAGTTTTGATAACTAGAAAGAAAAGTATGTAAAAATGACACAACTTGAGATATTTGGTAGTTTTTAATACTTGATTGAAAATAATGAATACGGTTAGTTGAATGATTAATGAAGAATTTTATTGAAGTTAGATAAAGTGTATGAGCAAAAGAGGGAATATTTGAGTTAAGTAATAGAAATTCTATGGTTATGAAGTCATTACATCAAATGTTTTGTCCTTATGACTAGTGACATGACTTTTTGATAGTTCGCTTCTTCCAATTTTTAAAATAAAATCCATAAGAAAGGACATCAAATAGAAGAAATGAAAATCAAAATATTAGTTAGAAGCAAATCTATCATTAATGCAAACATTTGAAATATGAACCGTGTTGACTTTAATTGAGTAATCCATTGTTCTTGTATTAACCGGTTCTTCTCCTCCATATATGAACTAGAATGTATTACAATTTGTATGAAATTGTAGCTAGATACGATTGGTAAAATCTAACTCCATTAATTACCCATCATTAATGAATGGGTGTATTATCATTTTATCATATTCTTCTTAGTTAAGAAAGGTGGTTAAATAGTTTGCAATAGAATTTAAGTTATTTGTCTAGATTTAGTTGGCTGCCATTAAAGAACTTGAGAATTTTATCAATTTAGTAAAATTAGTGTTATTTGTAGATAGGTTTAAGGGTTTTAAATTAACGTCGTGAAACAAGTAGTTTTGTTCAATATTTTAGACCGTGATGGATATTTTGCCTATAGTACAATATTAGGTTATAGTCGTTATTTATTTTATTAACGTGTTTAGTCAACACCTTGTGTTAATATTGGCATGTTACACTAACGTGATTAATAGTCTTCCAAAAAGGGATTATATTGAGCCTTTACCTAAAGGAAAGATAGGGGAATCCTTGATCATAAGAAATCCATTGTAGTTTTCCATTAATGATTTATCTAGCAATTTTATTGGAAATTCTTAATTGTTAAATTGGTATGTATAATTGCATGAGTTACAAATGCCTTCATGGTCATGATTAATTGATTGTTTGTGACTTGCTTAAGTGTTTGTATTGCTTGATCAATTTCTCACATTGTATAAGTTTTTGATTGGAGAGATTAAGGTGCTTTTGGTGTGATTTTGTAACTGATATTGAACTGGGAGTCATTTGTGTAAATTGGTTAAGGTTGTCTTCTAGAGGCTAGGGGGAATTTTCTATTTGATGGATTCTATGATTATCCATTTTGTGATGGTTTTTTTTGTATTGAATGAGTTACGAGGGTCATTAGCCTTGCATGGTATATTCTCCACTGTGGTTGGGACTTATGTGTAGGATGGTTTATGCCTTGCCTTGTTGTGTATGTTATGAAGTATTATAATTGTGCAAGTTGGCTTTGCCCTATTGATTTCATTGAGTCTCCTAGTTGCTAGTAGGGGAGTGGCTCTTAATGGGGGCTGACACACGAAGTGGTGCCGGGGTAACCCATGTGGGAGTTTCGTAATTTAATGATAACTTAAAATGAGTTAGCAGATTGGGTAGTATTCACACTAATCAAGATAAGTGAATGCCTCACTCATGTCTCAAGTGCTCGTTTAGGCTTGAGATGAGATGAGAAGGCCTGGAATGGAAAGATCAACTGCCTTGTCTCCATGAGAGGTATGTTGATTCTGCATAGTTTTTTGTGGGGGCTGAAGATCAGTAGAGGCTGCTAGGGTAACCCAAGATGGGGGATGGGGCCTAGGAAGGTCTACTAGGGTAACCCATAGCAAGCTATGTGATGACACTCCTCCCTACTGCAACCTAGTATCCCCTTGATTTGTAGTTTCTTTTTATTTCTTGTGAGCCTTTGGAAGTGGTGTCACTGTTACATGTGTCGTTATAATGTAGTTGTATATTGGAGTTATGTTAGCCTTTATGCCATTCTTTTGTCTTCTTGATTGTTTTGTAGTGGGAATTTATTGCTACCTCCTAGCACGAGGGGTGGACCTTAGGGTTCCACATGGATAGGTGGAATGTGCCTTGAACTCCATTAGGTTTTCCTTGCTGTTGTTCATGTTCATGGTGATTAGTCTTGGTGATGTGGACTCCTGCACTTGTCCTAGTTCGTGTGGACTATCTTCCATGTTTTTGTATTGTACTATAAATCAGTTGTATCATGCATTGTACTTAGATGTATATTCTTCCCTATTGATCTCGAGGAGCACTGTTATAATAATGTAATGTTGTAATTAAATGTGAACTCTCTCTTATTATGGCTAATGTGATGATGTATTTTGCATTTGTGAATTAATTAAATGATCTTTAATGTTGTGATATTGATGACATGAAATGGATGTTCATATTGTTGATCATACAATGCGATGGATTTAGTTTACTCTTTAATGTTAGACAAATCATGTTAATAGATTAAGTCTTGTTAGTTTAGTTATTGGGATTCTAGGAGAAAAGTCATGGAACCTTAGAGGACTTAGTGTAGATTACACGTTAACATATATTCTGCAATCCTAGTATGTTTCACTTCAAAAAAAATGTTCGATTTTTAAGTGTTGTAGCGTGTTGTCCTCTAGGGTTCTATGGCGGGGTGTTACTCTAGATGGTAGGAAATGATAGCTTGGGATAGATTTGATCACTTCCAATGTCTCAAATTCCCCAATATTGAATGCTTTCTATAACCTTTGGTCTATTATACACCCACAAAAATCCATTTGCCTCTCTTTAGCTTCCAAGATAATCATCGTCTCTATCTTCAGTATCTATCATTTTACCTTCCTTCATAGTCTCTTAAAGCCACTACTCTACCAACCTCCCACCCCTATTAAATCCTATCATGACTTTAATTTCTCTCATCCTTCTATTCTCACTCCACTATTCTTTGCATGTGTGAAGTTGTTGTCTAATCCCCTTCGATTCTTTCATCATCACTGCCTATGATGTCAATGGCCAATTTTAAGAATCTGTATGCTTGAACATTACCTTCATGTTATATGTGAGATAGTTTTAAATCCTCCAATTGTCCAATGCATTCCCATATTCTAGGAATTAATTTTTTGGATCTTTAAATTTGGCATCTCCTTCCTACATATGGTGATAATTATGGTCATCGAATCTCCTTCTAAGTGAAGTCATTTGAAGTCCAAATATTGACACAAGTTTATCCCTATCCATGCTGGTTGTATTTCTGCTTCATTGTTTGTTCCCTCCATCAATTTCCTTGCTAATTCTCCTAGTATCTTCCTTGTTTGATCCTTTAATATACAACCTTTGCTAGAGGCCCCTAGGTCCCCTGGTGGCACCATCAAAGTTCAATTTCACCCACCCCTCATCTAGTAGTTGTTATTTTTCATTCAATCTAGGGTTGATGTTAGGATTATCCCGACTCTTCCCATAAATGGGGGAAATTATAGTAAATTTTATCACATTGACCTTTATCTCGTTCGTTTGTTTGAACACCACCTAGTGCAAAAGGAAATCATCCTTAAAAGTATCACTACTAGATCCTTTCTTGTCTAGAATAAAAAATGTATTAACCAAAATATTAGTCACTTATCATATATCTTAAAGAAGAAGAATTATATGTAGAGAGTTTTCAATAAATACAAAATGAGGTTCATCTGCTATCATAAGCATAAAATCTCTTCAAGGACCTTAGAGGTCTTCTACACATTGAAGGCTTATCTAATAAGTTTTAAAAAGTATAAAAAAAAAGAAAGGCATTGTTATATTTTTATAACACAAAATAAACTTGAGAGATTGATCATATCCTCCAAATATTTTAAATAATATCTTCATAACTCAAGCATCTATAAACTGGTTTTATTGTGTATAATTTTTTATATCTCTGAAACTAGATGCTCCATAGGAACTATAATAAGAGAACATATATAGGACATTAAACATGAAAATATTATCAAATAATTCATAGTTGAGCATTCAAATAAGATAAAACATCACTTATATAATGAAGATACTAAATTTTTAGTAGGTAAGGGTAAATAATACAAAATAAAATTATGGGAAGTTGTTGAGATCAAAAAATATTTATAAAATAAAGTCAATAGGGATAAAGGTTAGAGAGTTAGCCATTTTTTACAAGCCATAATAAACTTCCTATATAAAACTAGGACATGATTACATAGTTCTCTCTATACCCCTCATCCTAATGGTGTTTCCCCTTGTATGCTAATTTTCATGACCCTAATCTAGATTAATCATCTCTCTACCTAAATTAATCATTAATTTCTTCTTTGCTACAAAATTTCTCCCTACCTCTATCCCTTTCTTCTCATCCTATTTATCCTTATGTTTCCTTTCCACTAAACCTCTTTGTGTATTAATTTATTAGTATTTAAACTTATTTCTCTTTTCTAAAATTAACTACTTGGTTACACAAGAAAACCTCTATTTTTTTCTCATGCTTGTAAGATTCTCTACTTTCTATTCACCTATGTGATTTATCACCTTGGGTTTTTTAGGTTTAATTCACTAAAATTTCTCTCATTCTCACCCTCTTTGTTTTCTCCCTTCTTGATTTTACCATGTCTCTAATTTAGGTTTGTTAGATTCTAAATGGTTCAATTTTCATTTTTTTTTATTATCTTAATGACGAATCATAGATTTTAATCTAAAATGTTGATTAAAAAATATTACACAATTTTATCCAATAAAATACCCTTAATTTTTTTATTTGTAAAAATATAAAGTCTATATTTTAGAAGGAAATAATTAAACCTAAAGGTATTAATATGTAAACATGGGTATACACCAACATATGTTGTCTCCTAGTTCTATTTTTAAGTGATATTAATTTAAATTAATCATTAGAATTGTTACACCCCACCTTAGATTTCTAAAACTATTTTTCACTTTATTGTAATTATGGTGATGAATCATGAGATTATGAAACCTTGTAAGTTGCATGTGAAGATGAATTTGTGCAAAGATATGTTACTACATTTAAATGGAATGTTGATGATTATTGGATGTTATGAATGTGATGAAATACTATGAGATGATTCTATTTTCTTTAAAGCAATTGATTAATGAAAATGTGATGATATGATCATGATGTAATTGTTTTTGGCTAACTACCCATTGTTTTCTTGAGTGAAAATGCAAGAACGATTTGAGAACCCTCTAGAGAGAAAGAGGGGGAGTATCACCTGGAAAAGGGAAAGTTGCGAACCCTCTAGAAATATCATTTGAGCTTAGCATTGATTAGGTATTTGATTCCATAAACCTAATGTATCTAGGGATGTCAATAGCATGCTTAGAGGTAAGTCAATCTATGGAATTTGAGTTGTGTTCTTTCTGATATGTTTGGTGGTGGAAATTTGGGGCTTAATAACTCTTGTGTTTATATATATGTATATGGATGCATATGTATGTACGTATGTGAAGGTACACATCGATGTATGTACATATACATTCACATACATATGGATAAGTATATACATGAATAGGTTTATTTGGAGAGGAAATAGCACATGCACATGTATATTCATATACATATTAAGCATGGATGTATAAATATACATTATTACTTGATGAATATGGATATTATGTGGCAAGTTGAATTTTGATCATTTTTATTATCATTGAGCTCTTTATATTTTGGTGAATACGCTAGTGTGGCAACATGATAATCATCATCATCAACCTTGCATGTGATGTTATTATTATTCTTGAATGTTAATATTTATATATTATATGATAAATATAATCGGTTGCATAAGTCATGGGTTTTTTGTTGGCTCGGCTCTTGTTAAAAGAGGAGCAAAATATATTCATGTCTTGCTTGACTCTTTTAGAGGAGCATATCTAATTATGGTGGCAATCTTAATATTTAAAATGCCAATGGGAATCATGTAATGTCGTGGGTAAAAGGCCACAAAGGTGGCACATGCTTAAGCAATGTGTAATTCAAGAATTACCATGATTTGAATTGTGGCAATCTTCATGATATGCTAAGAGATAACTGATTGTTGTAACTATATCATGTATATTTGGATCAAAGGGTTATTTTGGTTGGTTATGAATCTTGATAGGGATCTCATAACTAACTCTTGGAACTCTTATGACATGTGTGCTGAGTAATTGGGAGTTAGGGAAAACATTGGGTGGAGTATCTTGGGGATATTGATATGAAGAGGAAAGAGGATGACTAAACTTCTCCATAAGGTGGAGCATAGATATTTCACTTAGTCAATTACTAGGGTAGTCAACAAGCAACTAACCTTTCATTAATCTTTCTAAATTCTTTATTTTCCAATGAAAGGTTGAGAATGGTGTATAAAGTTAATTAGCTAGAGAGCAGGCATGACTGTCTCCTACTTTTTGAATGGTTCTTTTTTTGTTTCTCTTAGTCAACTTAGCCGAGCTATTTTATTTTAGGTGGATTCTTGAATGCTTGATTCTTTATAAACTAGATAAGAGTTTAATTACTCTTTTTTTTTTGTCATGTTTTGTTATATGAATACGACCTCAAGGAGAATGTGGGACTCTTTTATTATTAGTGGAAATAGTTTGAATTTCATGGTAGATTGCGAGTTCTTAATTATATGCAAATAATTTATTTTTAATAAGTTCTTTATACCTTGAACTAGTGGTAGTTTCCAAGACCTGATAGTTACGTCGAGTAACACGAGGGTTTGGGGAAATTTTATAATTCTTTGTGATTATTTAGTGTGTTGAATAGTTAGTTCAAGTTAACCCCAGGTCAAAAAGACTACTCCAAGTCAAGTAGGGTGGGTGAAGAAATAACTTCACTCTTTAAAAACAAATATATTTATAATACAAATAGTTTGGCCAAAGTGAGTGTAGTTGTCTCTACATACACTTGTTTGTTCATTGTGACCTAGATTGATTAACTAATCAAAGTTGTCTTACATAGTTCTAAAAGATATCCACAGTTTTAGGATAGTATTGGTTAAGTAGGGCACAACACTAGAGATCAGATGGTAGAACTACGAGGGTTCTTAACTAAACCCTTCATTGAAGGCTAGGGCCACTTCTAGTTAGGAAGGTGTGTGGGACAATTGGTCTGTGGTTGGAGGTAAAGCACCTGGGTGATGCTCTTCCTCTTGTAGATAACATGTTGAGTCTTAGAAGACATAAAGTATACAGGTATCTTTGACCTTGTTTCTCTATGTCATTGTTTAATCTTATTAAAATGAAATCATTTAAGTTGAAATGTAAAAAGTAAAAGATGTTACTATTTTTAGTTTGAAAAGAATGATTAGATGATTTTTTATATCCTTGTGAAATCAGTTATGTAGATGCATATTCCTTTTTGAAAGAAATTTTTATACCTCATTTACCTATGATGTTAGTTATTAACTACTTGTTAAATAATTCATGGTAAGTTTTTGTAGGAAGAAGATGGTTGTTACACATGGTATCAGAGCTATCAGGTTAAGAATTTAGACCTATGAGCTCACTACGTAAGTATCACATCCAACATTAAGTGACTAATGTTTGTAAAAACCTTGTGCCAAAAATGGTGAGAACTAAGTAGACTACTAGGAAGTCCTTCATTGATAATGAAAGGTACCTTAAAGCTAAGAAGGAGTGGGTGGCTCTAACTAAAACTACTAAGGGAACCAATGTCAAAGGAGAGGCTTGGTTGGGTGACATCAAAAATTTCACTCATGCAGTGAAACATGTGAAGGAAGAAATGGTAGAGATAAAGGAGGCCGATGAGGTCACTGCAAACTTACTTGCAAACATAGCTAACGAACCATCTCATTTCATGCCCATGCCTAATGAATGTAATATGAGTAATGCTTCAAACAAACCAAAAGGGTTGGGATAGCACTTATGAGTGCATCACCCACCCAAAATCATAATAATCAATTCTGACGAATTTGTGGGATATACCCTCTCCCCCATGATGAATGGTCGTTTCATGATGAAATTATGAAAATAAATAAGGATGTTTTGAATCGACTTGTTGATTAATAAAAGAAAGTTTGAAAACATGTGTTCAAGTATTTTACTCTCCAATTTGAAATGGAAAGTAAAGTAAAATAGAAAATTTGCATGCATATATGTGTTAAATGGAAAAATAATAAAAAATTTAAACTGAAAACTTCAGGTTAAAGCATAATTCTAGAATGGTGTGAAATAGAAATAATTAGGAAAAGAGTCAAGAATTTGGGCAATCCTATGGAAATGCAAAGGCTAAATTAGATCAGATCCTAGCCTTGTTGCAAGATACAAGGGAAAGGGTTAATCATCTTGAAGGTGAGGTCAGAGGTAGACTTGGCAAGGAAACCACCTTTGAAGGTGAATCTAGAAGCCACCGTGTTCATACTACCTAAAGCAAGGATGGGGATACCCACTCAGAATCTAGGTCAAATGAAGTGATGAGGGATTAGTTAGCAAGAGAACTATCATTGGATATGAAGAAAGTAACCCCTCCTAAGTTCAATGGCACAGTAAGCGGGGATGCCACAGAGGCATGGTTGATAAAAATGGAAAATTATTTTGAGATTTGTAACTATTATAAAGTAACCAAAGTCATATCGGGGGCATACTAGTTGGTAGGAGAATCGAAAAAAAATATGGAGTTGGTCTGAGCTCATTGAAGTTAACTTGGGATGAATTTGTGGCCATATTTAGGGAAAGGTGGCTACCCAACTATATAAATTGATCAAAATTTAATAAATTTCCAAAATTTTAAATAGGATGATTCATCCATAAATGAATATTTGAAAAAATTCACTCGCCTCCTCAAGTATGTCCCAAAATATAAAAAATATGAGAGGTTTTAAATCTGCAAGTTTATAATGGGTTTGAATGCCCAGATTGGTGGGGAAGTGGATGTACATGGTCTAAACACAATGGACCAAGTGTACAAAAAGGCCATTAAATAGGAGCAAAGTGTAAAGAGCGAAACTCTTAAAAACAAACATCGCCAAAACTTTAAATAATTTCATTTATATTCAAAATAAAGTCGACAATTCATTCATTTAGACATCATAAAAGACAATCGATTCCAAAACACGACTTAAAGTCGATAAGATAGATTCAATATATAATTCCAGTTTAAATAGATACATGTGTCATAATAAACTTCAATGATAATCATACATAAGATGTTGTAATATAAGTTACAATTCGAGACTTAGGCATTCAGTCGCCTTAAGCTCTATAATACATATTTCAAAAATAAATAAAACATAAAAGAAGATGACATCCTTTGATCTTCAATCCAATAGAATATCTTCATAAAGAAGACGCGAACAAGGATCAGGCACTTTTTCCGCCCAACCTCGAAGCTTACGCTTCTCCGAAATTCTTAAATCATTCAAAGAATACCTGACCCTGCACGAATCGCTTAGCAAAAAGCAGTCTATGAGCAAGATGGAATCTAGTGCGTGCCTAGTATAACTAGTAAAACCACAAGCATTTTCATTTTTCTAATTCATTTAAGAAACAAGAAAGTTCGATACTAGGATATGGTAGAGAGTTCAATAATTCCATCTATTTCAATGGTCCTTAAGTTACTTGGCCAAGTAAAATGTCACGCACGACAAATAAAGCAGTTTTGGAAAAGCAAAACTACACTCTCTAATAACCCATATTTGGCACCCATCCTGGAAGGTAACTTTCCCAAAACATGACATGCACATTCATTTATCAAGCATGCATGATTCCAAACAGTCAAATACAATCTTTCAAAAACAATAAAACAAAAATCTTGTTTGAAGTGAAAACAGTTTAAAAGTTGTTATTTTCATCGTTTTAATCCATAAATGACATTAATAATATTTAAATTGAGTAAATTAAATAATCAAAAATAAAATAAGAAGGTGTATCTCCAGTATGTAGATTAAATACATATAGTAAAACAGTCATAAAATAGCACACGTTCTTTCACTGTTTTTACTCATCTATTTTGTTTCCTCTATGAACTAATCTTAATTTGTTTTGTTTCAAGTAAATCATATCTTTAAATTTAATTGCTTTACTTTTTGTTTTCCATACTTGCAGAAAATAATTAAATAAATTTACACTTTTCATGAACAGTTTAAAATAACTCGTTTCAGTTTCTATTTCAGAATGTTTTGAGTTTCAATTGCAAAATTTACTGTTTAAAAACTTCTGTTTCGAAAACATGTTAAAATTTAGGAGATATTCTATCAAATTGTTTTCAGTTTGAATTCTTTTCAAATCCAATTTCAAATAAAGTTTTCTATCAAAACAAAAGTAAATAAGTTTTTTGTTTAAAAATAAAATTCTTTTCAAATCATTTTGAGTTTTTCCTAAGTTTGTAAAACAACCGTTTCTCATTATTTTCTCATTCAATTTATCCTACACTTTTCTGTTTTGAACTTGTTCAATGGAGTTTTGTTTTCCCAGTAATTCACAGTTTACTATTCAAAAATTTACACAGAAATCTGAAGTAACAGAATTACTTTTAAATAGTTTTTTTTTAAAAAGTCTATACAATAAATTAGCTATCTGATTCAAATTTACTCTGTTCATGTTTTGTTTAAAAATCTCAAAATCCTACCTGATAAATTCTCAGATCTGGAAATTGTTGAATGTGAGCTTCCTCTGTATATTGTTGCTCTACCTAGTGTCTTCCTGTCTTCTATTGTTGAGATTGTACTTTACCTTCTATCTGGTTACCTATTTTCCTGGTGCCTTCATGTGCCCTTCACCTTTCTCTTTCTCTATTTACTGCACACCTTTCCTATTCTTCTCCCTTCTCTAATTCCTACCTTGCACTTGTCTTACCTCTCCCTTAGGCTGCGCCTTCTATTCTATTCATTACCAAGGTGGGTGAGTAGGACAACCTCTTAGTGGCTGCATGGAAAATTGGGAGGCTTGATGGCTGTGTAGGGAATTGGGATTCTCCTCCCTGCCCGCGCCTCTTCTTTCCCTCTCACAGGTTGCCCCTCTTCCCTCTTTACTGGCTGCGTAGGGAGTATGTGGAGGAGGATTGCCTTGTTGGCCACATGGAAGAGTGGAGAGTGGGGGAATGACTCCAATCTGAATGCAATCTTTTGGAGCTTCTTTGCTATGTACCTCCTCTAAGAGCAGTATGGCTCCCTCTTTAAACTCAAACAATCACTAAAATATATGGTCTCTGAATTCCTCTGGCGCATTGGAAAATCTGAGAGTTTTTCCCTTTTATTTATTTTTCTCAAATTCTAAAAACTGATTTTTTTGCTTCTCTCCACCATTTTTGAATCTTCTCTAACTCTCTCCCTTTTCTTTCATGCAATTCAGGGAGTTAATCACAAGGAAAGATCCACAATTTTTTGTGTGATCTTTAGATCAAACATTTTTAACTCCAAGTTCCAAATTCGATTGCTTCAAATTGATTGAAGATATTTTCTTCAATCTGTTCAACTGAAGTTTCTTGAATGCAAATTTCATTTTGACATGAATTGTTTTTTTCAATTTGTTCCAATAACTCAACTCAAGATATTTGTTTAATTATTCAACTATAATTTCCTCTTTCATAATTTTCAAATAAGAATTAAAAACTATTAATTTCATAACACTTTATTTATTACATTTTAATAAATTTCGTAATAAAAATCTATTCCATTAATTTCAAAATACAAGAATCATTATTTTCAAACAATGATAAAATATTGACTTAAAGAATTTAGTTATTTAAATAAAAATCTATTTTCTCATAAATTAATAAAATCGTCATTTAAAGCAACATATATTTTTTCACATTTTGGAGAAATCAATAAAATTAGATTTAAAATTTGCAAACACAATAATCACAAAAATTCATTAAAATATAAACTAAGTGAGTGTGTGTGATTCCATCATACTCATAAATGTCTAATGGCTAAAACGGCTCTACCTGATCGTTGTTCTCGCCTTCAATCACGTTCTCCTATTCCTGCATTCACTTGCACTCGATTTTTCATCAGTAATGACAAACCCCAAATTAAATAAAAATACATTTCGAATCTTTGTAATTGCATTTCAATTTCAATTTCACTTCAATTTGAATTTGAATTTAACTTTGATTTAAATAATCAATTAACTTCAATTTAAATAACGATATCATGATTACTAATTGCATTTAATTAATCAATAAAATCTATACGTGACACAAAGGCTTAAATCTATGGTGGCCTACAAAGAAAGGAATAAAAAAAGTACAATTGGTCTCAAACCTTGCAACCTTTCAAAAAGAAGGGGTAACAAGCAGGAATTTCATAGGATAGGTGATAGGGGAAACCATGGAAATCAAAATGAGGACCGTAGGGACAAGAGAAATGGAGGCAATAATATAACAATAATGGAAAGAAGAGTGGGAAAAATACAGGAAATCCTACTTAGGAGCAAGGACCACTAGGAGAGTGTTTTTCATGTGGTGGTGACCACTATGCCAACCAATGTCCTAGCAAGACACCAGGGCCTCAACCCCAAAGGAATCTGTTGTCGTCGCAACAAGATTCTTTTCAAAAGAGAATACATGTAGCCATGGATAATTGGTAGGTGGAGTGTCATATAATGCTGATAGAAACTATAGGTATTTTGTTTGGAGTACTTATTTCAATTTTGATTGATATTGGAGAAACAAAGTGTTTTATTTCACCTAAAGTGTTAAGTAAAATAACTAGAAAGGTTGGTTACATGAAGAATTCTTGGTCAATAGAGTATGCAAATCAGTCAAGAGCTCGGGTGGAGTAGTGTTTGTTTGAGGCTAGGGTAGAATTGCCAAGTTTTTCAACATAATTTAATCTTTATGTGGCCCCCTTAGGTTCCTACAATGTCATCTTAGGAATCAATTGGTTATGGAGGCATAGGGAAAGGGTGGATTGCTTTACCAAAACAATAGATTGCTTAGATGACCTAGGAAATAAAGTGTTCCTACAAGGAGCTTCTAGAGAGGTCAAGCCGATGCAAATATCTACGATGCAATTGAAAAGGGCTAAGCAAAGAGGATTGCAACTCTTTGTAGTCAAAATGGAGGAGATAGAAGAACCTAGGGATGATAAAGAGTTTGTCTTTCAAGACAATTTTCTGTTCTATGAATCTCAAAAACTTCAGGGAGGAGGAGACAAAGAATCTATGGGTAAGAAGGGTTCAAACTTGGACAAATACCCATTCCTCCAAAATTTTGAGGACGTGTTCCCAAATGAATTGCTTGGGTTACCTCCAAAGAGAGCTTTTGATTTCTCCATGAATATCATACTAGGGTTGAAGCCAATATCCAAAGCTCCTTACTAGATGACTATCATAGAATTGATGGAATTGAAACTGTAGTTGGAATAGCTATTGGAAAAAGGGTTAATAAGACCTAGTGTCTCACTGTGGGGAGCACCAATGATTTTTGTTAAGAAGAAGGATGGCATATTGTGGTTGTGCATTGATTATCGCATGCTCAATAAAGCCACAATCAAGAACAAGTACCCATTTCCACACATAGATAATCTTTTCGATCAAATGTGAGGGGAAACAATTTTCTCCAAGATTGATCTACAATCTAGGTACCATCAGCTGAAACTCAAGGATGAGGACATCCATTAAAAAAATTTCCAAACTAGGTATAGGCATTACAAGTTCATAGTATTACCTTTTGGATTGATGAATGTACCTACTGCCTTCATGAACTTGATGAACAATGTGTTCAAATATTATTAGGATAAATTTGTACTTGTATTCCTTGATGATATACTGATATATTCTAAAAATTAGGAAAAGCATTATCAACATTTGAAATTTCTCCTTCAATGGTTAAGGGAGCACAAGTTATATGGGAAGCTATCAAAGTGATCATTCTTCCAGAAGGAAGTATAGTATCTAGGGAACATTATCTTAGTGGAGGGAATTGCAGTGGATACTACAAAGATAAAGGTTGTCTTAGAGTGTCCAATGCCGAAAAACATGCAAGAAGTCCATAGATTTATGGGACTAGTAGGATATTATAAAAAAATTGTAGCCAATTTCTCGAGGATTTCATGTCCCATTACCTCTCTACAGAGAAAAGGTAAGAAGTTTTAATGGTTAGGGAAATGTTAGGAGGCATTTGACCTATTGAAAGAGAAGCTGACTATGAAATCGAACTTAAAAGTACCTGACCTAGAGGGACAATTTGTAGTCACCACTGATTTCCTCAGGAGAGGGATTAGGAGGTGTACTCATGTAGGATGGATGGGTAATTTCCTATGAGTCTAGAAAATTGAAAAACTATGAATGAAATTATGCACCACATGAACTTGAGCTTGTCGTGATTGTGCATGTGCTACAAATGTGGCATGATTATTTATTGGGGAAACCTTTTCAGTTGAGGTCCAACCACCAGGGTCTTAGATACTTATTCACTCAACCTCACCTAAATTCTTGGAAGAGAAGATGGCTAGAGCTAATATTAGATTAGAATTTTGAGATCATCTACATTAAGGGCAAGGAGAATTGAGTCACAAATACCCTAAGTAGAAGGAGACATATCTCCTCAATGATCTCGATGTGAGCTAATTTTAGAATCCAGTACTGTAATAGTCCTGAGGGGATGAATATTATGAACAGGTTAAGCAAGCCCTAATGGACAACCCCCGAGATCCAAGGTATGACATATTTCACTTTGAGTTAGATGGGTTATTGAGGTTTATGGGTAGAATGCACATTCTTAACTCAGGAGAGTTAAGAAAAATAGTATGGAAATAGGTTCATACCGCACCTTACTCAAGAAATCCTAGTGTGACAAAGCTTCTAGCTGATGTTAATCCATTATATTTATAGAAGGGAATGGAGAGGGATGCTAAAATGTATGTAGTAGAATGTCTTGAATTCCAGAGGGTGAAATCAAAGCATCAGAACTAGGTAGGATTATTATACCCTCATGAGATTCTCAAGTGGAAGTGGCAGGTTATCAACATGGATTTTGTCCGGGGTCTACCCATGTCTAGAAATAGGTACAATACAATTTTGGTAGTGGTAGATAGGCTCATGAAGGTATCCTATTTTATCCTTGGGAATTTGATTGATGGGGCACCGATCATAGCCCAAAAATTTGTTTAGGAAGTATTTAGACTGCATGACATTCTTGAGAAGATTATCTTAGATAGGGACGTGAGGATAAATTAAAGGTTTTGGAAAACCTTATTTACCTCCCTAGGAACTCAATTGAACATAAGTTCAACATATCACCTAGAGATAAATGGTTAGACAGAAAGGGTGAACAAGGAATTGGAGGATCTTCTAAGGGTATATTGCATGGATCAACAATACAAGTGGGAGTATTACCTTCTGCTTGTGGAATTTTCATAAAATAATTCATATCACTTTGTAATAAAAATGGATCCATTTGAATAATTGTATGGAAGAAAGTGTCAAAATCTTATAAGTTGGGATAAGCTAGAATATAGGAATATCCTTGGTCCAAAAATGCTCTAAAAAATGGAGGAATTGATCAGATTGATCAAGAGAAGGCTAGCAAAATCCAATGATAGGTAGAAAATCTAAGCTAATACCAAGCATGTGCCTAGACATTTCTCAATGGGAGAAAAAGTCTTCTTGAGAGTCAAACCTCAGAAGAGTGCCATTAAGTTTGTAAAGTCTTCCAAGTTACCTCCTCAATATGTGGGACCCTTCGAGGTTCTAGAGTAAATCAACCCAGTTGCCTTAAGAATTGCTCTACTTCAAGCTCTTGTGAGAATACATAATGTATTTCATGTTTCTTATCCTAAAAATTATATACCTAGCAATAACCATGTAATTGATTGGAATACACTTCATGTTTTGGATCTAGGAGTGGTCATGATCGATCCACTCAAGGTGCTCAAAATGTGAAGGCTTCGCCTATGCAATATAGAAGTGATTTAGTGTAAGGTCTAGTGTGACCATTATTTTGAGGATAGTGCCACCTAGGAGGAGTACCAAGATATTAATTAGAGATTTTCTCATCTTCTGCGTGAATTTTAAAAAATAAATTGACATTTTTCTTTATTTTTCTTTATGTTATAATACTTTACATCATCAGTGACGATGATTCTCAAGGGGGGATATGTTATTAAACCATAGAAAAAGGGGATCCAATGTCCCAAGTGACTAGAACAATAGGAATTATAGGTGACCTTTCTCTAATTTCATTAGAAAAAGAGATCTCCCAAGGATAGGATTGACTCTCAACCTTAAGGTGATTCAACCCTATTAGGAGGATTTTTTGTTTCCCTTATGATAGAAAATAACAAATATGACTAAAATGCACTTTTGGGAGATGAAAATAAAATTATTAATGAACTCAATTATGTGAAGTAAAACTTGAAATACAGAGTTAAAGGATAGCACAAATAGAAACACCAGTTTTCTGGCAGATCTGGGAAGTGTAGAACATGAAAAACTTTCCCCAAAAAGTGGGTTCTAAGTGTCCTACAAGGAATCATTCACCCAAGGGAAAATGGGTCTTTGTATATGGATTTTCCTCAAATTCAGGGGTCCTCTGGTGTAAGATCTGAGCTTTTGTTTGCCCTAGGTTCACTACTGAAAAGTCAAAAATAAATTCAGGATCTTAGTTTCCATGGCTTGACAACTTTGATGAAATCTTTGACAACTTTACAAAATTTCTCTTTTCATCCAATTTCAATCCATCTTCACTTGTAAATCTGCACATTCAAAGAGAGGGAAAAATTATTTGTTTTTGGTGAATAAGGGTTTTCCTTGGTCAAACCTCGGTTTGGTAATTAAACCTTGATAATGAAATAATGATAAAATTGATAGAATTTGATGAATGAACAATACTACATGTCACAACTCACCAAAATCTCAATGGCTTCCCTTAGAGGACTGAAGTCTAACACATCACTCTAAGAATTGGATCTTGCATGAAATGGCTTGATTGGATGCTTGATTTGACACTTGATTTGATGCTTGAATGCTTGAAACCTACATCACAATGTTAGCTCCAAAAACATGCATGAATCCACATAAAATTTGAAAATATGATAGGATCTTGAATGCCACTATACATAGCTAATAGATTTGCTCTTTAATGCTCTTAACAATAATATTTTCTCTTGTGAAAGTTGCCTTAATGTTAGATGTTTTGAATTAATAAAATAACTGTATTTATAGATGTTTATTTAATTTCCCAAAAAATAGATCTCAATAGCCAACCTTTGCAAGTGAAAATTCAAACATTATAATTCCACCACTGACATATCAAAATTTGGAATCCTAGGCCTGTTTTCCAAAATTTAAGGTGTCAGGGGAAAGTATTAGATGGATGCATTTATTTAATGTTTGTAATTTATTAAAAGTGGTGCAAATGGGCTATAATTTTAGGAAATTATAGGGTCAATTAGAGGCTTAATTAAGTCCAATAAAGTAAGGGATCCAAACATAGTGCGAAAATGTAAAGGTGTACATTTTTTTACACTACATTTAGCCCCCACTTTAGTGAGAGTATGAACTTATGCTCAAACTCACACTAAAGTAGAAAAATATATTCCAAGAGGCATACAAGTGCACAATTATTTATGGGAGGTGTCCAAGCCCCCAAGATAAAGATCCCATGGAAAACCAACATAGGCACAAAGGGACACACACACAAGATGTATGATATGAAGCAACAAGACAAGATACACAAACATACAATGTCAAAATTAATGCGAGGAAAGGAAAATGGACTAGAAATTTGTATTATGCTACATCCATCAAACACACTCACATGACACCACATGAAATCAAGTTGTGTTATGCTTGGTGGCCATGAAAAATACGCTCACAAGTGCAATCCAATATACACTCGATGAGCCTAAATAAGTGAGAAACACACAAGGTCTAGTGTAGTCCGATATGCACTAGGTGTGTACCCAAAAAACAAGTGGCAATGGGAAAGTCATGCCAAGTCTACAATCTCCCATACATCAACCATACCAAAATTTATACTCCTTGATAACTTTGATAAGGCACCACAATATGATCAAGATGCTATGCTCATGCTACATTAAATTCAACCTTTGTGAACAAAGTGAAGGAAGAAATGTCAAAATGTTAATTCAAAAGTGTAATAATGCCAATGTCAATAAAATAATGTCAATGTAATAGTCTCACTTCCTAGGGGATGTATGGTATCATCACTAAGAAGGGAACTTGCAAACACTAAGTGGGGGACAATATGCCTCCCACTTAAAATGTCAACATCCTTGCTATGTTGGTATTTTAAGTAGAAATAGAGGAAGAGGGGATCCTTGGAAAGAATGCACACCTCCAAAAACTAGTTATCCTTGCCCCCCAATCATAGAGACAAAGACAACCATCAAAGAACTATCATGTTGCTTCCAAGAGAAATATGGTTGCAACTAAAATTGTACCACCATAAATGTAAATGAGCAAGACACATAAAGCTACTAATGCCACATAGTGATGATCACCATAATAGGATGAAAATAATTATCAATTAGAGGAAATAGGTGTGTAGACATCCAAATTTGACCACTTCCACATGGTCATAATCCCATCATTTATTTGATTAATCCATATATATTAATTAAATGACATATTTAATTAATATTATCCCCTTTTCCCTTACATCCCTAAGGTATTTAATACAATCAATTAAATACTTTACCATTAGCCCATTTCCTCTCTAAATTAAATAAATCAATTAATTTAGTCAATTATCCTTTTCAATTTTAAATTCATTCTTTCTCTCTCCTTGTCCCATCCTCCATAACCTCTCTGATAATCTGGGTTAATTTAATTAATCCTTCATTAAGATGTGCATATCCTTAATTAGGATTAATGTCACATCCTCCATATCTATCCACTTGCCTCTAATCATTATTAATTATCCTAATCACCTGTTTGCACAATCCTAATCCTAATCACTTACCTTTTTTAGCATGTCCTTAAGTCAACCTTCTTGGTACTTACGTTTTTTGGGTTGACCTCTTCCCCATGTGAATTAAAAATTCACACTTATTCCCCTCATGCATTTGTCTTCCCCATGACCTCTCAAAGGTCACATCGTACCCATAGGACAAGGACCCCTTTTAGGGGGAATCTTGTCTTACCCATTGGTTTCTTCCAAAAAGTGAATTAAAAATTCACTTTTATTTCTCCAAGGCCTTCCCCATTCCCCATGTTGACAAGGGGTGACTTTCTAAATGTCGTCACTTGTCACTTTTAGCCCCATATGGGGCCAATAAATAATTTTTTGGGGAAATCCTTTCCCATCCCAAGGTACTTGCAAGTACCTTGGGACCACATTACCCTCTCCATGTCACTTGTACCCTTGCCATCTCACCTTGTCCTTTGGACACTTCACCCACCACATGGCAAGATGTGAGGGCTTGTGAGTCCTAAACTCACCATAGCCCTCCATCTTGGCCATGGTGGCTCAATATTGACCGTTGAATTCTTTAGAGAATTCAAATTATTCTATAAATACCCCCATCTACCTTCATTAAAGGAGCTAGATGTTAGAACTTGTGATTTTATGCATTTATGCTCTCAAGCCATTCAAGTCTCTTAGTCATTCATTGTAGCCTCATATCACTTGCATTCTCATCTTAGCATCCATTATTCCATCCACCTACCTCCATTAATCCTTCCACCACCATCTTTGCAATTTTATCATCCAAGGAGCACACACTATCAACCATCAAAGGGCCAACCAAGGATCAACACAAAGAAAGGTATAATCATCTTGTTGTGATTTTTATCTTCCTTTTATTTGTGTTTAACGTAGCCCAATCTTGAGGTGTTACGTGTTATTTTCTCCTATTTCATTCTATTTTGTTTTTCCTTTTTAGACTAGTAGATTTCACCTGATCACAAGGTGCATCAACACAAGGAAGAGCACCACAATCCTTAAGATGTTGAATTTAATTCTCAAAGCCTTACATTCATTGGTTGAATGATCATGCACTTAATGATATGCACAAAATGAGCTCTTATTATAAAATTCCTTTCGTGTTCTTGGAGGGAGAGATATCAAGCGAGCTTGGAGAAGCCTCGACAAGGTACCCTCTTGGCCAATAGTAAAAGACATGTCTTTCTTTTGTGACAAAGATATTTCTTGCTTACTACAAGGTGTCATACATACACAAGACTCTCTAGGTTGTGTGATTTTATACTCTCCCTTAAAGGAGGGTATAAAATCTAATGAACCCCAATCATCACTAAGACATGTGTTTGAAGATGAAGAAATATTTTTCCTAGCAGTGTTATGTGTGATGATATTGATATTAAGTGAAGGTTTCTTTGATGCTTTCATTTCTTTCAAAGGATAATAAACAAGACTGTTAGTTGTTTCTTGTGTGTACGATTCTATAGGGAAACATATACCTTGTTCTCTAGCACCACATCATTTTCCATTATAGCCAAGTCGTTTCAAAATCTCATAACCTCTTCCATAAAGTTTTTCCATTTCTTTTGGATTTGGTGGTTTCTCATGATCACACTCATCATATGTGGATGAATAATTTGTGTTTTCCTCTTCTTTGCTAAAATTTATGGACTCATGTGCTTTTGATGACCTATATTGTGATGATATTATGGTAGCTTCTTTCTCTTTTCTTAATTTTTGTATAATCATGTATTCTCCCATGAATGTAGGTGTAAAATCTAAGGAACTCCAATCATCGTCCATTATTTTAATGATTGATGAAAAACACTTCTCTTCCTCTTCTTGTATCGGTTCCACTTTTGTAGTTGGTGTCAATTTTATTAGAGGATTTTTAAATAATATTTTAGTTTGCAAACAATTTTGATATGATTCTAGGTCAACTTTTATTGTGTAGACCTTGTTTTGATAAGTGTACTTCACTAGACAATGTAACGTTGAAGGAACCACATTCATTGCATGAACCCATGGTCTACCTAAGAGAAGATTATATGAGTTCTTGAGGCCTAACATGAATAGGAGTTTGCAATGTAACCATTCCAACTTTAATAGGTAATGTTATCACACCAAGGGATTTTTTTCCCACATTATCAAATCCACAAATAGATAAAGAATCAAGATGGATTTAGATTTTATCCACTCCAATCTTATATAAAAGGCTTATACTACAAACATTGAGTGTCAAACCATTATCAATGAGAGAATATTATTCTGAACCTATTAATTACAACCACCATCATCAAAGCCTCATTTTTTTTACACTTCTAATGGAGGTAACTCATCTTGATGAAAGGTAATGTCTAAGTTGATTGAGTTCATACCTTGAATTAGGGTTGCTACATCATTTGGTTGTGCAATAGGAGGGACCAAAACTTGTTGTAAATCACTTTGGAGCATGCTATTATAATTAGGTAAAGCTTGAATAAGTTCCTATAAAGAAATCCTATATGGAGTGTTTCTAAGTTGTTCCATAAGATCATATTCTTTTCCACCATGCGAAGGCAAACAAGGAGCAATTGGAAAAATAGGTTTACGTAATGGTAATGAAGTAGGTATGGTTTGTGTTTTCCTATTTTTCCTTATTTTATATGTGTGAGAAACAGTATTATAACTCAGTTGTTGTGAAACGTTGTTACTAGTGAGTTGCTTTGTAAAGTTTAAGATAACTCCTGGAGGTAGTGGTTTAGGAGTTCCAATAAATAACAAGATTTTTGGAGGTTCAAAAGGAACCTTAGGTGGCCCAATGATTAAAGGACTCTTGGAGGTCCAAGAATTAGAGGAGACTTAGGAGGCCCAATAATCAAGGGAGATCTAATGTTTAGAACCTCAACAGATTTATCCTCATTTTGATGATCTTCTAGCGAGGGAAAGCCTAAAGTCACCTTATCATCTTCATCTAAGGAATCCACATTACTATTGTGTGAAAGACATGTATCAATGCTATCATCATCTTGCACCATGATATCTTCCCTAGTAGGATATTTTTTAGGTGAGGGGCAAACAATATTTACATTCAATGGTTGGATCTTCTAAGATAACTTCATCACAAGTAGGGGAGGAATCTAGAGAATAACAACTATGATTTTCTTGATTATCAATGATTGAATCCTTCTGTTTAATGATATATTTCCAAGTGGGAGAAGCATTGGGGGAGGGAGAAACATGATTCTCATGACTCTAAATGAGTGGATCTTCTAACACCAAAATATATTCTTCACAAATAGGAGATATTGGGAGAAGAACGAATATGATTGTCATGATTATCTATGATTACATACCCTTGTCCAATAATGTATTCCCAAGTAGGAGAGGTAGGGGAAGATAAACAAATAGGTTTCTCATGGCTCTCAATGATTGGATATTCTAACACCAAAATACCTTCTTCACAAATAGGAGAGATGTTGGGAGAAGAACAAATATGATTGTCATGATTGTCTATGATTACATCCCCTTGTCCAATAATTTCTTCCCAAGTATGAGAGGTAGGGGAAGAGAAAAAAACATGATTCTCATGGCTCTCAATGATTGGATCTTCTAACACCAAAATATCTTCTTCACAAATAGGAGAGATATTGGGAGAAGAAAAAATGTGATTTTCATGATTGACCATGATTGCATCCTCTTTCACTAAAATATTCTCACAAGTGGGAGATGAATGGAGACTAGGTAAAGTGATGTTAAGAAATGTGTCAATTATATCATCCTCTTGTGCCATAATATCTTCCCAAGTGGGAGAAGTAGAGGGAGAGGGACAAACAAGATTCTTATGGTGTTTGATAATCGGGTCTTCTAACACCAAGATACCTTCGTCACAAGTAGGAGAGGTATCGAGAGAAGAGAAACTATGATTCTCATGATTTTCTATTATTGTATCCTCTTGTATAGATTCATCCCCATAAATGAGAGAGATATTAGGGGTTGAGTGAAGGATAGACAAGGTGATATTAAGAAACGTGTCAATGATTTGGTTCTCTTGTGCTAAGGTATTCTCATAAGTATGAAAAACAATTGGAGGATGACTAACATGCTTGTGAACAACCTTATTTTGTTTCCCTAGATTGTGATCATAACTAGGTATATTGTACTTATACAAGCCATTCTTTACCATATCAAACCCACATCTTTGAAAAGGAAACATGCTTCTATTTATGCAAAAATGGGAAGTAATCTATCCAAAATATGCAATGCTTCAGAAATGCAAACAATTGTCCTTCATATCTGATGATTTTCAATACTGAAATGTAATATTTTTTTTTTCCAAATTTGCAAAAAATCAAGCAAACTGACACTTTTCTTTCCCATGCAATAATAGTTTCTCATAATTTCAAAGTACAATTTTAACAGGAATTAAAAACATAGAGAGTAATGCATGCAAAATTTTGTCTGGAAACTTGTGCAGGGAAAGATTCGCTCAAGGGCGAATGGGTCCTTGCATAAAGGTTTCAAAAATGAAAATCTAATTTTCTGAGTTAATACTTAAGTTCTCTATTCTAGGTTGCAAACTGTTATTACCATGACAAATTTTTCTAGATTTTGATGTCCAAATGAAAGTGCAACTAAGGACAAAAGTGAAAAAAATGATAACTTTTTGAATGCAAATTTAACTAAAGTTTTGATCTAAATGAAAGAAAAACACCCTTAATACAACTAAAATGCAAGATGTATGCAAGATTTATGCTATATTTTTAGATTTTGTGAATTTTACATGACTGAAAATGTAATTTTGAATGATGCAAAATATAATTTTAAAACCCTAAATGAGATGTAAAACAAACTAATGCAAAATATAGATCTAGGGTTTAGAGGACCGTCGATTTCAAAATGTTTATTGTGTAAGAATACCAGTTTCACTAAAATGAAACATAGAAAAAATGGATCCAATGTCCCAAGTGACTAGAAAAATAGGAATCTAGGTGCCCTTTCTCTAATTTCATTAGAAAAAGAGATATCCCAAGGATAGGATTGACTCTCAGCCTTAAGGTGAGTCAACCCTATTAGGAGGATATGTTATTTCCCTTATGACAAAAAATGACAAATATTTTTGAAATGCACTTTTGGGAGATGAAAATAAACTACTTAATGAAATCAATTATGTGAAGTAAAACTTGAAATGCAGGGTTAAAAGATAGCACAAATAGAAACACTAGTTTGCAAGCAGATCTAGGAAGTGCAGAACATGAAAAACTTACCCAGCTAAGTGGGTTCCGAGTGTCCTACAAGGAATCATTCTCCCAAGGGCGAATGGGTCTTTGTACAAGGTTTTTCCTTAGCTTTGGGGTTCCTTTGGTACAATTTCTGAGCTTCTACTTGCCCCAGGTTTCATTGTCAAAAAGTCAGAAATAAATTCGAGACCTGAGTTTTTGTGGCTTGACAACTTTGATAACTTTGCAAAATTGATCTTTTGATCCAACTTCAATCCTCCTTCACCTTTAAATCTACACATACAAAGAGAGGGAAAAATTATTTGTTTTTGGTGAATGGTTTGCCTTGGTCAAACCCTAATTTGGTAATTAAACCTTGATAATGAAATAATGATAAAATGGACAGAATTTGATGAATGAACAATGCTATGTCACAACTCACCAAACCCTCAATGGTTGCGCTTAAAGGACTGAAGTCTAACACATCACTCTAAGGATTGGATCTTGCTTAAAATGGCTTGATTGGATGCTTGGTTTGTCACTTGATTTGATGCTTGAATGCTTGAAACTTACATCACAATGTTAGCTCCAAAAACATCTAGGAATCCACATAAACTTTGACATCATGATAGGATCTTGAATGATGTAGATGGTTGATAAATCTACTCTTCAATTCTCTTAATAATAATATTTTCTCTTCTAAAAGTTGGCTTAATGCTAGATGTTTTTGAATTGATAAAATAACTATGTATTTATAAAAGTTTATTTAATTTACCAAAAAATAGATCTCAATAGCCAACCTTTGCAAGTGAAGATTCAAATATCACAATGCCAACATTGGCATACCAAAATTTGGAGGGAAATGGAGTAGCAGGACACTTCCCCCATTGGGCAAATGGGTCCTTTCCCATTATGGCGAATGAGTCCCAGGTCTATTTTCCAAAAATTAAGGTTTTTGGGGAAAAGTATTAGATTAATGCATTTATTTAATGTTTACAATTTATTAAAAGTGCAAATGGGCTATGAAATACATAATTTTAGGACATTATAGGGTCAATTAGAGGCTTAATTAAGCCCAATAAATTAAGGGACCCAAACATAGTGTGAAAATGAAAAGGTGTACATTTTTTCTACACAACAGTTACACCCCACACTAGATTTCTAAAACTACTTTTCATTTTATGGTAATTATGGTGATGAATCATGAGATTATGAAACCTTGTAAGTTACAAGTGATGATGGATTTATGCAAAGATTTTTTACTACATTTAAATGGAATGTTGATGTTTATTTGATGTTATGAATGTGATGAAATACTATGAGATGATTCTATTTTTTAAAGTAGTTGATTAATGAAAATGTAATGATATGATCATAATGTAATGGTTCTCGGATAACTACCCATTGTTTTCTTGAGTGAAAATTTAGGAACGATCCAAACACCCTCCAAAGAAAAAGAGGGGGAGTATTACCTAGGAGAAGGGAAAGTTATGAACCCTCTGTCAATATCATTCGATCTTAGTGTTGGTTAGGTATTTGATTCCATAAAGATAAGGTATCTAGGGATATTAATAGCGTGCTCAGAGGTAAGTCAACCTAAGGAAGTTGAGTCGTGTTCTTTCCATTATGTTTGGTGGTGGAAATTTTGGGTTTAATAATTCTCTTGTTTTAACATATATAAGTATATATATATGTATGTGAATTGATAACATATGTATACATATATACATATATATGAGTATATCCAGACACATATGTGAAGGTACACGTCGATGTATGTAGATATACATTCACATACGTATGGATAAATATATATATGCATAGGTTTATTTGGAAATAAATAAGCACATGCACATGTATATTCATACACATATTGAGCGTGGAGTTCTATATACGTTATTACTTGATGACTATGGATATTATGCGGCAAGTTGAATGTTGATCATTTTGATTATCGTTGAGCTCTTTATATTTTGGTGAATACGCCAGTGTGGCGACATGATAATCATCATCATTGACCTTGCATGCGATATTATTATTCTTGAATGTTAATATTTATATATTATATGATAAATGGAATCGATTGCATAAGTCATGGGTTTATTGTTGGCTCTACTCTTGTTAAAAGATGAGTGAATTATATTCATGCCTTGCTCAACTCTTTTAGAGGAGTATATCTAATTATTATGGTAGAAATATTAATGTTTAAAATGCCAATGGGAATCATGTAATGCCATGGATAAAAGGTCACAAAGGTGGCACATGATTAAGCAATGTGTAATTCAAGAATTACCATGATTTGAACTATGGAAATCTTCACGATATGCTAAGAAATAACTGATTGTTGTAACCGTATCATGCATATTTGGATCAAAGGGTTTATTTTGGTTGGTTATGAATCTTGATAGGGATCTCATAACTAATTCTTGGAACTACTTATGCCATGTGTGTCAAGTAATTGGTAGTTAGGGAAAACATTAGGCAGAGTATCTTGGGGATTTTGGTTGCCAAAATCATTTTAGTTTTCATTTTTTATTAGCACTCGCTCGATTGAAGGTACTTTTTAGTAAAGAAAAGAAATAAGGTTGCTGATAGTAAGAATATAAGAGGCCTTAGTAACTGTGAGGAAAGTATCCTCAACTGAAGTTTCATCTCTCTCAAAGTAGAATATCAAAAGGAGATAGTTGTAGTTTATCAATTTGGGAAGAGATGGGTTGCATAGAAATTTTGTTAATATATACTATCATAGAAATTGATAAGAAGAGGAAAGAGGATGACTAAGCTTATCCATAAGGCATAGCGTAGAGATTTCACTCAGTCAACTACTCGAGTAGTCAACAGGCAAGCAACCTTTCGTTAATCTTTCTAAATTATTTATTTCCTAATGAAAGGTTGAGAACAGTGTATAAAGTTTAGCTAGAGAGCAGAAATGTCTATCTCCTATTTCCTGAATGGTTCTTTTTTTATTTCTTTAAGTTGACTTAGCTGAGATATTATATTTTAGGTGAATTCTTGAATGCTTGATTCTTTATAAACCAGATAGGAGTTTAATTACTCAGAATTTATTTTTCCTTGTTTAGGTATATGAATATGACCTCAGGGAGAATGTGATGCTCTTTTATTACTAGTGGAAAAAGTTTGACTTTCATGGTAGATTGTGAGTTATTAATTGTATGCAAATGATTTATTTTTAATAAGTTCTTGGTTGAGCACGTGAACAAAAAAAATGAGTCATTGTTACTTGAAGGTTTGAACTAAGAGTGTAAAACTGATAGTAAAGAAGATGCACTATAATATTAAGTACAACTAGGTGCTATAATTGTTAAGTTTGCTTAATTGATAAAGGGATGGATTCCTTGATTCCCCTTGAGGAAAAATTATGAATGGTTATGGGTTCCTTGAATTGATGATTTACCTTTGTCTTGAACTCCTAAACCCTTCTAGGGTTAAATAATTAGTTGATAACCACCCAGATGAGGGTAAATGTGTATGAAGTTTGTATATTACTTTATGACCAAATGGGTCTAGTTAATTAATTATGTTGGTAGGAGAATGCCAAGTAAACTAATTAAGATGTTAGATACTCTCTTGTACTCTTTATACCTTGAACTAGTGGTAGTTGCCAAGACCTGGTAGTCATGTCGAGTAACATGAGGGTTCAAAGAAAGTTTAAGACTATACCAACTCAGTAGAGTTATGACTATAAAGTCAGGGTATGTCGTGTAATAGTTCTTTGTGATTATTTAGTGGGTTAAAAAGTCAGTTCAAGTTAACCCTAGGTCAAAAAGGTTCCTCCAAGTTGACTAGGTTGGGTGAACAAACAACATCACTCTTTGGAAGAAAATGTATTTACAATACAAATAATTTGGCCAAAGTGAGTGTAGTTGTCTATGCATGCACTTGTCAGCTCATTGTAACCCAAATTGTTTAACTAATCAGAGTTGTCTTACATAGTTGGAAGATATCCATAGTTGTAGGATGGTATTGGTTAATTAGGGAACAACACTTGAGCCCAGATGGAAGAACTAAGAGGGTTCTTAACTGAACCCTTCGTTGAAGGGAATGGCCACTTCTAGTTAGGAAGGTGTGTGGGGTACCTGTTGCAAGTATGAGCATATTGGTGTTGTCATTTATGTCCACAAGCTTGTGTTTTCATTGGTGTCAAATGTATGAGAAGGATTTTTTTGCAAGGATGTGCAGTTGGTATTGAGTTGGTTTTGTTCTTGATGATGCTTTGATTAGTTGCATTATGTTGTCATTAGTAAGCTACTACTGTCAACCTCTAGTGTTGTTTTGATAAGATTTTGTTTATGGATGTATGGTTGAGTTTCTATGTTACAGTTGGTTTGGTGGTGATGAGGAAGTATTGAAGATGTTGAGAATGTGTTTTTGGTGCTTGGTTTCCAAGTGCTTTTTGAGAAAATTGAATACAAAGAGGAAACAATGTGTTGTAGTGGTGTTTTGTGTTACAGAGTAGTGTTTTGGTTTTTCTCTATAGTTTTTTTGGGTTGAAGATTTTCTTGTGTGGTTCAAATATGTTGATCAGAGGTGTTGCATATAGAATTTTGTGTGTTGGATTGTTGTGTAGAGGAAGTTGTGTTCACCAGTGTGTGAACTATATATTGCAAAGGTATCTGGGAGAAATTTTCTTGCTCCACATTTCTCCAGAAAGTGGTTTTAGGTCTTACAGATTTGGAAGGGTGCTAATAGAGTTTATATCTTTCTTCTATTGAATTTGTTTGAACTTTGGTGCTTTGGAAGTTAGTTTATTGAGTTGCAGTGTATGAAAGAGTTGTTTGAGTGTATTAGGTGTATACATTCTTCAAGTGAAAATTGTTGCAAAGGAATTTGTTGGATTTTAGGGTATTTGTGGAATATTCTAGATCATTTTCAAGTGTTATGTGGTGTCCGTAAGTCGTCCTTGGATTTTAGGAAGCATGTACTTAAGTGTTAATGGTGTTAACATAGGTTTGGTCGACCTTGGGTGTTTACACTACTTGAAAAGTTGCTTTGATGTTTGTGGAAGTGTGGCACAATATGGATGAGTGGATTTTTGTCCTAGCTAAGGTGTGTTTTTGTCTGCCTTCATTCCTTTCCATCGTGGGAAATTTTTGGTGTTGACCTAATTTTATTTTGCACGGTTGAGGTGCATAACCAACCTTGGATAATGTCTCAAGGTTGAAGATGATATAAATATGAGTTGATTTGTTCAGGGATGTTAAGATAGATGAGTGTGATGCGAGTGATGTGAATTACAAAATTATAGGGTGCAAATTTGTGAAGTGCAGTGCGAGCTTTCATGTGTTAGATTACTAAATCTAGTGAGCAGGTGTCTACAATTCTTCAAAAAAACTACAAAGGTGTTGGTGATGCTCTAGTGGATTTTTTTTATTTCTTTGAGATGGATTTATCATTGTACCACTCTTCTCTATCTTCTTTTCCATTCTGGTAGTGAGCCTTAGGCAATGATCCTTTCTTTCTTTTGGGCAATGAGCCCTATTGTATTCAATGCTGATATTACTGTAGACATTTAAAAATATCTCGATGGATCACATTGGCTAAGTAACATCATTTCATTCTAAAACCCATCCTTTTTTCGCTTAATTGATTAAATCAACCTAACTATTTAATTAATTGCCTCATTTTTATCTATTAATCTAATTGACCTAATTAGGTTAATTCATCTCATTTCATGCTAACATTTCATCTTATTAAATTAAATACATCAAGTTATTTAATTTAAATCCCTAAGTTCTCTTATTTAATTAGATAACCCTAAGTTTAAATAAAATATCATTTCACTTTCCCACTTTTCATTAAATCATTTATTTAATGAATATCATGAAAATCCCCTAATTTGCATAATTGAAACTTTATTTAATTATCAAATTACTAATAAATCTAATCCTCCCACTTGCAAAGGAATATTCCAAGGGAATATCCTCCTTTTCACATTCCTCCAAAGGAGTATTCCCATGGAATATTCCTTCCCCTTTTGCACATTAAAATTTTGTTTTAATTTGCTAAATATCTATTTCCCTCACCCATGAGAATATCCTAAAGAATATTTTCTTTCTTCACTCATTTGAAAAAAGGAATATTCTTCCTTATAAAAAACTCACAAGACTTCATGTGCAAGTTAACTTGCAAGACTTCTTGTGCAATTTAACTTACAAGACTTCTTGTGCAAGTTTTGAAAGTGTGTTTTTTTGAATGAATGTAAGCCCTTGATTAAATATCAACTTGCATTTTCAACCCTTGACAATAATCCATGATCCATTCCTCCACCTTCTTTCCTTTTTGACCATTGATTATCTTTTTCAATCTTAGCCCTTCATTTTTCATTTGCTTTCCTATAAATAAGTCACTATTTGGAGACAAATGGATCCATCTTTTAACATCAAACTTATGTTGTTAAAATCATTTGCACTTGCACTCACATTTTACATCATTTTAGCTTTATTTACTTGCATATTAGCTTAGCTTCCATTAATGGCTTCCATGATAACATAAATGCATCCATTTAGTATTGTGTAATTAGGGTTCGAATCTTTTTTAGCTTAAACTTCATTTAGAGTAGATTTGCATATACCCATATCAATCATCTTAGCATACATCATGTTAAAATAGCTTGAATCATGCTAATTTAGCATTTAAATCATGTTTTATCACACATCTTTCATTGGTTTCATTGATTCTCTTCAATAGAATCGATTGAAACAAGCTCATTATCCAAGGGATTGGGAAAGGGTCGCCATTCCACATCAATGCGACACCACTCCCCCAATAGAATAAGTTTCAATGTCTTAGATTAGAGGTTTTTCAAGCTTTCATGATTTAGAATGTTAGTTTTAATGGCTTCTTTGTCTTTGTTTACAGTGAATGACCTTATTGGGATTGATGCTTAGTGGGTTAAATATGCCTCAAATTCGTATGGATCGGGTGTATTTAACCTATACTATATCATTGGTCACAATTACTTTATATTGTGAGCTAATCCTCATTGTGGTTTTTCCCGTCTTGGGTTTTCCACGTAAATTTGGTGTTCTTCTGTGCATGGTGTTGATGTGTTTTAGTTTTTATTATTTTCTTTCATGATAAATCACTTTAATAGATTAAGGGCTAATTAGATTAATGTGGATCTGAATGTTTGTGAGGGTTTTGAAGTTTTAAGGTACAACTGATTCACCCCCCTGTCTCAGTTGTCTTGTGCATTCAACAAGAACTTTGGTCTGTTGTTGGAGGTAAAGCACCTAAGTGATGATCTCCCTTTTGCAAATGACATGCCAAGTTTTAGAAGACAAAAATTATCCAATTATGGGATCCTTGACCTTGTTTCTCTATGTCAATGTTTTATCTTATTAAAATGAAATCATTAAAGTTGAAATGCAAAAAGTAAAAGATGTTACTCTTTTCAGTTTGAAAAGAATGACTAGATGATTTGTTATATCATTGTGAAATCAGTTATGCAAATGCATATTACTTTTTGAAAGAAAATTTTTATACCTCATTTTGCCTATGATGTTAGTTATTAACTACTTGGTAAATAATTCATGGTATTTTTTTTGTAAGAAGGAGATGGTTGCTACAAGAATGAAATGATTTCTACTTTTTTGTAAGGAAAAATTCCTTATGTAAATGCTTAAACACGTATTCCTTCATATTCTAATAATAAATTTCAAGAACTATACTCATTTTTCTCAAAAATTGAATACCTTAAATAGAAATAAATGGTTATTCATGATTAAGTTCTTGCATGAAAGTTAAATTATTTTTTCTGCAAATCAAATCTTTAAAGAGAATGTGATTACTCTTAACTAAACAAGTCTTCTCCATATATTTGTAAGGTCATATCTAATTTGGAGTGTAGCAAGATCATGTGTATCATTTTGAAAATATAGAAAACATGGGCCTTTATCTCGAGGTGATGAGACATCTTCTAAATTATTCTATATTTCTTTATACATTGATCTCAAAGTGATAAGTATGTAGGAAATCAATCTATTTTGATTTCTCCCCTATAAGTATCCCATTTATCAAAATATATTTAAGATTGAAATAATTAATAAGGATGAACATATTCTCCTATAATAAAATTGATGCCACTCCATCATTTTCATAATGTGATGATCAACATATCCTTACTATATGTTGGCATAAATTCTTGTTGTTGATCAAGTTACTTCTTTGAAAACATATGTATGGAGTACCCATCCTATGAAAAAACTACACAAATCACATACCTAATGGAATCACACTCAAGGATAAAATCCATACAAAACAAATTAGGAGTATTCAAATTGAAGTAGAAATAAGGGTTTTTTTGAGACTTATATAGTATAATTTACGCACCTCAATATTCCAACCATAAAGTACCATTCTTTGTAATTCAACCCAAGGCTATTTATCTACAAGTTCCTAAAAATATGTATCATTTAGGTTGGCTAATCTTAAAAATTGATAAAGTTTCTTAAAGAGTCTTGCACATTGGATAGTCATATATTATAGAGGAAAAAATATATACTTTGCACTTCTCCTAATCATTTTATTGTCTATAAATAATAAATGTGACTTGGACTAATTTGACCCTATTACAACACAAATTAACCCTCAAACATTTCCTCAAAATTGAGAATGAACCTCACACAAAAAACACCACATTTTATCCTTGTTCACATTCTCACATTTGAGACACCAATATGTGTGTCTTGGATAAAATTATGTATGGTATTGTCTTTGGAATTCAAAAAATTTCCTCATGAATTCCCACATTTCCCCTAGACCCTAACCTTACTTCATTCCTAATCTTCATATAAGCCCTATTCATGTTTATTTAAGTGGGTTTACCAAAAATGGAAAGTATCATTTATCACTTACACCTACCTTCTCACACACATATTCTCTACAACCACATAAGATATCCATCATTGTTGCACACACCAAACTCCATTACTATAGTTGCATACATCAATACCATAGGACCAAACACTTTCAAATACTTCATGTTGAAACATGCTACTAAGGGCTTAGCCAAGGCAAGCTCCTACATGTGTTATAGGCACCTTATTTTCCCCTTTTCTATACTTGATGGGAATTACAAAAACCAATATAAATATTGAAAATAACATATTTTACATTAATAATATTAGAGGAAACGCTAATGAGGTTGCAAGATGTTAGTACACCATTTAGATGCTATTATGACCTTTAATAAACTATCTTGTTATTTATAACACTATTGACTACCATAAAAAATTTACTTGTAATACTTGATTTGAACTATTTACAACCACCTACCTACTTTTAGGTCATCTACCACTTTTACAACATCCAAAATTAATAGACTTCCTCATTCTTTTCTCCAATACTATACAATATCAACTCCCACATTTATTCATTTAATTAAATTTTAAATATAACTATTATTTTCATTACAACCATCAGTAATTAAACAATAAACACTAAACACCTATTTTTTTATCTTCATAAAGAAATGTTACGAACAAATAAAATGTTCTCTTTTGTAGCATGGTGTTAGCCATGATTCACATATTTAAAAGTAGAGGCATGACAAGAACAATACCTACATGGACCATATAGTTTCATTATGTATTTGTTTGTTTGTGATTTGTTCATGCTACTAAGTACATTTCCCTCCATGCTTGCTATTATATCTCAAGCTCACTTTTTAGTACTATTGATAGCCATGTGAGGAGTGAGGAAAACAATAAGGGCCCATAGAATATTAAAGTTGTTTCCTCTAAGGTAGAGACTACTCATTAGCTTGTTTTAGAGACTATTCATTATCTTGTGCCTATGCATGTTTTTGTTTTATCCTAAGAAAAATTATTTTGTTTTGGACACTTATTTTTGTATTCCCTATAATGGGTGCTAAAATACAAATTTTTTCTTGTTTCTATTCTCTATAACATATATTGGAATATAAGCATTTCCTTGTTTTGTACTTCTCATATGCATACTAGAATATAAACATTCTTTTTGTATATTTTTAAAATAGGTCACATAATATAATGGGTAAGAGAGTAAACTTGTATTACTATCAAATTTTTATTTGTCTATATAGATCAGATTTGATAGGTTTTCATTCATCGTTTGGGAACAAAATACTAATGATGATAGCTCAATCAAATTCAATATATTTTTTATAATATAATTAGATTATATATATTACTAATTTTGTTTTTATATCGTAGATTATAATATTATAAAAAGTTAAAAGTTATATTACTCATAAGTTTCAATGAGCAAGGGATCTAATCTGTCAACTTCATTTATGAATTAAGTATTTCAATAATATTTTTCGGGAATTTGAACCTTCATGAATAGGATAATTAATAAACATATCATCAGTGTCACTAATTATACTCAACTAATTAAATTATAACCTTTCAATTAAATATTAAAAAAATTGAATATCATATTTTATATACTATCTAAAATAGTATGATACGAAGATACCTATCTTTTAAAAAATATGTAAGATACACTGAGATATCATTCTCCAAACACTTATTTTTAATCAAATTTTTATTCAATTAAAATGATCATTACAATATACTTAAAATAAAATTTTAAAAACTACTATCGACTAAGCTACATAATTATTATACATATAATCATTCTTAAATAATTCAAAAAAAATAAAGCTCCACTAACTACAACGATTATCGAAACCCTTTCAATTCAATTTTTATATTTTCATTTGAAAAAACTTTTAAAATTCTTACACTTTAACTTGCAAGCATTTTATATTGATAGTATTAAATTAAATTTGTGAAGTTACAATCATTATTTATGTCTTGAACTAAGTGTCAAGACTCCAAACAAGTCCATCAAAGAAAGTTGACTTGTGAAATACGCAGCGTGTGGAATCTCCCAACTCATTTGACGCTTTCTTCCATGGTTAATGGTTGCCGACTAAAGGAGATAGTCCAATGGACATTCATTTTAATGCCTCACAACTATGTGAAAGGGACATTGTGGGGCTTCATACCTATGACGTACATGTGATGAAGTCATATGTAAATCCTACTTTATTTTTTAAGACAAAGGTTGGTTTCAATCACTTAGTGACCTAATTTTACTTATTACTTTTTACTTTTTTATTTATACTGAAGATTTGACACTACTACAACAGTTGTGTTGTTACACCAAGCGTATGTTGGCTTAGACTACTTCACTTCACTTGTATTTACTTGTTACAATTGGTATGTTTGTTGGCTTAGACTACTTCATTTCACTTGCATTTATTTGTTACAATTGGTATGTTGGATTGTTGATTTGGGTTGAGATCTTGTTTATTTAGACAATGACATTCCATTTGTCTTTTTAGAATGTTCATTTTAGATTTTTTTGGGGGTATTTAGTAGTAAATTTTATTTTTATATCTTTTTAAACATAGTAAAGTGGTAATATGGTGTGATAGTTTTAATGTATGTATGTTTGTCGAAGAAAATGAGTATGTTTTAAAATGTTAAAATGAAATTAAATGATTAAATGTTAATTAATAAGTAGGAGGAGTTGAATATGGTTAATCAATTAGTGTAGTTTAAAGAGGGATTGTAGTAAATTATTTATCGAAATAGAAATAAAAGAGCTAGAGTTCATATCTTAAATGTGACTTTTGATTAGTAATATGCTAACACAAAATTATAAATAGAATATAGGAAGATGAGAGTTTAAAACAATATAGAAGTATGATAATGTGTGAGACCACAAGACTAAATAGGACACAGTCAACAAGTGTATATATATATATTAAATCATAGTAATCCCAAATGCAATGGTAAGATACGAAAATCAAACTTGTTATAACTAATTTAAACAAGAGACACATTGTGTGAGAGTCCTACCAATAGTTATTGTTAGACATAGTAGTTGTTGCATGGTTTGATTTCAAATAATCATGTGTCTAATATAATGTATGTTGTCCTATTTGTGGGTACAGATTGAGATTAAAGGTATGAATACACCACAAGTAAACTAGATATGTTTCTTAGAATTTTGGTTTTTTTTTTTCTAGATTTTGGTTAGATAAGATTGTATATCTCACCATAGATTTGCACATATTTTTAGATTCATATGTCTTTTCAATATCAAGATATATACAACATTATTCAATATTATTCAAGACATTAATGATTTAAATTCAACTATAAAAAATGTATTCTAAATCCAATGGAAAATATTTTGCCAACTATCATGTCTATAAACTAATTTCAAACATTTTTCATTGTAAGTAGAAATACCTTTCAAATTAATTTATTTTGTCACCTATCCTATCTATATAACACTATTCCTTGACATTCAAAGCATTAATAGGGTTGGCAATTTAACCAAAAAATTCAATGCTTTACAATTTCTTTTCAAAAGTTGAATGATAATTTATTTTCAATGTAAGTAAAAATACCTTTCAATTTTTTTTGCAACATATCATATCTATAACATCATTTCTTGTCACTCAAAATATTAATAGGGTTGGCAACTTAGCCAAAAAAATAATGCATTACAATTTTTTTTAATCAAACAACTATTTCTTTTTGCAATGGTTGCTTCTAAAATCAACCAATAAAAAATACACAATAATGCCAAAATGTATGGCATATACAATAGTGCTCATGTCATTCAAGCAATTAATATAGTTGACATTTGATCCAATGAGTTAGGTAAATATAGATATAATTTTATTTGTTTAAATGAATTTTTTACTAACTGCTCACAATATGAACCAATAGAAAAAAGATAAATAATTTTTTTATAATTATTTATAATAGAAAATTAAATAGAGACTATAGAATTTTTTCTCATTTTTTTAAATTCTATGTGATGATTGGCTAAACTAATTAAAGAAATTGAATGCAATGGATGCATAAGCATTCCTACCTTTATAGGAACTAACAATAGGTGAAGATCAATAAGAAGAGGCCACAAGGTCTCTACTGTGTCAATGCTTTAAGCATGGAAGACAACCTAAGACAAAAGTGAATACCCAAAATAGAAATGTTAAGAAGCATGGTCAAATATGATGTTGGGAAAACTAGTGGATATTCTGAAGGATAACACCAAAAAAAACTAACCAATATGAGATCAAAAGGACTAATAAGGTCTCTAAGATAGCATCATAAGAGACATTGGACATGTCTAACTTAGGATGAAAAGTGTTAGGACTTTGCAAAAAAATTGTGATTTTTTTATCGAGGCCTAATAACCTGATAGCAAATGTATTTTATTATTTCCTCATGATATCAGGGATATATTTTCCTACATCCCCAATTCTCATGGTATGCATGTATGTGATTTCCTGATGGCTTGATATACACATTCATTGAGTTTGAAAGTGGTGTGTATCTAGTCTTTATGGAAGGTAGCAAGATCATAATGCATATGTACTTGTGTCAAACTCTCTAAATGCCTATACAAAAGTGTAAAGTAGGCACTGATCTATTTTCATCGAAGGTATCAAATTTTTAATTCCACTACCTCATGTATTTTAGAAAGTGCCTTGAGGTTGATATGTGAAGAGGTGAGCACAACAAGGGAATGAGTGATAAATTTTTTTTGGAGCCATATTTGTTCCATGGAGAAGCACCAATGACAAATGATGCACACTTTGAATGTTCTAAATAGAAAGTAGTTTATGCATAAGGGTGCTCATTTATTGAAAAATACAAATTTTTACATGGAAATAAATTTGAATAGGGAAGTTTCATGGTGAGAAGGGGTCTATTATTCTTAGGACATAAATGAAGTGGCAAAATGTTTTTGCTCGCCTTATCTACTAATACTAAATTTTTATCTTCTAGCTCTAGCTACCATAGTACCTCTTTTGGCAAGATATTTATTGGACCACTAATTTTATTGGTGCTATAGTGTCATGGGCTAGGGTTTTTCCTTATGGTGTATATGGAAAGTTTTTGGGGGTCATTTATAGAGGTTGATTTTGGTAGTGATGGAGACTATACAAATGTAGGGTTTCATCTAGGGTTTCAACCATGCCATGTCTAATTGAAAAAAGGTAGTAAATTTGTGGAGCACATGAAGTAAATAATAAAATATGTATGATGTACATAGTTTTTCCATAATATTGTGTATACTTTCAAGGGAACATCATTTTTTCTCTAAAGTTTCATTTTATCACGCTTGTTGAGAAGATTGTATTGGACATTTGAAAATGTGTCAATATTTTAAAATATTATAGGCAATGTAATAATCATAAGTTCTCTTAATATGAATGTATGTAGTTATTTTGTGGATTATTAAGTATGTTTGATGCATAATACCTATATTGTGATGCAATATATGCATAGATAAATCCTTCAGTGTCCTGTTTCATTATTTCCCTTTCTATTATATGTGACTCTATAGCCCAATAGATATAGGCACTAATTAATCTTTGGTTTGCTTCATCAATCTCAAATAATTTTAAACAAAATCATAAATATTTACCATTTGTGTAGAAATAAAATAGGCAGTCTATGCATTCATAACCTCATAATATAACTAGTGATTAATCATCAAGAGATCTATGCAATGAATTTATCTCATGTGGGTTATGCATGTATATTTTCATCAACTATATAGGGGTTTTTATGTATCCAGTATTTCTTGACCTAGTGATAATATTTGGGGTCAACTATTTAATTTGGTAAGGTTATGGTCATTTTTGGTTGTCCATTTTGTTTGATCCTGTCGAAACTGTAAGTCCCAAATCCCTAAGATCTAATAACCTTACAAGCACCAAAGGTGTCAAACTTGGAAAATTACCACAAACCTATATTCAAGTTGGGTACCCAAGGACCAACAAATGAGGTGGCTAAGACCTTCACTTTTGGATCTGCAAGACCAAGGGGGGTTTCCCTAAGATGTTGACTCAATTATTTAAAGCACTGTAACATAATACCAAGTACAAAAAACTATACCCAATGTAGATTGTATCCCAATATTGGTGTCACAATATACCAGTGTCCTAGCTTGGAGAGTAAGGTTGAGCACCTTAATAATAGATAACCTACCATATAAGTTCTTGAGAATGAGTTTATGATACTCCCTTGTAGTTTTTATTTCATTCAAACATGATAGTAAAACACAAATAAAGTAAAAATTTAAAAGGTTCTTTAATTTGATGTGTTTGGAGTGTGTTCAAGATGATATGAGAGAAAAAAATTTATAGATTGATTTCTTTATCCATTGGGCTATAAAGTCTCTAGATTTAACCATAGATGGAATAACTGAAACAAGGTGATGACTTAATCAAGTCATCACAAAAGACTATGCCTTTGAAATGTACAAGAAAGCTAGGCTCTACACATGCACTTAGAAAGATAATATATGGTTGCAAAAAATTAAGAAAGTCTACTTAGTAATCCTCAAGAATACCCACACATTTTCTTTATTATATTAAAAAGACACTATGCAAAATATTTGCACATATTATATAAACTTCTGGTTGAAAATCTAATCAATGGTACATCAAAAAATACATACTACACATGAAGGAAACATTCTACTAAGGTTTATTCTACCTTTAAACACACAATCCTCAATGTTTAAAATTGTTACTACAAGAATATGATGCAATCAAGATCACTACAATAAAAAATATCTATATCAATAAATTAATATTGAAACCTAATGTCTCTTGTGAATACTTATTATTATCGGCTTTGCAATTGAGCGGGTTCTCTTTGGAACAAATTTTGAAAAAAAATCTCCAATTTGCAATTTATACTTCTACAAGTTGTGATGGAAGAAGGGTCGAGGATAGGGCTTGAAACCTGAGAAAATTCTCTACAAACATGTGGAAATCTAAATATGAGAAGAATCACACCATATAGGTCTCCACATCCACATTAATGAGAATACATATTAGGAACAAAATCCACACAAAATCTACAACAAATCATGGCCAAGAGTAGCCCTCTAACAAAAAGGAAGCATGTAATACATAAAGAGGCATGGACACCATTTTATCCCACCTAGAGTTGTTGAAAAATGCCTTAAATATCATCCTTGTAGCCCCAATAATCGAATTTGGCAGTTGAGAAAGTTATTGTAGCATTAATGGAAAAAAACGTGAAAATTTTGTAGAGTGTCCAAAAGTCCAATCGAGTTTTAAAATCTTGACGGGATTGGAAAGGAAGAAACAATCGAGATCAGGGATCCCAAACAAATTCAGACCTGAGGAACAAAGGTCCAAAAATCTAGTTGGGACCCAAAATTTCAATCAGATGAAGAAAAAAATTAAAAAGTAAAAGGGAAGAAGGGAAGAAAAAAATTCGAAGGATTTTGAAGGTGGTTTTGAAACACCCATTGGAGCTCAATATGGTTTTGACAACCATGTTGAAACTTGAAAATGTTCTTTAAAATTTTCAGATACCTGACAAAACTTTCACATTGAAACTTCAAAGTTAAAAACTTAAAACAAATCAATCAATAGAAAAGGTTTTGAAACCAAAGTTGGGGACCGACAAGGTAGTGAAAGCCTTTTTAAGTCCCACCAAAGCTATATAAATGTGGATTAGTAAAAAGGTTTTGAAACCATCATTGGGGCTCAACAAGGTTGTGAAAACCTTGTAAATTCTCGATGAACTTTACTTAGCCAAAAAGAGGAAAAGAGAGTTTGAAGGTTTCATCGGGACCTGAAGGCCCAACAAGGTTTTGAAAACCTTGTAAAGTCTCAAGAAAATTTATTTAGAAAAAATGAAGAAAATAGAGTTTGAAGGTTCCATTTGGACTTGAAGTCTTGATGAAACAAAATAAACATAGAGGAACAAAGTGGAGGTAGAAACTTAGAAAGGATTTAAACCTTTTGAACTTAGGTTTGAAAAATCCAATCGGGACCCAAAGTTTCAATTGGATAGAAAGGAAAATGAGTTGATAAGGATTAGGAATCATGATTGGATAGAAAAAAGAAAAAGGAAAAGTGGAGTTGGAGATTGAGGACAAATTTGGACCTCATGACCAAAAGTCTAAACATCCCAATAGAACCCAGGAGTTTGGAGGTTCAAAGAGGAGGTAGGGACAAAAAATAGGAAAGAACATAGACCAAACACACTTTGATTTTAGATTCTCATCGGGATGATGTTTAGATCAAATGGAAGGAGAAAAAGGAAGAACGTGGAATCGGGAAGAGCATGGACATTTGGACTTGATCCAAATGTTCATTCGGGGTCTAATTCCTTAAAAGGATGAGAAAGGGAAAAGAAGCAAGGGGGATCAAGGATTGGAAATGTATTTGGACCTTGGTCCAAACATATTTTTGTTGGAATATGTTTTCAGGGGAAAATAAGGTAAAGAAGTTTGTTGACATGATGACAGGAGATGAAATGGAGTTTATCATGCAAGTGAGGATGATGGCATTAATGGAAAGTGTTATTGATGTCAAGGAGAGATAAGGTTTGTAGTAAATATGTTACATGTGTAGAGGTTACTAGTGAACACATTGATGTCAAAAGTGTCTTTGATGTCAAAGGAAGTGGAATTGATCATGCAAGGGAGATGTTGGCATGATGATAGCTTAGTGGTGTGCCTAGATGTTATGGAGATGTTGTGAATCTAGTTCTGGAAGTGATGGTGCAGGATGTTGATGAAAGATGCATGGTTATGCAAATGTTGCATTGTTGTCATGCAACATTAACATGAGGATTGCAAAGGATTCTTCCAAAATAAAAAAGGTGTAAACAGGTAACAAATTCGATATGGGTTTTTTGAGAGAAATCCAATGATGTGCTCAATAGGATGAGAAAGTGAAGGATGCACCTAGAAATGCATTATTTTTTCTCTTAGATGATATTAGGGTTTATAGTTAAACCCTAATGTGTTTGTAGTCATGGCATTGCGAGTAGATAATCTATTTCATTGTTGACTATGTATTAGTGGTTACCCATTTCTTAAGTTATAACTTAAGCCCTTGAAGTTGTGAGGGTAATTGATCCCTCTACCTAACATCTTAATGTCATACATCCCCTTTCAAATCAGCGTGACAGTGCATGGTCAACAAGAGTGAATGGAATCACAAGATTCCAAGTTTTCCTAACCTATGTCACATGGCTCTCAAGTTTCAAAACCTCACGACTTGGAAACTTAGCTAATGGAGTGATATGGAATAAGGTTCTCTTTGTTGTCGATAATGTCATAGGTGTTCAAAAGTTCACAACCTCTGACTAGAGGTTCTAAAGTTCATATTTTTAGCGACTTACATATGGAGTGATAAGGAGTGTGGTAATATTATTGGCTAGACTGTATGGCGTCGGTGAGACCTTTGTCAATGTCTCTCTAACATGGAAAAGTGAAGGTTGTGCTCATGTGCGACCCAGTCATAATTATGTGGGTTGATGAGCCAATAGTTTGGCGCATTTTGATCATATTTTTATAAGTACTTTTCCGTTTTTATTATGCTAAAAACAAACATTCAGTCTGATTATGGGATAGAACATAGACCTTTTTATGACTTAATATGATGGATATATTATGATAAAAAGTCCCATGATTATTATCTTTAATGTTTTATTAGTCTGATAAATACTTTATGGCTTTTTGTGATCATAAAACCTTCCTGCAGCCTCCACTACCAAACTTCCTGCAGCCATATCTGAAACGATGTTTTCCTTAGTTTAATACTTAATGAATGAATGAATGAAGTAATGGATTATCTTAAAGATGAACGTGTTGAGCTAACCTTCTTCTCCAGGAAAAGATGGTGAGTTATTTTGAAGGTGCCACGATTAGAGGAAGGAATTTAAATTCCACTTGAAGAGAAGAAGGCCAAATCTATAAAGACTGGTTCAATAGTGAAAGATGGGGAGACAGTTTCAAACTTATCCGCCAAGCAAGAAGAATGTTCCAGGAATTTGGGCCAGGTGTCCTGTTGTTGCTCAAATCTAGGATGATGGCGCTTTAAGACTGCCAAACCAGTTTGACTTGGTCCTTGCATTGTCATTCGCCTCTTTAATCAAAGTTAGTTGGATGTAATAAATACCTCCTGATTTATAAGGGAAGGTTGGTTAGTAGTTAGGATTAGTTTTTCAAATAAATAGCCCATTCTCCTTCAGAGAATGGGATGGAATATCTTGTCATTGTAATACGTTTTTTTAAGTATCAGAAATACAATTAAGAAGGATTGTGCTATGTACTTGTTCACTTTAAATCAATAAAGTTTATGGAGCTTTTCACCTAATCTGTTGATTACTTTGGCATGACCTAAGGGGGCCCACTTAGGAAATTGCCTGTACTTCCATTCTATAGGTTAGGATAGTTGTACTTTCTTTTGTAAAAGTTAAATGTGTTTGTTCCTGCAGCAACAAAAATACATCACTGTTGACTATTCCTGTAGCCACTTGAAACAGAGTAGTTTTACCTTTCAATTTTTATTTCCAACAAGTTATTCAGTAAAGTAATTCTAGAATTTAGAGTTTTAGCATTTTAGGAAATCATGCATGTCTGGAAGGGTGGTTAGTGCATATATTTTGCTGTCCCATTTTAAGTCTACGTCCTCGGGTTGATAAGTAAATGAGGTTCTTTGACAGATTATAGATGCTTGTTGTGATGTCCAATCCTTAAGTTGAGGAATTAATATTCCTAGTTATCAAGCTGATTAAAGAACACTACATTTTCGACGTCGTTGCCGGGGATGGTGTCAAACTAAAAACCTATTGCAGGCATGCTAGCAGGTAGCTTGAAGTTTTATTCGTAGAATTTAGATCAAAATTCACTATTCCAGTATTTTTCCATAGTTAGATTTAATTCTTACTATATGCTTAGAAGAAGAGACCAATTTGGAAGATTCCTTCTTAGAAGAATAGATATCCAAGAAAACAACCCAGAGATTGACCCATAAATTGTCCCAGAAGAACCATATTTAGATGCCGGCTAGGACCTTGCCACTTCATCTTCTTCTTCCTCAGAGGCCAGTTTGAACCTGTTTGATGCACCTGATAATCTTGATTTACTCACAACACAACTGAATAACCTGCAACCCCATAACAATCCACTGGCCCTTGTTGTCTACTAGCCAGGAGCTAACCCAAGACCACCATCAAGGATGGCAGTGCCTACTTTTCCATTTCCACTCCCTGAGTTGCATGACAATAACAATCTCAAAAATATTCCTGCTTCATTGCTTCCAAAGTTCTATGGTCTGATTACAGAGGACCCTCATACCTTCTTGTTTGAGTTTGACATCTTATGTAGGAGTTATGATTATCCTACTGAAGCCCATAAGATGAAATTGTTTCCTTCTACTTTAAAGGAGTTAGCCTTAAGATGGTTCATGGGATTAGGAGGTAATGCAGCGGCCACTTGGGATGAACTGAAGGAATTGTTCTTAGGGAAGTATAAAGAATATTGTAGGGGAAATGATATGAGAGGAGATGACCTTTTCAAGATGACACAAAAGGAGGATGAAACCTCAAAGGACTATGTATCCGGGTTTTTGTTCAGTGTGCAGAAGAATACTCAGCACCAGCTAAATGAGGAGTCTAAAAAGCTTCTCTTTCTAAAGGGAGTCAATGATACTTGCATGGAAGCACTAGACCTCATGACTGGAGGAGATATTACCCAAAGGAATTGGGATGACATTAAGACAATATGTCTCAATTACTCTAGGGAAAATGTGAAGAAAGGCAAGGGGTTCTGACCCTCTATTACCAAAGGAAGTGGCACAGGTGTATCAAAAGGAGAACTCTCTAATCTTCTATCCGACTTCAAGCAAGACATCATAAATGATGTTGCTACTTAGCTGGACACCATGCAGGCTAGAAGGAAGAAAGAAGAAGCTGATGCGATGCTGGTTGAGTATTGCCCTCACTGCAGACTAAGGAAGAGGGACTGTAGATGCAAAGCAGTGGCCAATTTGGAGGTGCAGCATCTTCCTACTGAATTCAAAACCATTGAAGGAGAGGAAGATGTGTTCTTTGTTGCTCAGCGCAGGCCATGGTTCCTAAGACAAGATATGCCTTAGGACCCTTGCAAAATTTTGGTTCATATAATAATCAATGGAGGAACTAGTACCCTCCAAGTTATGGCCCATATTCTAAACCTCAATGGAATAACCCTTGGCCAAATGTTCAACAAAACCATTGGCAACCTGTGCAAGGAAACTGGCAGTCACCACAACAAAATCAATGACAACCTCCGCAAAGAAATTGGCAGCAGCCTAACCAATGGAGAGGAGGCCAGCAATGGTCAAATCCACCCACTAGTTTCTTGCAGCAACCCCAGTAGCAGTCAATTGTGCCACCTCCTATTGCCAATCAAAGTTACAATCCAAAGCCAACCCAACTACCTGCTCAAGCAACACCCAATCCAAATAGCCAGCAGTAGCAGCAACAAGTTTATTTTGTTGATCCTAATAATCAGCCTGCCTATGCTCTCAACCTGAACAATATCAACTTACGTTTAGGAACTGTGTTGCCTACACCATCTCCTCCTCTAATTTTAGAATTACCATATGAGGAGATTGAGTAGGAAGAAAATGCCAATGGCCTAGCCCAACCCAATCAGCCAATACAGACTCCATCACTACATAAGGTATCTAATACATTACCACCTCCTTTTCCACAAAGGTTGGACAGTGAAATTGTAAAAAAACAAGAAGACCCTACCTTTGATATTCTTGACCAATTGAAGCATATATGTGTTAAAATTCCTTTGTTTCAAGCAATTAAGGAAGTACCTATTTACAACAAGGCCATTAAGGAAGCATATCTAAAGAAGCCAGGTAGGAAGAAGAAAGACCCTCAGACTATTCATGTTTTAGGACAACTCTCTGATTTAATGCTAGGAAAGCTTACAATTCCAAAATATTCAGACCCTGGCAGCCCCGTTGTTGAAATTAATATTAATGGGGTTCAAATTAAGAATGCTTTGGTCAATCTTGGAGCTGCTATCAATGTCATGACCAAAGACCTTGTACTAAAACTAAGTATTTCAGACCTAAGACCTAAACCTACAGTCTTGCAACTTGTTGATAGTTCAACTATCAAACCTGATGGAGTAGTAGAAGATTTAGTTGTCACCCTAGATTCATGGGAGTATCCTGCTGATTTCATGATTTTGTGTCCAAAAGCATCATTAGGAGGTTATCCTATGATTTTAGGAAGGCCATGGTTAGCTACTGTTGATGCTTATATAGGTTGTAGGACTGGTAACATGATGATATTTGATGGGTATACCACAAAGATGTTGAGAAATTATGTCTCAACTTCCAGCTTGAAGTCCTCATTTTCATGCCTTGGTGATTTTGTGTTGTTTGCAAAGTTCTGGCAGAGGTGAAACCAAGATGGAACTTGGCATTGTTCTGTTTGCCTAAGTTCTAAGTCTCTGGTTGAGGCAGAACCGGGATGGAACTTGGCATTGTTCTGTTTGCATAAGTTCCGGGTTTCGGTTCCCGTTCCCGTTCCTCTTCCGACTCCGTTTCCTACCGTCTATTTCTTCTCGCTTAGCTTCACATGTCTGGCGGAAGCGAAACTAGTTTTGGAAGTTGGGAATGTCCATTTGCCAGGTTCCTGTTTCGGTTTCTATTCTGACTCCGGGCCCAACTCCTGTTTTTGTGATCTGGTTCTTCTGGATGTTTGGATTCTCCTCAGGGAGTTTTCCTCCGCTTTGTCCAAGTTATGGATTGTTGTTTCTTGCAGTTGGTGGGGGCGGAACCGGAACCGAATTGGTTCTTGATCTTGGACTTTTGGGAAAGTCCTATTTCTGTTTCTATTCCGTCCCCGGGTCTGACTCCAACTCTGATCTTTTGTGCCCCTGTCTTAGTTTGACCTCGGGTTGACTTTACCCAGTTAGAACTGTTTCCAATGAGTTCTCTTTTGCCATGGGCGGATGCGGAACCGAATTGGTTCCTAAACCTGTAATTTCGGTAGAGTCTTGTTTCGACTCCAGTTCCGCTCCCAACTCCGACTCTGACTCCGACTCCGACTCCGGTAGTGTGTATTTTTGGTGGAGTCCTGTTTCGACTCCTGTTCCGACTCCGACTCCGACAGTGTTTGAAATGACTTGAAGTCTTGGTCGCGCCCGATGTCTGTTTGATCATTTTAGTTTCTCTATCAGGTGCGTTTGCTAATGGGTCTTGGATGCATGGCACCTGGTTGAGTTGTGATTGGATGGATGCCAAGATAGTTATTGTGGCAGTTGCATTTGTCAACAAAGGGTGGTGAGCTCAACTGTTTTGGTGATATCATTGAATGCTTGGATGGCTCGTTGCAGGGAGATTTGTCAGATCTGACCAGATGTGTGATTTGAGGATGGTCTTCATTGCTCTTCTCAATCAGTTACGTATGTATGAGAGATGTGTTAGTTCTCATAAGTCATAAGTTGAAAAGTTGAGTTGAGTCGTAAGTTGCAGAGCAAGTTTGAAGTCGCGGGCTGAAGAACAGAAGGACGTGAGTTGTTGAGGGTGGTTTTGAACTGTATGTTGTAAAACATTGTAACAGTGGATCTGAAACTCTCTGGATGATTGTGAGCTGAACAAAGAAGTCTGGATATTGTATGTAATCAATTCATTACTGTAATAAAATTGATTTAACTTTGTGTGGTGGGTTTTTTACCTGAAAGGGTTTTCCCACATAAATACTGTGTCATCTTTGTTTGGTTATCTTTCTAGTTTCTCATTGCCATGGTTGTATGCATCTCTATAAGTTTTAGAAACTATTAGTTTTTCATTTTTGCTTCTCTCCCCTGTAGTAAAGGTGTTAAGGGAATGTATTCCGCACTGTTGGGTTAGTAGATCCGCATTCTTTTCTCTTCAAAGTGGTATCATAGCTTGGCCAGTTCGTGTTATCCTTGCTAAGGCAAATTAGTTTTTTGCACTAATACTGTTTCAGTGGGAGACTTGAATTGTTAAACTTGTTTATATTGTGAGATGGTGAGTACATCTGGTAGGATAGATATTGAGAAGTTTAATGGCAGGAACTTTGAGTTATGGAAACTCAAGATTGAAAACTTGCTTGTGGATAGAGACCTCTGGATTGCAGTGTCTAGAACTAAGCCACAAACTACGACCCAAGAAGCTTGGGATCTTGCTGATAGAAAAGCAAGATGATTGATAAGACTGAGTCTAGCCAATTCTGTGCTCTTGAATGTTTATGAGGAGACATCTGCAACCACTTTGTGGAAGAAGCTTGGTGATATTTACCAAGGAAAATCTCTGGTAAACAAGTTGTTCCTGAGAAAGAAGTTGTACTCCTTGAAGATGGACGAAGGTGCATCTGTTTCAGATTATCTGAACTCATTTAATATGAGTGTTACTCAGCTAGCATCTGTAGGTGTAAAAATTAAGGAGGAGGATCATTGCATGCTCCTGTTGTGTTCGTTACCTGACAACTGGGATCATCTTGTGATGGCTATTGGAAGCACAACCACTGCTTTCAAGAATGATGATGTGGCTGCTTCGCTTCTGTCTGAAGAAATGTGAAGGAAATCTTCTGAGATGGCCAAATATGCTCTTTCTATTTAAGGTAGAACAAAGGAGAAAGGCAAGAAGAAAGACAAGTTGAAATCCAAGTCTAAAGGGAGATCAAAGTCTCCTGGTAAAAAGTTCAAGGAAAAGTGTTGGAACTGTGGGCAACCTGGTCATATCAGGAAGGACTACAAGGAGAAGAAGAAGAAGAATGCTTCTGACAATGAATCTTCTCAAAGTGATGCAGATGCCTTCATTGCAGCAACCTTGACAACTCAGGCATCAGATGATGTTTGGTTAGTTGATTCAGGTGCCCCTTTTCACATGACATCCAATAGAGATTGGTTCTCAAAGTATGAGAAGTATGATGGTGGAAAGGTATACTTGGCAAGTGATTCAACAGTAGAGATTGTTGGTAGAGGAAGGGTCAGAATTCAGTTTCCTGATGGTAGAGTCAAAGGAATTGGTGGTGTTCTTCACATCCCAGGTTTGGCTCGAAATATTCTTTCTGTTAGTAAGTTAAATGATGCTAGTGTAGAAGTTTCTTTCTAGAAAGGGATGTAAAATGGATAGAGGTGCAATGGTATTAGTTAAGGGTGTTCGTACTAGCACTCTGTACAAGCTAGATGCATGACCTGTTCTTTGTAACAGTGCCTCTGTAAAGTCATGTAATTCTGCACCTATAGAGAAAGATGAAGACTCTTCACTATCTGCAAATGCTTTAGAGGTAAAACTCCCAGCAAAGAAGACTATGTTATGGCATCATAGACTTGGTCACATAGGTGAGAAAGGTTTAAAAACCTTGAAGAACAAAAACCTTGTAGAAGGGCTTGATGATTGTAACCTTGAGTTCGATTTCTGTGAACATTGTATCTATGGAAAACAACACCGTGTTTCTTTCTCCTCTAGTCCTCACAAATCTTTTGGTATACTGGATTATGTTCATTCTGATGTGTTTGGTCCAGTTAATGTTCCTTCGTTATCGAAGTCTAGATATTATGTTTCTTTTATTGATGACTGTTTGAGAAGGGCATTTGTATACTTTCTTAAAAGTAAATCAGAAGTGTTCAGTCGGTTTAAAGAGTTCAAATCTTTGGTAGAAAAGCAGACTGGAAGGAAAATAAAATGTTTAAGGACAGACAATAAAGGTGAGTTTTGTTCTATAGATTTTGAAAGGTACTGCACTGATCATGGAATTAAAAGGCATAAGACAACCCCCTACACTCCACAGCAAAATGGAGTTGCTGAGAGGTTGAATAGGACACTAATGGAAAAGGCAAGGAGTATGCTGAGTGGTGCTGGTCTGGAGCAGAGGTTCTGGGCTGAGGCTATGGCTATAGCATGTTATTTGATTAATAGATCTCCTTGTTTAGCTCTTGTTGATAAGACACCTTTAGAAGCATGGTCAGGTAAGAAACCCTCATTAAGGCATGTTCGGGTCTTTGGCTGTCAGGCATATGTTCATGTGCCAAATGAAAAAAGATCAAAGTTGGATAATAAGGCTATGAAATGTATTCTCATCGGCTATGGAGTTGGTGTGAAAGGATACAAGCTTTGGAACCCTGTTACTGAGAAGGTTTTGTATAGCAGAAGCGTGATATTTCATGAGCTAAAACCTCTAGTAAGTGATCAACAACCTGAGACAAATTGGAGTGATAAGAAGAAGGATGCAGTTGAGATTCCCCAAACTCTAGAAAAGGAAGAGTTGCATGGTGTACCTGAGATTGAGGAGAGTTCAAGCAGCTCTGGAAGTTCTGATGATGAAGAACAACCTCAGTCTCTGAGGAGATCTACACGAGAAAGAAGGCAACCAGAAAGGTATGGTTTCTCTATGTTAGATTCAAATTGTACTTATGCCTTAATTATTAGCACTGATGAGCCTAGGACTATAAAAAAAGCAATCATCATGGCTGATTCAAAGTTTTGGTTGGAAGCCATGAATGAGGAGATGGATTCCTTAAAAAAGAATGATACCTGAAAGTTGGTACCACTACCTAAAGGGCGAAAGCCTGTTGGATGCAAGTGGATATTCAAAAGGAAGACATGCCTTGATGGCAGTGTGAAGAAGTATAAGGCACGACTAGTTGCAAAGGGATTTTCCCAAGTTGAGGGAATTGATTATGGAGAGATCTTTTCCCCTGTAGCAAAGCTGACATCCATAAGATTTTTGTTGTCATTGGCAGCTATGTATGACTATGAAATTGAGCAGATGGATGTGAAGATAGCGTTTCTCCATGATGAGCTGGAAGAAGAAATCTTCATGTCCCAGCCTGAGCATTTTGTTGAAAAAGGTAAACAAAATCTGGTTTGCAAGTTAAATAAATCTCTCTATGGTCTAAAGCAATCTCCTAGAATGTGGTACCAGAAATTTGACACATTTGTGTTGTCAATTGGGTTTGTTAGATCAAAATCTGATCATTGCATTTATTATAAATGTGAGAATGATCGTGTGCTTGTTATTACTCTGTATGTGGATGACATGTTATTCATTAGTAATAGCAAGGCTATGATTTTTGATCTTAAAACTCAGTTGTCTGATAAGTTTAAAATGAAAGATCTTGGAGCAGCAAGGTACATTCTTGGAATGGAGATAACCAAGGATAGAACAAGCAAAAAGCTTTGGCTCAGTCAGAGTAAGTATGTGAAAACCATTCTAGAGAGGTTTAGCATGACTGATTGCAAGCAACTAGTTGTTCCGATCATGCAAAGATTGAAACTATTTGATGAAGACTGTCCAAAGTCTGCTACTGAGATGGAGGACATGACCAGTGTGCCTTATGCAAGTGCAGTAGGCAGTTTGATGTATGCTATGGTCTGCACAAGACCAGACATTGCCCAAGCAGTGGGAGTTCTAAGCTGGTTTATGGCAAACCCAGGGAGATCACATTGGGATGCTGTGAAGAGAGTGTTCAGGTATTTGAAGGGTACTTCAGATTATGCTTTATGTTACCATGGCAGTATGGTTGCATCACAAAGGAATCTTAGCATTTAGGGATATGTTGATTCTGATTGGGCAGGGGACATTGATAGCAGAAGATCCACTAGTGGATACACTTTCATGCTTAATGGTGGAGCAATTAGGTGGATGAGCAAGCGACAAGCTGTAGTTGCTTTATCCATGACAGAGGTAGAGTATATGGCAGCAACTCATGCTTGCAAGGAGGTAGTGTGGCTGAGGCGTTTGTGTTCAGACATTGGATTTAATACTGAGCAGATTTCAATCTGCTGGGACAGTCAAAGTGCCATTTGTTTGGCAAATAATCCGACCTTTCATGCCAGGACCAAGCACATAGATGTGCAATATCACTTTGTGAGGGATATGGTTGAAGATGGCAAGGTCAGTATGGATAAGGTTGACACTTTGAAGAATGTTGTAGATGCTTTGATAAAGCCGGTTAGCACAGACAAGTTTAGATGGTGGACATAATCGATGGGATTTGGGGCCTATGATAGACAATAAGGTTTGATGTTTTGAGGAAGCTGGAAGTGTTCACCAAGTGGGAGATTGTTGAGAAATTATGTCTCAACTTCCAGCTTGAAGTCCTCATTTTCATGCCTTGGTGATTTTGTGTTGTTTGCAAAGTTCTGGCAGAGGCGGAACCAGGATGGAATTTGGCATTGTTCTGTTTGCCTAAGTTCCAAGTCTCTGACTGAGGCGGAACCGGGATGGAACTTGGCATTGTTTTGTTTGCCTAAGTTCTAGGTTTTGGTTCTCGTTCCTGTTTTGACTCTGCTTCCTACCGTCTATTTCTTCTCGCTTCGCTTCGCAGGTCTAGCGGAGGCGGAACCAGTTTTGGAAGTTGGCAATGTCCATTTGCCAGGTTCCTATTTCGGTTTCTGTTCCGACTTTGGGCCTGACTCCTATTTTTGTGATCCGGTTCTTCTGGATGTTTGGATTCTCCTCGAGGAGTTTTCCTCCACTTTGTCCAAGTTCTGGATTGTTGTTTCTTGTAGTTGGCGGGGGCCGAACCGGAACCGGATTGGTTCCTGATCTTGGACTTTTGGTAAAGTCCTGTTTCTATTTCTGTTCCATCCCCGGGTCCGACTCCGACTCCGATCTTTTGTGCACCCGTCTTGGTTTGACCTCGGGTTGACTTTACCTGGTCAGAACTGTTTCCGATGAGTTCTCTTTTACCGTGGGAAGATGCAGAACTGAATTGGTTCCTGAACCTGTAATTTCAATAGAGTCTTGTTTCGACTCCAATTTCGCTCCCAACTCCGACTCCGACTTTGACTCTGGCAGTGTGTATTTTCGGTGGAGTCCTGTTTCGACTCTTGTTCCGACTCCGACTCTTGCAGTGTTTGAAATGACTTGAAGTCTTGGTCATGCCCGATGTTTGTTTGTTCATTTTGGTTGCTCTATCAGCTGTGTTTGCTGATGGGTCTTGGATGCGTGGCACCTGGTTGAGTTGTGATTTGACGGATGCCAAGATAGTTATTGTGGCAATTGCATTTGTCGATGAAGGGTGGTGAGCTCAACCATTTTGGTGATGGCATTGAATGCTTGGATGGCTCGTTGCAGGGAGATCTATTAGATCCGACCAGATGCTTGATTTGAGGATGGTCTTCATTGCTCTTCTCAGTCGGTTACATATGTATGAGAGATGTGTTATTTCTCAAAATTCATAAGTTGAAAAGTTGAGTTGAGTCGTAAGTTGTAGAGCAAGTTTGAAGTCGCGGGCTGAAGAACAGAAGGACGTGAGTTCTTGAGGAGGGTTTTGAACTGTATGTTGTAAAACATTGTAATAGTGGATCTAAAACTCTCTGGATGATTGTGAGCTGAACAAAAAAGTCTGGATATTGTATGTAATTGATTCATTACTGTAATATAATTGATTTGACTTTGTGTGGTGGTTTTTTTACCTGAAAGGGTTTTCTCACGTAAATACTGTGTCATCTTTGTTTGGTTATCTTTCTGGTTTCTCATTGCCATGGTTGTATGCATCTCTATAAGTTTTAGAAACTATTAGTTTTTCGTTTTTGTTTCTCTCCCCTGTAGTAAAGGTGTTAAGGGAATGTATTCCACACTGTTGGGTCAGTAGATCCGCATTCTTTTCCCTTCAAAAGAAGATTACCCTATATTCTCCAGCCCAACTTCAACTTGAGTCTGGATAGGCTATTTGGCTTGATTTGGGAGAAGAAGAGGAAGTAAACTCCATGGCCAAATTAATGATGATTACTAGAGAACCTTTCATTGAACAACAAGCTAAGGAAGATATACTGTCCAATATCTTGCTGAATAACTATGGTACTGAATACCCTCAATGTAACAAGAATCCATGCTCTTTGCAGACCATTCTTCCCCCACCTATATCAGCTCATTATCCTACAACAACTGATTGTTTGCATACCTCACTACCTCACGAAGTAGAAATGCCATTCCTACCTGAAGTATCTATGCTTGATATAACCTCCCAAGTCGAGGTAGCAGCAGGAAAATCTTTGAATATTAATAAGAATCTCACTTGTGAGCAACAAAAATCTATGGTCAAGATGCTTACAAACCATAAGTCAGCTTTTGCTTGAGAATATGGTGATATGAAGGGTTTAGACCCAAAAATCTGCACACATCGCATATTCATTAATAGTGAGTTCATGCCAGTTAGGCAACCTCAAAGAAGAATAAATCCAGCTTTGAGAGAAATTGTTAAAGAAGAGTTGCAGAAAATGTTGACAGCTGGCTTTATCTACCCAATTTCTGATAGCCAGTGGGTTTCCCCACTGGTTATTGTTCTTAAAAAAGGGGGAAAATGGAGGGTATGTGTGGACTATAGGGAGCTTAACTTGGCAAAAAATAAAGATTACTTTCCTCTTCCCTTTATTGATCAAGTTCTAGATAGTTTATCTGGAAAAAAGTATTTCTCATTCTTGGATGGTTTCAGTGGGTACAATCAAATCAAGATTGCACCTGAAGATCAAGAAAAAACTATTTTTACATGCCCTTGGGGGACATTTTCCTACTCTATTTTGCCTTTCGGTCTTTGCAATGCACCTACAACTTTCCAAAGAGCAGTCATCAGTATCTTCTCAGACATATCATATGATTGCATGGAAATATACATGGATGACTTTACTGTTTATGGTGCAACATTTGAAGAGGCTGAAACAAACTTGCAGAAGGTGCTACAAAGATGTGAAGATCATAACCTATCACTAAATAGTCAGAAGTGCTTTATGATTATGCAGGAGGGAATAGTGCTTGGTCACTATATGTCTGCTGCAAGAATATAGGTTGATCCTTCTAAGATTGAGGTCATCTCTAATTTACCTTTTCCCACCAAACAAAAGGAACTGAGAAGATTTCTAGGCCATGCTAGATATTATAGGAGGTTCATTAAGGATTTCAATAAAACAGCTGCCCCTCTAAACAGTTTGCTGAAGAAAGATGCAAATTTTGCATGGACAGAAGAGTGTGAAAAAGCATTCCTTGATTTAAAGGTTGCTCTTACACAAGCACCAATTTTGAAAGGAATTGATTGGTCACTTCCATTCCATATTCATACTGATGCATTAGATTATGCTGTTGGCACTGTCCTAGGACAAAAAAGTGGTTCAACTGAGCATGCACTGACATAAGCAAAAATCTGTAGGGGGCTGAATTAAACTACACTGTTATAGAAAAAGAAATGTTGGCGATCATCTATGCCGTCAATAAATTTAGGCATTACATAACTGGTTATTAGATATTTATCCACATTGATCATGCAGCAATCAGGTATCTTATGAACAAAAGCTCAATAGCCGGAAGACTGGCAAGGTGGTTATTGCTGATGTAGGAATTTGACATTACAATTGTGGACAAGCCAGGTAAAGCCAATGTGGCTGCTGATTTTCTTTCTAGAATTCAAAGGCAAGATGACTCTACACTTATTGAAGATTCCTTTCCTGATGAGCACCTATTTGCAATCAAGGTTATTCACCCATGGTATGCCGATATAACAAATTATCTGGCTGCAAGAAGGACTCCTCCTCAATTCTCCCCTAGGGAAAATAGATTATTGGTAGAGAAAAATTTTAGCTTTTCTTGGATTGCAAATTGCATGTTTTATACAGGGCCGGATCAAGTTATGAAGAAATGTGTGCAGGAGGAAGACACTTATGATATATTACATGCAAGCCATGATGAGCCGTGTGGTGGACATTTTGTTGCCAAAAGAACAACAATGAAAATTTTAAACACTGGCTACTATTGGCCAACTCTACATAGAGATGCAGCCAAATATACCAGGAGGTGTGATAGATGCAAAGGATGAGAAGACCAACTAGATCTGACGAGATGCCTCTATTTCCACAAATTGTTGTTACACCCTTCGACAAATGGGGATTGGATTTTGTAGGACCAATTGATCCATCTTCCAATGGTAAGTCCTATATCCTTGTATGCACAGATTATGTGACAAAATGGGTAGAAGCTAAACCTATGAAACATGCTAGGGATAGTAAAGTGGCAGAATTCCTCTATGAGGAAATTTTCACCAGATTTGGTGTCCCTAGGGGAATAGTAACAGATCAGGGAACACAGTTTACCTCTACCTTGATTATAACCTTAGTCAATGAATATAATATAAGGCACATAAAATCAACCCCTTATCATCCTCAGGCTAATGGCCAGGTTGAGGTCACCAACAAGGACATAGAGGCCATTTTGACTAAAACTGTAGATTTGCATAAGAAGGACTAGGCCGCAATGTTACCAGAAGCTCTGTGGGCCTACCGTACTACCTGGAAGATTGCTACAGGATATACACCCTTTGAAATGGTGTATGGTAAAACAGCTATGATGCCAATAGAATTCGAATATAAGACACTAAGAACAACATTAAAGATGGACATGGATTTGACAGAGGCACAAAAGGACAGAGTCATGTAGCTCAATGCTTTGGATGAGCTCTGCAAGAATGCCCTGCAACACACTGAGATGATACAAAACCAAAGAATAAGGTGGCATGATAAATACATTAAGGAAAAGAAATTCAAAGTATGAGATTGGGATCTGCTTTATGACTCATGGTATAAAGATAGTCTAGGGAAGCAGCAAACCCCATGATTGGGTCCATATGAAATAAAGGAAGTATTCACAAATGAAGTTGTTCAATTGAAGACCATTGATGAGGTACGGTTCAAGCTATTAGTCAATGGGCATTGCCTAAAACTCTATTCTAAGCCCATTGACAAAGAAACATTTTTGAGACAATTTGAACTTGAGCAGGACAGTAGTGATCCTGCAACCAAAGGAATTGAGTCTAGGCTCAAATTCCTAGGCCATGCATAAACGTGCATAACAAACCATAATAAAGGGGGTATCTATTAAGATCCCCATTCCATTCATTCACTTCATCCACAATTTGTACTCATTCTCTCTCTTCCACATCATCCACCTATCATTTCCCATCTCATCCACATTTCTCCGTGTCATGTATTGCAATAAAGAAGGAGGTCACATCAGCTAATCACAGTGATTCTCTCCAGGTATGCTCCACTTCACTTTAAGATCACTTAAGTTGCTTTATTTATTGCATTTAATTTAGTATTAACTAGCACAAACAACTTTCCTATATGATTGCCTTTTCCTTCGGCTAAATCCGCACGAATGAGCATGTTTCTCCATAACTCAACTTCTGCCACATACTTATTATCGTTGCTATTAGCTTCGTTCCGTTAATTGTCATGAGCCCCAATATTTGAAACTGTAATCCATAATCAAACAATCTTTTCTTCCTACAATAATGACCCTAAGTGTATTCCGCCAATCCATGATTGCTCTCTCCTTCCACAAAATTGCATGATCACATTATTTTCCCTATTTCTCTGTAACTTTTGAAGAGAGGTTCAAAAGTCTTGGTTGAGGGGAGGGGCAGAGCACTGAAGAATTGCAGAGGATTCATTAGTTGGATTGCAGGGAGTTTTGTTGTAAAAGCTAGGAGAGCAATAATTCAACGCATTTGATTACAGAAAACCAAAGAAATGGGAGGTCAGCCGATTTTGCACGAGCCTACAGACCATAACATGCTGTTGTAGGATGTGCTGCATGTACCATTGTTTAGACAATATGGGTGGCTAAATTACTTTGTGAAGCTCGGGACTTTCAGCATGGACATTGCAGAGGAATTCACAAGAACATTTCAAAATAGTGAAGCAACAGTTAGGGGCATAATAGTCAATGGATCAATTGACAGGATTGCTCAAATAATAGGGTTACCCCAAGTCGGAGAACCCTATCCTAGGGGAAGAGATGCAAGAAGCACCAGGGCTGAATTCACTCGGCCAGATGATCCTCTTCTACGGGTAGACAAGCAAGGTGCACAGAGGATGAGTCTACCTTAGGAATGGATGCCACGAGCGGGGTATATAATAAAATAAATAACCTATGAAGGTAGATTCTCAGTCCTACATTCTCATCATTTTAAGCTTTTATCTCATTTACGTCATGGCTTATTGATGAATGTACCCGAATTCCTTTATAACTTGTTATCCAATAGTGTCACTGAATATAGGAAAGGTAGGGTTAATTTTATATCCCACCACTGTCTCATAAAATTGCTTGTTGAGAAATTTGTTCAAGATACATTAGGGATGACCTGGGAGGAGTTCACTGTCCAATCCAACCCTGAAATTCAAAATGTAGGACCTATGGGTGAACCCCTTACCTTTAAGCAACAAACTTCTCGGTCAAAAGGTCAGACCTTTGTTACTATGTCCTCCCCTGAGACATCATCTGATTCATAGGATGATGTTCCTATTTCTAAAAGAACTTCCAAATAGCTAGCCCAAGGCCCTATTGAAACTCCCGAGCCTTCTTCAAAAAATAGGAAAGGAAAGTCACCTGTTGTAGTAACCCCTGAACCTGTGAAAAGGAAGCGAAAGGAGAACTTCGCTGTTCCTACAACAAAATCTTCCAAAAAGCATAAGTCAGTTCCTACCTCCATAAGAAGGAGCTCTAGGCTCCAAAACCAGGCAGCCCGCCAATTGCCTAATACTACTCCTGCCACACCACCTTTGGATCCTCCCAGTCCTGAACTAGGGAAAGAAGAACCTATTATCGAAGAGATTATGAGTACACCTGAAGGGGCTAGTTTGAGTGAGTTGGCTGCCATTGCAGAACAGCTACAGGAAGGTATGGAATGTGATAAGAAGGAAGAAGAGCCAGTTGTGTTTCCAGCAAATGCAGAACATGAAAACATTGGTATGACTGAGGTAATGGAAGAAGAATAGGGGAAGGTGGATAAAATTGAAGAAGTGTAGGAGACACCTGGAATATGCTATAAACATAGACTGCCATTCCATGTTACAAATTTTGCCGCAGGAATGACATGCTTTCAGGAATTTCAACAATAACAGACTGCTTATGCACTTGAAGTTGAGAGACTGCAAAGAGTAATCTAGAATAAGAATCTGGAAATCACCAATCTAACTGATACTCTCAATCAGGTAGTAGAACTTGTTCCATAGCTACTACAGTGTCGAGCACCTTCACCAGTTTACACCATGTACCTCAAAGAACTATATTTGAACTTTCGACTGATTAGAGTCTTGAAAGGGAAGAACCCTTCTTTGGAAACCCCTGAGGAATTTTATGAAGCATAGAAGGATTCACCTCTGCACATTAGGAACCTCCTGTGTGAGTTTTATCTGCACAATTTGGTTGTATCCTAGGACAAGGAATGGAATCCTTTGTGTTATGTTGGTGATATTCATATCAGTGCCTTGATTTCCCGGATCACCAATGAAATCAACAAAGGGGAACAATTTAATAGTCATATGCATGATGAAAAAAATATGCCATTGTATGCAAGAAATGAATCTTGAAATGGCATGGGTATTTATTTTGACTGGAAAAAATTATGGCGAGATGAGAGAGCCAAGCCATTGATTGAACCTCTAAGGCAAGAGGCGTTTTCTCAATATTCTCGAATTATCAACAGTGATTTTAATGATGTAACTCTGCATATTCAGAATAGATAGGAGCACCTTTCATTTTCGTTAAAGAAAGCAGAGCCACATACCCCCAATACTTTGTATGCAGCAACCCAAAGGGTAGAGAGGTACATGAGAAATGCTAGAATAAGGAAGGAGGATTGGTTACCCTTGGTTATGCAACCACCTATTCTCCTATGGCCATTATTGGCTATACAAGGCGACAACAGTACTTACAATAGGAGTTCAGAGGATAACCGATGGAAAAGACTAGAAGCAATGAGGGCTCACTTCTGGAGTTTCCAGACTGGTGAATGTGGATGGCAGCTGAATGCAGATTTGAGAGAGTTTTCCAAAAGGAAGAATGCTAGAATTGCTGAAGGGTCCAACAAGTAGCTGGTTGAGGGGAGTGATGAGCCAATACTTTGGTGCATTTTGATCATATTTTTATAAGTACTTTTCTATTTTTATTATGCTAAATAAAAACATTCAGTCTAATTATGGGATAGAACATAGACCTTTTCATGACTTAATATGATGAATATATTATGATACAAAGTCCCATGATTATTATATTTAATGTTTTATTAGTCTGATAAATACCTTATGGCTTTTTGTGATCATAAAAATTTCCTGCAGCCATATCTGAAACGATGTTTGCCTTACTTTAATACTTAATGAATGAATGAATGAAGTAATGGACTGTCTTAAAGATGAATGTGTTGAGCTAACCTTCTTCTCCAGGAAAAGATGGCGAGTTATTTTGAAGGTGCCACGATTAGAGGAAGGAATTTAAATTCCACTTGAAGAGAAGAAGGCCAAATCTATAAAGACTGGTTCAACAACGAAAGATGGGGAGATAGTTTCAAACTTATCCGCCAAGCAAGAAGAATGTTCCAGGAATTTGGGCCAGGTGTCCCGCTGTTGCTCAAATCTAGGATGATGGCACTTTAAGACTGCCAAACCAATTTGACTTGGTCCTTGCATTGTCATTCGACTCTTTAATCAAAGTTAGTTGGATGTAATAAATACCTCCTGATTTATAAGGGAAGGTTGGTTAGTAGTTAGGATTAGTTTTTCAAATAAATAGCCCATTCTCCTTCAGAGAATGGGCTGGAAGATCTTGTCATTGTAATACATTTTTTTCAGTATCAGAAATACAGTTAAAAAGGAGTGTGCTATGTACTTGTTCACTTTAAATCAATAAAATTTATGGAGCTTTTCACCTAATCTGTTGATTACTTTGGCATGATCTAAGGGGGCCCACTTAGGAAATTGCCTGTACTTCCATTTTGTAGGTTAGGATAGCTATACTTTCTTTTGTAAAAGTTAAATGTGTCTATTCCTATAGCAACATAAATACATCACTATTGACTGTTCCTGCAGCCACTAGAAACATAGTAGTTTTACCTTTTAGTTTTTGTTTCCAACAAGTTATTCAGTAAAGTAATTCTAGAATTTAGAGTTTTAGCATTTTAGGAAATCATGCATGTCTGGAAGGGTGGTTAGTGCATATATTTTGCTGTCCCATTTCAATTCTATGTCCTCGGGTTGATAAGTAAATGAGGTTCTTTGATAGATTATAGCTGCTTGTTGTGATGTCCAATCCTTAAGTTGAGGAATTAATATTCCTAGTTATCAAGCTGATTAAAGAACACTACATGGGTGATAGAGATGATGAAGCAGACGCATGGTGTGACAAGAATGGATGAACTATAATCCGCATCCTCATTGTGGATTACAATTTAGTGACATGGCAATGAGGTGGAAAAATGATGTCATCAAGTGTCTTCATCATTGAGAGATTGGCATATCACTAGGACCTTGAAGAAGGTCTATTTGATAGGGAGATGAGAGTATGATGCTGACTGTGAGACCCAATAAGGTTGATACACATGGATGGTACAATAAAAGAGCGAATGACAAAAGGACACGGGGAAGATAGAAATATGAGGGTTCTTCCATTCAAGCAAGTAATGTATGTAGAAGAGACTTGGAGGTATTGAAGGGAGATGTGAATGAGTTTCTCCAACATAATGATGAAGACGGTGACCGGCTAGGTAAGAGACAAAGTGTTGACTAATGATGTGCATAGTGAATGTGGATATTTGGCAATTGATGATTCATTGTTTTGCTTCCTGATTACAAAATAACACTTGGTCAAGGTGAGACTTTAACGACGGTGTTCTATGGTGAATACCCCTAATATCTATGAAGGAGATTGGAATGTCCACTTATCTAATGGTTAGGATTTAAAGAGACCATAGTAAATGAGGATCACAAGACGAGGGCACAAAAGGAGAATATTGATGATTGAAATTCAAAAGCAATGATCTCAAACAACTAAGTCCATGTAAATAGGGTTTTGACTGGAAACTGACATAGAGAAAAGAGTTAATTGGTCTAACTACACCCAACAACCAATTGAATGAATATTTGATCTCCAAAGCGATGATACAAATCATAGATATAATCAAGATAAGAATAGATCAAATACAATCATATGGATAGTAGAACATATTTAATGCAGATTTGATCCTAGGGTTTTATAGGATATTATTCTTAAAAAAATATCCAAGACATAATTTAATGTTGTGAGGCTCGATGCATAGGTATGGTGTAGAGAAAGATATGTGGTAAACCCTAATAGGTGATTGAGATCAAATCAGATTGGATGAATAGAAGAATACATTGAATGCATAATCAAATTTTAGGATTCGATAGAGAGAATGAGGAAAATTCTCTGTAACTAAATTAAATGTGGAACCGAATTGATGCAAAAGTAGAGTGATAATGAATATATCTGATAGACCCTATCAGATAAATTAATGATGAGATAGAAATTGGAGTGGAGCTCGAGGTACGGGCAACCTGATGGTGAAGTTTGCAAGTGAAGGAAACCCTAGCACAAGGTTTGAGATGATCTGAATGGTAGAGAGAATGTTGAGGTAGAGATTACAAGTTGGTGGAGATAGAAGACAATTAGATATTGTTGAATTTTGGAGTTTGAAGTAAGTGTGCATGAATAGAGAAAGGTCTAGAGATGTATGTAGTGTCGAATAGTGTTACATCTTGAAAAATCATGTTGTAGAGATAGGAATTTTTTTTTGTGTGTCTGCAAGAAAGAGAAAGATGTGCAGTAGACAAATAATGTATTTGTAAAGTTCTAGATTGTAAAATAGAACATCATCTAGGTTGAAATTCAAGAGAGTGCAGATGTGTGAGACACTGTAGAAAGGGAAGAAAGTGTAGTGCAAAACAAAGGAGAGTGTAGAGTAGAGGTATGTGTTGTTGAGTGTGTAGCTTCAACAACAAAGTGTGTGTTGTAGTGAAATCAATGATGTACTGAATGTAATGATGCATTATAGGTTGTGTAGAACCAAATTGTATGCATATATAAATTTGTAATGTTGTACTGAGTTGTGGCTCAAATTAGGGGATTGGTGTCTCTGTGGAATGGATGTTCCTAAATTAAGTAGTTGATGCTTCCTTGGGTTGTATCCCTCAAAAAATGTAACAAATATTTGGATTGTGATGTTGGGTTTGAGCAGTAGACTCAAGCATCCTTAGACACCATGTTTTTTTCCCATCTTGGGTTTTCCACGTATATTTGGTGTTGTGGGTATTTTTCTATGTGTATGTTTATGTTTACATATTTAGTTTATGATCTACAATAAGAGTTGAGTAATTAATCTGCATAAAGTTTTAAGAGATAGATTTTGGTATCTACTAATTCACCTCCCTCTTAGTAGATCATTGTGTTCCAACAATTGGTATTAGAGCCCTAGATTCCCTAGAAGAAGCTTAATCAACCCAAGTAGATATTGGTGTGTGAACACACTATGGCTAATAAGGAAAGCCCATCTGTAGAAGGAGTATCTCTATTTAATGGATCAGACTATATGGTTTGGAGCATAAAAATGGAAGCTTACTTGAAATAATTAGGATTTGATGTATGGAAGTCAGTAGAGAAGGCTTATAAGATTTCTACCCATTTAAAGTCTCTTACTATGGTTGAAAAGAAAGCATTTGAAGATGATGCTAAAGAAAGATTTGAAATCATGGTCAGATTGTCAAATTCAATACTTGATGAAGTTATGCATTTTAAAATTGCACATGAAGTTTTGAATAAGTTGAAAAGGATGTATGGAGATGATGATAGTTTAGCGTAGGCCAAGATTCAAACATGTAGAAGAGAGTCTAAAAATTTGAAGCTGAATAAAGGTGAGAAGATTGTAGAAACATCAATGAAATATGTTGTAGCTAGAGGTGATGAGGAAGAAGAATCTATTTACGGATTAGAGGAAACTGATGAAGAGGAAGTTGATTGCATTAGAAGATTGAGAAGAGGCTCTGGAAGATGCAGAGGTAAGCTATCTACTAAAAATTTCTATTCTGGTAGAATACGTCTTCTTGCTGCTAAATTTTTTCTTGATGAAAAGGATAACTCTGAGAAAGAAGATGATAGTGAACATAGTCTGCACACAAGAAAATAAAATAGATTATAAGATGCTTTTGGTAGCTCAAATGATGGACATGAAGGGTCATGTGAGATTAAGGAAAATGATTTCTTGTCCATGGATGTTGAAGCATCTGATAAAGAAGAGAATGTTGAGACCTCTGGTGAAGGTGGGAAGATTGATTTTGAAGGTGAAATCATCTATGCTTTGGATGAGATTAAAAGGTTGAGAAAAGAGAAGAAAGAACTAAAAATAATTGCTCAAAAGGAAATAGAAAAACTAACTAAAAACCTTGAAGAATCTGATCAAATGATAGTTAGTTTGAAAACACAAGTTGAGGAAGCTAAGAGGATAGAAGATGTAGTTAAATATAAACTACGGTCTAAATCAGATGAATGCATGAAGCTAGAAGTAGAGATAATTGCTGTGAGAAGATAATTGGAGAAATCCAAGGAGAAAACTGATAAAGGATTGAAGTTGAAAGGTATCTATGAGATATTAAATGAATTAGTGAAATCACAAAATCCATCAAAACCCAAAGAAAACCTTGGCCTTGGGTTTGAGAAGGGAAAGAGTCCTTCTATCAGTACTTCTACAAACTTGTATGATAGATTTAAAGTAGAAGGAAGTTGTTGTACTGTGAATGGTGATCCTAGACCTACACAAACACAAAGAGCAAACACATAATTAGTCCATTATGCAAGTTAGAAACAACATTCCACATGAAATCCATTTGAACATGAAAACAAGAAATAATATGAATAACACATTAAAAGAAGCTATTAAATCCTATTTAAATGATCAAACTCTCAATCCCATGGGGAATTGGTGCCATTTTGATGTGGAAAATGGCCCTTTCCCAGTTCCTTGCAAGCTTGATGATCAATGGTGAATATTTGATGCTCCTTGGTGAAATTTCTCCATAACCTAGCTATGACAATATGAAAAATGCATGAAAATGGATAAAGATGGATGGAGATTCCTCAAAACTTGAAGATAGTAATGCTGTGTGAAGTTGTGTATCCAAAATCGAAATGAGAGCCTTCTATTTATAGAAGAGAATGATGGAGAAAGAGTCAAAAGGGATGAATGTGGGACAAAATACCAACCAATAGAAAAATGCCACTTGTCAACATGTAAGTGGACAAAGGTGGAGCACATTTTGATGAATTTGCACATAAATGCTATTAGGTGGATATTTTAAATTGATGAAATGACAAGTTGGAGGGAGAAAGAAATGGAGTTAATGCCACTTGGCTCAAGGAAAAGGACATGTAAGAGGATTTTAATGCCCTGTTGGATGTACACACCTTTTTGGAGGGATTTTTGAATTTGAAGAATATTCCCTCTTTGATGCCATGTTGAGATAAAATAGGAGATTTAATAAATCAAATAAAATGATTTAATTGTACAAGTTACAAAAGCTAGAGGATTTGAGGGATTAAGATTAAGAGTAATCAAAATTTGATTACTTTAAAAGGAGATTAGTTGATGTGACAATTTGATTTAGATTTTTGGATTGATTTAAATCAAAGTTGAGACGAATATGAATTTAGACTTAATTAAATAAAGTTTAATTTATTTAATTAAAGAGAATGACGTTAGTTTTAAATCAAATAAAGATAAATTTATTTAATTTAAATGAGATGACTTAAGAGATTAATTAAATAAAATGAATTATTTAATTAAAAGAGGGACTATAGGATTAACTAAAAAAATGATTTATTTAATTAATAGAAGATGATGACTTAATTAGATAAATTTGATTTATTTAATTAAGAGATGAAATATGATGAATTTAATTAAATAAATATTATTTAATTAAATGACTAGCAGAGGAGATGATTAAGGACAAACTGGTGTTAGTAAAATTAGGATCAAGTGTATAAGATCAATCTGTATATTTTCCATGTCTACATTTTTCCCCTCTTTGAAGCAATGTACCCGTTGCATTGGTTCAAAGAATAAATTGTCAATATCAATTTTATTTATTTATTTTTTTTCAAATGACCCATTGCCGCCCCAATGAAAGAATTATGATGGTATAATGCCCCCTCGAGAGATCAAATGAAAATTTGTAGTGATCTCGCGAAAAAAGAGGACAAGCTGCCAGACGGATCCAGGATGCCAAAAACGTGCCAAAACACAAAAAAATGATGCAAAATGACCCTTAGTTGGGTGAAAATAAGATAAGGGGAAAAAAACCCTAGTTGGATGGCTAAACAGGGTCAAAAAACCCTAACTTTCAAGCTTAAATAGGCCTCGAGGGGCCACTTCCAATTCATTTGCACATTAAACACTTTAGAGATTTAGCATTTTTGAGCTCTGATCATCGTTCGAGATGGCACAACGAGTGCTTCCACATCACATTTTAGAGTGAGTGCGAGTGTAATAGTGGCTACTAGGCATAGGACCACCGGTATGTGACCCTTACTTGACTCATTGTTTCATTTTTTGTGCGCATTAAATAGGGTCCAAAGTCAAATTGAGTCAAGCGGCACTGTTTAGCACTGCTGAAAGTGTTAAATCAGTGTCATGCAGCCTTAAAGTGTGCCTCTATTGAGTCTTGCATGATAATGGTCTAGTTTAGAGATTAGGGTTTAGGCTTCAAAGTCCACCACGTATGCAAATTGCATCATGATGGTGCAATTAGGAATTTAGGTTTAGGGGTCAAAATTGTTCGCGGTCAAACTACAATGCGAAGGTGCAATTTGGACATTAGAGGGTTCTAATGATGCAGTTTGGAACTTTCAAACAATGACGCATTTGCAAACATCGACACATTTGTTTTTTAGTCGCAAAAACTCCAAACAAGATCCCTTTTTTTTATGAAACTTGACACTGTGACTTTACTGGTGCAAGAGGACGCAAAGATTTTACATTCACGAGAGCATAGGTCCCCAGTACTTAGCAGATCGGTCGGATTGCATGAGATGCTCTAGGAGCACCTTGGGGTGATAGGGCTATGGTATGTCGCCTATCCACCTCCTATCCAAACACATTTGGGTATGATGACAACACTGGCAGAGCGATGGCACAGTGAGACGTCATCGTTTCACTTGTCTACAGGCGACATGACAGTGACTCTGGAGGATGTTTGGTGCATTCTTCAATTTTTGGTCCATGGAGAGTGAGTCATCAATGACATGGACGCTAGGAGAGAGGCCTTCTATGATGTTATAAGCCTTGATGAGATCATCTTTGTTGAGGGAAAGATCGAGCTAGATCAGTGCAAGTGCTTGATGCCCACCTTTTGATCGATTGTCGCTATGATCATCTCAAGCCTTGTGGCACCAGATCGACATGGCTGATACTTTAGTCCAGGATGGGGTCTTGCCTAGGAGTGGATGCTCCACTAAAGAGAGTGATTTATGTGGGGGTCAGTGATGTTGGCCTCACTTTATCATGATCTACACAAATTTTCCTACTTGGACAACAGAGCCATTGGGATCAGAGTGACACTTTTGCACATATGGGCCTAGGAGAACATTGCAATGCTTCACACATGAGTCACACCAATTGACATGGAGCCAGATGATCCCGTAGTCTGGTGGTATAGAGGGGCCTTTAAATTTACACATACAGGAGCGAGCGACATCACTCATTGGAGGAGGGTGATTGACGAGATGACAATATTTATTTGGAGGCCTTGGCTTGGTATTACCAATTGGTATGATGACGTTCAACAACTCTTATTTTCTTGATAGAACAGACTTATGCAGGGTAGGGAGCATACAATGATAGAGCGTTATCTACTAGATCGGGTGGCCAGGCAGTTCAAAGAGACACATGACATATCTGATGACCAGTGCGTGGCCATATTTGCATGTACTACGAGGGAGACCACATGGGTTCGAATGATTTCAAGTGAGGATGCAATTGCTTCATTCAGAGAGTCGATGGCTAGGCCATGGCTATATGACCGGGGGAAGGTAGATGTAGGTTCTACATAGACATAAATTGATTGGTTCAGGCCACCAGTTAGATGGACAATGCTCAGATCTACCTTACCACGATGAAGAGCTAGAGGTCGGTCAACAGAGTGGGGGCAAGGAGGCAGAGGAGATGGGGACGAAGATGGTGATGGGGGTAGAGAAGGAGGTGGACCACCTCAGGATCAAAGGGGATAGAGAGACTTGGTTCTTGAAGACTAGTAGAGAGATGGGGATAGGCAACCTAGAGATGGGGACATACAACAGAGAGGTGGGGACCCATAGAGAGATTCCCCGAGGGACCATCAACAGTAGCCCACACCACCAACACCACACCAAAAAGACCAGAGAGATGCATTGATATAGAAGCTATAGGCACAGGTTACCACATTGAAGGCCGAGCAAGATTAGGCAGGGGCCAAGCGGGATTAGGCCATTCAGCAGAGACAGGTCATCAAGTTATAGCTGGCATAGGAGACCAGCAGACGCCAATAGCTAAAGGCCACACAAGGCCAAAAAAATCCTATGAGGATGTATCTTGATGTGGTTAGAGAGGTTGAATGTTACAAATTTTACTATCATTAGGCAGTGCCTTGAGTAGCTTGGGCACCATACTTTTCACAATAGATAGGGTAGAGTCAGGATCCACCGGGTGAGGGGAGCAACCATCAGGGATAGCCTCACACTTTTGATCAAAGACGACATTATTTTTGAGGTCCATGGACTCTGTTTTTGATATATTTGTGGGTGTTTGTATTATATTGATCGAAACACACATTTAATCTCGATTCTTGTACCATGATAGTTGCATTTTTTATGATATATATATATATGATATGGTTTGATATATGAGATGTGTCCTATTCTTATTTATGCATGATGGATGGATGTATTTAATTTCCTATATGTGATGATATGACATGATATGACTCTATCTAATGTGATGCATGTATTTATTTTATGTGATGTAATTCTATGTATGTTTCTATATGATGCTATGATGTGATGCAGTGATCATGCAGATATTTATGGATGGATGCAAATTTTTTTCAATATCTTTTCTATGCACTTTTTACGATGACATGGATGCAAATGTTATGATATGTAAATGAATTAAAATTCTTATACTAATAGATCTATATGAATGATGACGTTTATATACTATGGTCATGAGATGTATGAAATTCTCTTTTTTCCTTTTCAGTACTTTTTCCAATATGGATGCATGATAATGCACGTAATATGATGTGATGATGTTTTTATTATGATTCCTATGTGATGATGCAAATGAATGATACGATGATGCAAATGATATGATGGTGTGTATGTGATTATGCAATGGATGTTTTGTATATGATATGATTTAATAATGCCTACGTGATGATACTTTTATGTTTATGCAATGAATGCAAATTTATGGTTTATGAGATGCTTAGAATAACTAGTCTATATTAATGATGAAATGCAGTGCATGTGAGATGATTGATGTTTCCTATATGATATGATATACATTATGCTGATGGTTTGTGGATGCAGGGTGGATGCATTAGCGATGTTTTTGATTAACTGTCATGGTATCATGTTAGCACAAAGAGAAGATAGAAGAAATAGGATAATGAAAAGAGGATCCAACAAGCCTACATTATTAATGATGATGATGATGACGATTTTATTATCAAGAATTGGGATTTTAAAAGGTCCATTTACCTTATGTTTGATAATACACATAGGTATGGTGCATCAAGGTATAAAGAATCAAAATGGTGTTGTACCTAGTGTGATGGAATTTGACTCGACAATCAGATAGGAGTACTCCTATTCACACTTGGCATACATAACCTTATCTAAATTGCAGTTCAGATATTCCAAACATCTTAGACCAAAACATAGAAAGGAAAGCATTCCTATGTGGTCAACAAGACACCTAAAACATCCTCCTTACACCCAAACAAAGTACACATGACCAAGTTATATTACAAGAATATCCAACAAGTACAACAGATAAAAAGATAATGATTGTTGCCCCATTTCTTTCTCTCTAAATCCTTTTGTTTGGACATCATCAAGAGGTCATCGAAATATGCACAAAAATAAGATAAGTCAAAAAGAGAGAGATAAAGTAAACAAACAAGCTAATGTTCTTCATACCGCTAGCCAAGACTAAACTGCGGTGATGCTTGATGTTGATGTCCATTGTAGGAAGGATGCATCCTAGGACATGATGTTATCAGATGATTTCTAGATTTGATTGGATGATGAGCTATTAATACCAAGAGTTAACCAATTTGTTTACTTACTGACCTAAACTTGAGACTTTGACGATTGGGGTTTTCACTTTTGAACCTGCTATACTTGTTTTTGACTGTTTCACCAAAGGTTGACAATGATTTATTATGAGTGATATTTATTTTGGGTGAAAGTGAGATGAGATGGATGGATTTTTTCAAATATTTGGATGCTTTTTCTATTTTTTGAATGTTTTGAGGTTGTTTTGGTATTTTCAAGATGTTTTATAAATGTTTTGATTTTTGAATTTTCCAATGTTTTTGGTGTTTTCTGAGATCTTGCCAAGAGACTAACCTAAAGACCTATCTTAGGGGTCTTGAGGGCTGATCAAATATTAGTCTTTCCTACATTATACATGCAGAGACCATGTAGTTCGACTGGTGCATACTCGCTTATTGATGAACAAATAGATTGTCAGTTTATTATGACAAACTCCTAAAGGACAGACCTAAGTGTCTCGAGGGAAAAATCAAATATTAGCCTTGCCTACGTTCAATCTCAGAGATGACGTAGTTCGACAGGATGACTTTATTATTTTTGATTTTTTTTGGATTGACATGTTTTTGGATTTTTGGTTTTCTGATGTTTTTTGGATTTTCTGATTTTACTAATGTTTTTGGATTTTTTTATTTTAAGGAAGACTTCAAGGATATATATGAATCTAATTTGAATGTAGGTAAAAGAACATGCCCCCAACATGGTGTGATAGACTACTTCGATATAGGCAAGAGAAACTGGCCTTAGGAATGTGCCAAGTAGTATTAGGGTGGAAGATGATACAAACATAGGATCAAGCTATGATGTTGGCGTGAATGAATGATGAATGGGGATATGGAAGTGCAATGGATGAACGATGGAAGGTGATGGGTAGGTGATGCAGAGTAAGCCATAAAGATCATGGTGGATGGAGAGTGTTTTATTTACACAAGGTGCTTGTTTTCCAGGTTTTCACCAAGGTACTTTCCCAAAGCACCACCGAAGTGTTTTTCACTAGAGGAAATTTGTTTATCTTTACTGTTTTTAATCCCTTTTTTGATTTTTATTTTTTGGGTTTTTATATTTTTTGATTTTTTTGATTTTTTTTGGTTTTATACCTTGAATGTTTAGGCATTATTTTTTTGAGATGGGAGCTATTCATGGGCTCCTGCAAAGGCTCTCCTTTGAGCATTGATAACTGACATGCCCCTGACTTGTAGTTTTTTGTGATGATGAATGGTCCCAACCAATTGGGTTCAAAATTTCTCTTGTTGTCTGGATTTGGCACGTTCTTTTGATTCTCCTTCAATAAAAGTTCTCCTACTTGGAAGGTCCATCTCTTGATCTTCTTGTTGTAGCTCTGTTTTGAGATAGTTTTGGTAGACTTGCAAATGATTTAAGGCATCCATTCACCATTCATCTAGTAGTTCCAACTCATTTAATTGTGACACACGATATTCTTCATCTGTAATGAGGTTCTATAGTGATATTCTTAGGGATGGGAGCTTGATCTCAATGGGTGGGATGGATTATAATCCATAGACTAGGGAGAAAGGGGTTGCACCTGTTGGTGTGTGGATGCTTGTTCGGTAGGCCCATAGGGTGGGGTTCAACTGTAAGTGCCAGTCATGACCAACTTCATTGACTATCTTTTTGAGGATTCTTAAGATGGTTTTATTTGTAGCCTCAACTTGGCCATTACCCTAGGGGTAGTATGGAGTAGAAAAGTGATGTTGGATATTGAATTTTTGGCATAGGTCTCAGACATACTTGTTTTTGAAAGGTGTCCCATTATCTGAGATAATGGCTTGAGGGACACCGTAGTAGAAAATGAGGTAATTCAAGATGAACTTGGAAATCTACTTTCATGTAATATAGGTAATTGGTATGGCCTCTACCCACTTTATGAAGTATTTTGTGGTGGTAATGATGAACTTATGTCCACTGGATGAGGTGGGGGTGATTTTTCCAATGAGATCAAGCCCCAACTATGAAAAGGGCCAAGGTGTTACAATTGGGTGGAGCTCCTGAGCTGGTGCATAGATGAGGTCCCCACGCTGTTGTAATTGCAAGCACTTTTTAACATATTCATGGGCTTCCATCTCCATTGTTGGCTGATAGTACCCTGTTCTCAATAGCTTCTTGGCCAAGGTCATACCAATTGAATGTGAACCATAGATTTCATTATGTACCTTCATTAAAGTAGTCAAACCTTCCTCAACATTTAAGCATCGTAATAGGGTTCCCTCAATACTCCTATGGTATAGGGTGTTGCTTAGGATAATAAAATGGGTCAACTTCTTGAAAAAATTTTTATTTATATTTGGGGTGATGTCGGTAGGGAGGAATCCTATTATTAGATAAGTGTATATATCATGATACCATGAGTTACCAGGGCCAACAATTTCACACACAAATTCAGACTCTGGTACTTCGAATGCTCATACGAGAAGTTTCTCTACAAGGAATTATTTCTTTGGGACATTACATGGGACATCTAGTAGCGATCCTATTGTTGCCATAACATATTTTGCTTTATTATTTTCCCTTGGTATCTGCTCAAATGTGATATCAATAAAGGATTCCTTGAGGCTTTCTACCAAATTGTTGTATGTAGTCAACTTTTCGTCCTTCGTTTGGTATTCATCATTGACTTGGTTGATGATAAGTTGTGAATCTCCATAGACCCGGAGTGCTATGATCTGCCATTGTGCTGAAATTCTCAGCCCTATGACAAGAGCCTCATATTCTACAATGTTGTTTGTGAAAGCAAAGGATGACTTATATGATTTGGGTATGCAATATCCTTGTGGTGTAATGAAGAAGACTCTGAATCCTGACCCATTTTGTGTGTAGGATCCATCAAATTACATTTTCCAGTGATCCACTATGCTTATGTTAAAGATGGACTCATCAGGGAATTCTAATACAAGTGGGTTCTCTGAATAGATTGGTGCTTCTGCCAACTAATCTAAAATTTCTTGTACCTTAGTGGCCTTCCATTCCACATATTTAATGTTGTGCTTTGTTAGGATCATAGCCCATTTAGTCATTTGCCTTGTGAGTGTTGCTTTAGAAAGAAAATACTTGAGAGGGTCTATCTTGGTGATGACTTTTATCTGGTGTGCCAACATATAGTGTTTGAATTTTTGTGTTGTGAACACGACTGCTAAGTAGGCCTTCTCAATGGATGTGTAATTCAGCTCGTGTCCCACCATGGTTCTATTGATGTAGTAAATAGCTCTCTCCCCATTTTCATCATGTTGTGCTAAGAGAGCGCCATGGGCTACTGCTGTTGCTGATATATAAAGGATCAAGGGTTTGTTGGAAATTGGTGGCATAAGAATTGGTGGTGTGAGCAAGTACTCCTTGATCTTGTTGAATGCCTAGTCACATTTCTCATCCCATTTGTATGCTACCCCCTTGTGGAGTAGATGAGAATATGGGATTTCCTTATCTGCTAATTACGCTTATTATAACTAGATATTTTCATTTAAAATCCAATGTCTTTTTTCCCAATTGAACCCAATATTTCACTATCTTTTCATGAAAAATCATTCCCCCAATCCATGATGCTAAAAATACTTTTTACCATTACCATTTTCCCTTCATAACGTTTACCGCTTTACTACAGGCTTTTGTAAAGTGGCTCACGGTATAACGGTGACAGTTCAAAACAGTCAAAATAACTGCCACCGCTACACCATGGACAACCATCAAACTGACCACGATGGAGTGGTAAATAGTTAGCAGGGGAGTAGCGGTGGATAGAATGGTTACCGTGCAACCGCATGCAATTAGCATAGACACCACGACATGGCAGTAACAATGAGAAGCAAGCATAAAGTTCTTACCGCCACATCATGCATGGTCAAAACATAGACCATGGTAGTGTGGTGGACAATGAGGAAGTGATGAGGATGACAGTTAATGGGTCACCATAGTATCGTTGTTAGTCAAAATGGAGACCGCCGTGGCATGGGTGACAGTGAAGGTGGCATCAAATGTCAGACATTGCGGAATCGCATGGAGCTGAGAGCTAGACCACAGTGACTACTGTGGATGGAGGTTGGTGGTTAAGGTGGCTACTGCGGTACTGTTGGAAGCCATGCCAGTGACTATGGTAGTGCAGTAAACAATTAGTAGGCAGCAAGGTAGCTGGTGAAGAAGATACCGCTGGTGGCTATCACGGTGATTGCGGTGATGCGGTGGAGAGTCAGCATTGACCAGTGAAGTAGTAAATGCTTACCGTGATACAGTGGTTGGTCAGAATGTTGACCACCATGACACGGTAGACATGGAGATGACCATAGCAGTGGATGACAGAGACAATGGTGGTTAACAAACAGGTTACCACGGTACCATGGGGAGATGGTGGAGAGACTACGGTAAGGCGATTGATAGTAAGCGATGACAGTAAATGCCAGATATTGCGGAACCACCTGGGGTTGGAATGCAAGCCGCAATGGAGCGGTGGCATGAGGAAAGCATGGATCATTCGGTCACCGTGCAAATGCAGGGAGTCAACAAGTTGATCGTGGTAAAGTGGTAAATACTCAAATGAAATATAAAGAGCGGCAATGCACAAAGTGAGAAAAATTAAAGAAAAACTATGCTTTAACATATTTGATTTTTCGATGAGGCAACTTAATCAAATATTTTATTTTTTTCATGGAATATTAAACGGTTTTACCAGTCAAGTGAAGGGTCATGACCCTTGAGATATACTATATAAATATTTCAAAAAATTAGTTAGGAAGGGGGGAGGGTAGGAGTTAGATTTTTCAAACTAGGAATGAAAACAATGACATATCTTTTTTGAAGCAGAATCAATGGAGATGATATATTTAAACTGGTGCAATTATTTTTGGTATTCCGTTATTGTGGTGAAATAATTCATATTCTTTTTTTGGTTGTCACCAACTTGAGATCCTTTAATTATTTAAATCAGCATATCAAGCATATCTCTGATTTATCAAAGTGCACTCTCATTTTGTGTGATTTAGTTGATTGGTGTTTGCAAGTTAGATTTAAATTATTTTTGAATAAGTTATAGTAATTTAAGGATTTATTTTGGATGGTTAAAGTAGAACCTGATAGAGAAAAATTCTAGCACAATTTATGCAAGTCATAAATTCAGTAAGGTTTTATGCTAGTCATAAAATTTTCAAAGTGCCTAACAACTAGAGTTAAGCCAAAGAGGGAAACACATATAGTTTTTTATTTTTGACTCCATTGCCCATGCGGATAGAAGGCATTGATCTATCACATCCCAAATGATAAAATTCATAATAAACAACATATTCAAATTATTTATTTTATGCAGTAGGATTAGCAGTCATGATTTTATCTATTCACTTCCAATTGGCATTGTGAAAAGATTGTTTGAGCAGGAGATATATTTCAAATCTGCATTATACACATAGGTGCACCCGCCTAGGTTTAGCAGAGCCTAAAGAGAAGAAGGTATGCATCAATTGGCCTTGTATGTTGGCCAAAAGTGTTGTGAGAGCTTGACAACCTCTCGTGGTTCAAACATGCATTTTTGAGACCTAATAGTTTGGTGACTCTGCCGGGGAATGAACTCAGGAAAGTTTTTTTAGCCTATCCATTTTTAGAGTCAAAAAAGTTTTACATTTTTTTTGGAGATTCCACTGGGGTAAACAAAACAATATCATAATCTTTTTCATTTTCCTACTTTTGGGAAAATTAGGTGGCAACTCTATTTCATTTTGATAAAAAATGCATGGATATTGTGGAACAGTCACATTTTGTCAAGATGGTAGAAGAAGAGAGAAGGCATTAGTCAATAAGAGAGTTGAAGGAATTGAAACAACAAAGGCTACAATTGGATCAACATATGCTACAAGTGAACCAACAATTGCTTAAATTGGGAGTCAAAAGTGTTCCAAATACATCGCCAAATAGGCCATCATACAGTGAGAATAAAAACACAAATGCTAGGAGATCTTGGACACCAGAAGTGCCCCATGATGCAACTGAGAACTTTGGAAATAAAGGAAATGTACTCTATTCATAGCAAAACACTTTGGATGAGTATATTACAATTCAAGAGAGAGGTAAAAATATTGTGGATGCCTTTTTTGACATAAGGAGATATAAGGGAGAATCTGTGAGTTCTTTATAAAATAGGATGACACACATTTGTATGCAATTACCTCCTCATTATAGGCCTACAAGATCCACATTTTTTGCACAACTTCTAAGAGCATTAGAGCCTGAATCATTTTATTGGTCAGATTCATCAAAACAATATGCCTTTGATGTAGTGAATAAATTTATTGATTCCATACTTGGGACAAGGTGTGTGGATACTACCAACAATTCTATAGAAGCTACAATTGAAGAAGGTACCATGCCATCCAATAGTGAAAATGTGGAGAGTTTCTCTTGCATAACTGACTACGGTTCAGAATGTGAAGATGAAATTGTGGATGTTGATCTACAACAGGGTGATTATTGTAGTTCTTATGGAGATCAAGAAGAGGAAGAAATAGTAGAAGATATGGAAGCAAAAACATGTTCACTCAGAAGTGAGTAAGTTTCAGATTTGTTGACTCTTGAATACCAAAGATGTGCACATAAAGATAATTCTAAAGTTTTGGGTCCAACATACATTTTATTTGATAGTGAGAGTACTGTGTGTAATGATTCATTTGATTCCATGAGCATTTCTCAGACTAATGAAGAATTCTTCGAAGTTGATCAAGAATCCTTGTATGTCCAAGAAGAAGTATGTGACTTGAACAAATTTTTCCTACAAGAGAAAGATATTGGTTTGCATATCATTGATGATGAGTGTTCGACTTTTATTGATTCAAGTATGTACAAAGATGACTGCATGGATCAAAAACATGTGTCAAAGCCAACTGGTGATAGGAAAGAACTGGAGAGTGTTTCTGATTTTATTGTTTCAAAAGATGTTGATGAGACAAAATTATTGGGTTGCCATGAGAAGCATTCAAATTTTCAAATCCTAGTGCAGTTGCAGGATCATTCAGTAACATATGATAATAGGCAAGCCTATGAGTGTTTTGTTGAATGTGGGTACACTTTTTATGATGATGGTAACAAATATTTATTATATGATGAATTGCATAGTGATGTGTGTCAGGTTGAACACAATGATCTCTTGAGTGTTTTCAATGATAGTGCATGTAACATGGCTATTGGAATGGACAGTTTCAAAAGAAACCTGATGAGCTCAAATCAGAATAAAATCTATGATAGAGGAAAGTATAGGATTTTCTTTTGGGTGGCCTGGGGCCATCCTTTGAGGTTTGAATTTTAAACCATAGAAGATACAGAGGATTAAGGATTTCCGGTGCATGGACAAGCCTTAGTAAGCCTCTTTAAACTTTCTTTTCCATGCACAATAGTCTTAGGAATTCTATTGGGTCTGGGATTTTCCAGTACATGGACATTCTCAGGAGTTCCCTTTCTGAAAGCATTGATTTCTTTCCATGTACAGTAGTAAAGGGTTTTCCATCCTCCATGCTCCATCTTCCATTTTCCATCTCATTCATCTCTTCATCTTTCATTGCCTTCATTTTTTCAATCCTTGGCTCGGTCTACTCTCCCAGAGATATTCTGGATTCTTGCAGTGATTTGCAAAACCACTTATCCCCAATAGAAGCCACTGTTAGAACTAGAAATTTTCTTTTAAATTCCAAGGTCTTTTTGCCCACTTGAACCCAATATTTCACTATCTTTTCATGAAAAATCGTTCCCCCCATCCATGATGCTAAAAATACTTTTTACCATTATCGTTTACCCTTCACAACATTTACCGCTTTACCGCAACCTTTTGTAAAGTGGCTCACGGTATAGCGGTGACGGTTCAACACAGTCAAAGTAACTGCCACCTCTACACCATGGATATTCATCGGACTGACCACAGTGGCACGATAAAGATTCAGCAGGGGAGTGGCAGCGAATAGAATGATAACCATGCAACTGCGCTCAGTTAGCATAGACACTGCGACGTGGCGGTAATATTGAGAAGTGAGCATAAAGTTCTTACCACCACACTGTGCATGGTAAAAACATAGACCGTGGTAGCATGGTGGATGATGAGGAAGAGATGAGGATGATGGTTAATGGGTCATCGTGGTACCGCTGGCAGTCAAAATGAAGATTTTGGTGGTGCTGGTGATGGTGAAGGTGGCATCAAATGTCAGCCCCAGGGAGCTAAGAGCTAGACTGCAGTGAATACGGTGGACGAAGGCTGGTGATTAAGGTGGCTACTGGGGTACCACTACCACTCATGCTAGTGACCATGGTAGCATGGTAAACAGTCAATAAGCAACAGGGTGATTAGTGAAGTGGATACTACGGTACCACTGGTGGCTATCACGGTGACCGCGATGATGCGATGGAGAGTCAATGCTGACCAATGAAGTAGTAAATGCTTACCACAATACAACGGTTGGTCCAAATGTTGACCGCGATGATATGGTAGACGTGGAGATGACCATAGAAGTGGATGGTAGAGATGATGGTGGTTAACAAACAAGTTACCATGGTATCGTGGGGAGATGGTGGAGTGACAGCGGTAAGGCAGTTGATAGTAAGCGATGACAATAAATGCCAGATACCACGAAACCGCCTGGGGTTGGAATGAAAGCCATGGTGGAGTGGTGGGATGAGGAAATATTGGAGCAGTCTGTCACCGCACAACCACAGGGAGTCAACAAGTTGACTACGATAGAGTGGTAAAACCTCAAATGAAATATAAAGAGTGGCAACGCACAAAGTGAGAAAAATTAAAGCAAAACTATGGTTTAAAATATTTGATTTGCCGATAAGGAAACTTAATCAAATATTTTATTGCTTTCATGGAATATTAAATGGTTTTACCAGTCAAGTGAAGGGTCATGACCCTTGATATTTACTGTATAAATATTTCAGAAAATCAACTAGGAAGGGGGGAGGGTAGGAGTTAGATTTTTCAGACTGGGAATGAAAACAATGACATATATTTTTGGAAGTAGAATCAATGGAGATGATATATTTAAACTGGTGCAATTATTTTTGGTATTCTGTTGTTGTGGTGAAATAATTCATATTCTTTATTTGAATGTCTCCAACTTGAGATCCTTTAATTTTTTAAATCAACATATCAAGTATATCTCTGATTTATCAAAGTGCACTCTCATTTTGTGTGATTTAGTTGATTGGTGTTTGCAAGTCAGATTTAAATTATTTTGAATAAGTCAGAGTAATTTAAGGATTTCTTTTGGATGGTTAAAGTAGAAATTGATAGAGAAACATTATAGCACAATTTATGCATTTCATAAATTTAGTAAGGTTTTATGCCATTCATAGAATTTTCAAAATGCCTAACAACTAGAGTTAAGCCAAAGAGGGAAACACATACAGTTTTTTATTTTTGACTCTATTTCCCATGTGGATAGAAGGCACTGATCTATCACAACCCAGATGATAAAATTCATAATAAAAAACATATTCAAATTCTTTCTTTTATGCAGTAGGATTAGCAGTCATGATTTTATCTATTCACTTCCAATTGGCATTGTGAATAGATTGTTTGAGCAGGAGATATATTTCAAATCTGCAATATACACATAGGTGCACCTGCCTAGGTTTAGCAGAGCTTGAAGAGCATCAGGTACAATTGCATCAATTGGCCTTGTATGTTGGCCAAAAGTGTTGTAAGAGCTTGGCAATCTCTCGTGGTTCAAACCTGCATTTTTGAGACCCAACAATGCTATGAATTGATGGATGGACTAAAGTCTTCCTTGTAATCCCCTTAGTTGCCTCAATGTCCTTGGAAGGGTCTATCTCGATCCCTCTCATTAAAACAATGTACCCCAGGAGCCTTCTTGATTGCACCCCAAAGACACACTTCTTAGGATTAAGTCTAATCTGATATTCTTCTATCCTATCAAAGGTGGAGCTCAGTGCTGATATATGATCTCGTCATTTTCTTGACTTGGACAGTATGTCATTGACATGATCTTCCATAGTTTTGTTAATCATATAATGGAAGATTAGTGTCATGGCCCTTTGATAGGTAGCTCTCACGTTCTTTAGCCTAAATGACATAATGTTCCAACAATATGTTCCCCACAGACAAGTGAAAGTTATCTTGTGTTGATCTTCTTTGGCTATCATGATCTAATTGTATCATGAGAATCCATCCATTAGTTATAGCATTTCATTTCTTGTTTTTATATCCAAAATAGTATGTATGTTTGGGAGAGGGAAGTCATCCTTTGGGCATGCTTTGTTTAGATCCCTGAAGTCAGTGTAGATGCAGGATGCCCCTAGCGGGCTTTGAAACAGGTACAAGATTTGAAACCCACTATGGATAGTCAATTGGCTAGATGAAACTAGCACTAGGAGTTTCTGTAATTCCATTTTGACCAACAATGCAATCTGTGGGTGCATTTTCCTTAGCTTTTGTTTTACTAGCTTTGCCTCTGGATATACAACTAGATGATGCACCAGAAATTCTGGATCAAGACCAGGCATGTCGGCGTAGGTCCATGCAAATTTCACCTTTCTTTCCCTTAGGAAGGAAACTAGGAGCTCTTGTTCTTCGGATAGAAGTGACTCTGCATAGAATGTTATATGTGGTGTCACCTCAGCTCCTAAGTTGACGGGATCACATTTTTCTGTTAAGATTGCTGACTTCTCTTGATGAATAGCTTTGAGAGGAATATTGAATCTCCCATCCTCTAGTGCCTTAGAGAGGTTTTCACCATTGGATGCATCCTTTGTTTGTACTATTTCTGGGTCTGAAAGCGCTGCAATGTGGTTTTCACTTAAAGACCTAGAGATTATTCTCAAATTTTCACTTTTGCAACTGAGGGATTCAATCGTCTCCCCGTAATAAGCTTGTGTTTCTAGTTCAATGTCGAATCCAGCTTTGTGATCTCCACAAGGTATATTATCTCACCGTCCCATGAATTCCGAGAGCACCTCATCATTTTTGAATGTGTCTATAATTGGTGGTCCTCATTGCTCGTAGTCTATGAGCTAGGGATACACTAGTTTTAACTCATGGGTTTGGTTGTTCGACTCAAAGGATATAGTTGAAATCATTAATAAGGAGTATTCAAACAACATATGTAGGTTATAAATGGTGTCCTCATCACTGTCACTCCCACATACCTCAGTTATGTCAAAGATAAAATTGTCTAAGGGTAGACTTTTAGATACTGGTAAATGAAGGGTAGTTTTAACTTCTTTAATGAGGGGACTTCTACCACATACAATTATAATTGGAGGGATACATCCAAGGCCAAGATTTTTTACACACTTCTCAACAAATATGGGTTCTAATCGATCGTTGTTGTTTTTTCCAAGGATTTCATTCTTATTATAGCCCATGCCCAACATTACTTGAAGTCCTTTGTTAGAATAATTTATAGGAAGGGCTAGTAGAGGTCTTTCATCTTGATAGAAGAGACTGGATATATCTCTTTTGTCCACCACTTCTCAAACTAGATCCCTCAACTCATGAATCAGGAGGGATCTTCTCTCAAGGTTTGAGATGTTGTATTGGCAGGTTGTGGTTGTCCATGGGACCTAGGAGATTGAGGTAACTCTCCTAGTAAGAAGGCACTTTTATTCATTTTAGTCTTCACACCCATTATCTTGGATAATAACTTTGATATCAGAGATTTTAAGTATGGCGGGTGTCTTTGTCTCAGAAGTGGGGGTGAGGTAGTTGGATCTATGCATGGAGTTGTAGGAACTTCATCATTCTTTGGGAATTGATGGATTTTGTAGAACTTGGCTTGCATATTTTTGCAATAGGAAAAGGGCTCAGGATCACCATGAATTGTGACCTCTTGGTTCTCATACAAGCATTTGACACATTGGTGAAATGTGGATGCAACAACTTTCATCCCATGGATCCATGGGTGCCCTAGGAGAATGTTATAAGGAAGGTCGAGATCAAGAACTTGGCAAGTAGTTTCCATGATGGCCGGTCCTACTTAGATGGGAAGCTGAATGGTGCCTTGAGACACCCTTTATTGATTATCATAAGCTTGGATGGTGATACCTTTTCCCTTTTCAATCATGTCTTCAGAAAAGCCCATATTTTTTATTAGCTTGAGGGAGAAAATATTCAACCCTACACCTCCATCCACCAAGACCTATTTGAATTTATTTTTATGGACGAAGACTTGAAGATGAAGTGCATGATTGTGAGATGGTTGGGCTAGGAGGTCTTATTCAAAAAATGTTAGGAGATGTGGCATGGTGATGTATCCAACCATAGCCTGGAATTGGTCTGCATCAAGGTCTGTGGGTACGGAAGACTCAGCAAGGGTCTTTTCAAAAATCTCTCTATGCGCATGCAAAATTTTCAATAACTCCATGATGGAGATCTGAGCGAGGGTACTTTTTAGTTGCTCCAAGACATTATAACCATTGACGACTGATTTTGAATTTGTGGGGGGTGCTCTGGCTTGCATGGATGGTCCAAGTATGGTGATTATGCCACTTCTTGTGGTGACTCCACAGTTAGCTTTGGACCCTAGGATATGGACAAAACCTACCCATTCATCTAAGGATGCAACAACATGGTCATAAACATGGTTGACACTACCATACTTCTTGCCTTTGCCATTTTTTTTGGACTTGACATGATCCAACATCAGATTTGTGTATATCTTAAGGTCTTGATTTCCAGTTGGTTGTTCAACTTTGATGGTCTTTTTTTCAATGAGGTCTTGGATTAGGTTTTTGAGCCTCATGCAACCGGTTGTTGTATGTCCCTTGATTTTATGAAAATCACACAAGTGATTCTCGTTATACCATGGTGGCTTAACTTGATGCTCCTGGTAATTTTCAATGACAAGGAGAGTGATGATGTTGGCATCAATAAGTTGCTTCATGATAGATTCGACCGATTCTCCAAGTGGTGTGTGCTTTCGCTTTGGGGGATACCGGTTTCTTGTAGATGGTGCATGTTGGTCATTGACATTATTGATTGTTTGGGTGTTGTTTTGCTGATGAGATGCATTGGATTGGGGGGTGTTTTGGGTATTATGAGGTTGTTGATATGTTTGTTTTTGCATGTTTGGATTTGGAGCATTGATCACAACCTTAGCATCAACAACACCATCATTGGTTACATTCTTATTTTTTTACCCACGTTCGTGGTTTGTCATTATAGCTTGTCAATGGGAGATTATCTTGATAAGTAGGTGTCCCTCCTTGTGCAATGAGATCTCTTTCGATGTTGAGAGATTTAGGGATGATTTGGTCATAGGGGGTGATGCACTAGACTTTGATATGGAAGGCCAGAGTTCCTTCAAGATTTGTAATGATAGTTCCAAATTGATGTTCTTTTGACATGGCCCACTTGCTTCTATTGGCTTTGGATTGCCATCATTGTAAGAAAGATGCAAATGATTCTCCTTTGTTTTGCTTGAGGTTGGACAGTTCCTCCAAGCTTACGTCCATGCCCATGTTGAATGCCTAATTTTTCATGAATGCACCTACAATTTATTATAATTTCTTGATCCCTAGAGGAATTCGAGAGAACCATTCCATGGCCGGGCAAACTAGACTTCATGGGAAGAGAATCATTAAATAAGATTCATCATAGGAGACTTCCATGTAGTGCACATGGAACTCCCTGATGTAATCTTTGGGATTTCCATGTCTGTGGTAAATATCAAATTTTGGGATCTTGAAACCTTGTGGAAATGGTTTCATCACAATGCTCTTGTCAAATGGATAAGGGCATAGATTCCCTTATGATTTAGGAGTCTTCCCTGATTGGATGTCCAACACCTATTGTGAGAGCCTCCTGATTTGGGTGGATAAATCACTTTGCGGGTCGGGTGGTGGAATGGATGTGTTCTGGCCTCGAGTATTGATTTGGATGACGGGTGTGGTGACTTGTGGACTGGGTGGTGCATTCGCGGGAGTTTTTTGTGCAGCCAATGCTTGTTGATATGCTCATAGTTTTTTTTGTACCAACAAAGCTTGTTGTTGGTCTTGTTGTTGTTGTTGCACCAACAATGCTTATTGTTGGGCTTGTTTTGGCTATTGTGCCAACAAAGCTTGTTGTTGGGCTTGTTGTTGAGACAATTATTGTTGTGTTGCTTCTTGTTGCATTTGGCATTTTTGTAAGGCTTGCTAATACACTTGTTGTTGTAATAAGGCTTCCACTTGATTTTGGGCTTGTGCTTGTGCTTGTGCAGCTTGGGAAACTTGGGCGGCTTGAGTATCTTGAGTGGCTTATTTTTGTTGCAATAAAGCTTGTGCTTGTGCTTAGGATATTTTTTGTTGTAGAAATGCTTGTGCTTGCACTTGGGTAGCCTATTGAGCTTGTTGTGCAACTTGTTGCATTTGTGCTTGTTGTGTGGCTTGTGCATCTTTCTGGGTTTGGAATTGGTGGTAGAGGTGGGGGATTCAAAATGGTATGGGATGGTGTGATGAGACTGTGTTGGGGTGGTTATTGAGGTGTTTGAATGATGACAATGGGTTGTGTGGTGGAGGGTATAGTGGCTAAGTCAGGTTCTTGGGAGACCACGTTTTGAGATGTTGTGGATGGTGAAAGGGTGGATTGAGACATTTGGATTTTCACCACCTATTTTTGGATGTCAGTGGTATTCTTGAAGTATTTGGTATGCTTGACAGATTGATTTGGTTCGACTAATTTGGGATAAGTAAAGGGGGTTTCCCTAAACCAAGGATTTGTGTGGGTGTTCATGTTAGCGGGGGAAGTGGTGGAGGGATAGGTGGTATGCTTCCTTGCAAAAGAAATGATGATGGATAAAATATTCCCCCTTTTCCAAATAAACCCTCTTACCCCTGTGATACCATGGGGAGAGATACTTGTGCCCCAAGAGAATATGTCAGTGTTGTGGAGAAGGTTGATGAATTATTGGTGTCAAGAAATATGAGTGGAATCTAGGGGTGTTTCGGATCATGGGGATGGATTGAACCAAGATGGTGTTTGCATCCAAGTCTTTATTGTTCACAAGGGGATGTGTTTGAAGAGCCTGAAGTAATGAACTTCCCTTGTTGACAATTGGTTGAGTTGGAGTAAGAGATGATGTGGGTTGGGGAATGGGTTGAACGATGCTTTGAAAAGATGTTGTGAATGAGACTAGGGACATAATCCCAAGAGATTGCTCCACAATAGTGTTTACATCAAAATCCGAAGGTAGTTTAGCTCCTTCTTTTTCCAATTCTAGCATGTATTGTGAAGGATTGAGTCTCATCATGGCATTGCCAATTTTGTGATTCTCAGGATTTTGGACCATTTTTTTGATTTCTTCTTGAGTCATTCCCAAGGCATTATTGGTGATGTCTTCCACTTGACCTTCCTCTTGAGGATCTTGTGGTAATAAAGGAAGATTGGGTGGGGGATTGATAGATCCCATAGGATTGATTTTGGGCATGGTTTGACTCAGGTCACTTGAAGTAGATGTTTCCTTGTTGGCTTCCATGTTTTTCTTGTATTGAGATTGAGTTTGCACCATAAAAGAAGGGTCAAATTTTAGGTACAAAGAAGAAAAACAATTTTGTTCAAGGATCAAAGGATGGTGATGAGATAGATGAAGGGTGGATGGTCCAAATGATTAAACTCTTCAAAATCTTGAAGGGACACTAGACTTTAGGACTTTTGGATTTTTTATTCTTGATTTGATTTGTTTTGGATTTGGATTTGGATAATGAACTCATACACCCCAAGAGGTTGGATGTTTATCTTGGAATAAATTTTTTTACAAGGATTGATAATTTAAATAAGCACATGAAGAAGGATTCATCTACACATACTTAGTCAAACAAGATGATTTTTTATTTGATTTAAAGGATTTTCCAAAATTCTAGCATGATTTGATTTTTCCAAGATTCGAAGAGGTGTTTGGTGGGATGAGATTTGATTGATGTTTGAAGGGTAGGTGAGAATGTTGACGTTGATCCTAGATTAGACCTATATAGAACTCCCTTCTACAAGACCTTGGTATTGAAGAACATTCTTGTACTTCCTATGTGAGAAATACAAAATTTTCAAAGAGACTTGGATTTTGACTATAATAAAATTCATACAAATTAGGATTTTTCTTTGAATATTTCTTGTAAAAATTAGAGACCAACCTTTCTCTAACTTCATGAAGTCTTGAAAGATGTTCCTCATGAGCTTTTGTACTAAGTAGCTTGTGATGACTTGGTTTGGGAACTTTGAATTTTTGGGAAATAATGGGATCAAGCACATGTGAGGTTCAATTGTATGTTATCTTGCTTAGATTGATTATTTTTACCACAAACACTTTCTTGATTATGTTTCAAACTGAATGTCTAATGTCCTAATTTATTTTCATCCCACAAGGCCCATTATGTGGAAATGAAGGAAATCAAGGCAATAGTTTCCTAATATTGACTTTAGTAAGAGAAAATTGTGATATAAATCCAAATACTTCGAATCCTCTAAGGCAAGCAAGAGCACTTGGATTTGTCAAAGGTATTTGTTCCTCATAAAGGGTTTGAAATTTTGAGGATTTGGTGAATGTTTTCAAGTGTTTTAGATCCAAGCAAACTATTTTGATTCCAAAGTGATGCACAATCCTAGGATAAAATGAGATAATATTTGTTGAGTTCCCACTTGGATAAATCCATCTATGCCTACTCTTAGCAGATGATTAGATGCTTGACCACATTGTCTCCCCTCCACAACACACACTTCTTGGGTCAGCCAAGCATCAGTACCCATTTAACTCCCATGGAATGCTTCTCATCTCTACTAAGAGTCATAAAAATGTGGGACGGCTTCAAAACGACCGTTCTTGCACCAACAAATAGATTTAAGGATTTGGGCCTTCTAAATAAAAGGTTCTAGTAGAGGCATTTCATTCATGGGGGATCATTCACATGGCAAGAGACCATTGTTGCCTTTCTTTTCGGAACAATCCTCGTGATACTTGAAATTTCCTCAAGTACCCACACTTATATACCAGTTGGAAGTCACTTGGATTTAACGTGTTCTTGGTTGGGTCGTTCCCTGGGGTGATTAATTTTTCTCACCAGACAGTCCCTCTAAGGATAAAAAAAAAGCGAGCAAGCACATCCATAGTTTGATCAATCTTTGTTGAGAAACAAAAAGAGAACACTCACGATATACTCCACTCACACTAGCAAGATTTTGTTCAATTTTAAGAATCCAAATTGAAGTGTGGAGGTAATCACTTATACAACTTAATATCTCAAAAACCATTTTGATTATCAAGATCGTCGTGAGGCACGAGAGAAATGCATACTTCTTTTTAGATGATTTTGTATACATCTAAAAATGGTCATTGCAAAACATGCTAATTAATTAAATATGAATTATTTAATTAATATTCTAAAAGTCATCTATATATAAATAAATTTAATTATTTATTTATATTGTTCATTTTTCTAATTCTTCTAGTTTAATTAAATAAATAAAAATATTTATTTATTACTATCTTCCTCTTAATTAAATTTGTTAGAATCAAACATGCTTTGATACCATGTTAGAACTGGCTATGGATGCCAAGATCTATGGACCAAATGGAAAGCACAAGAAGAGAAAATGATGTGACAAGAATAAACTGTATTCAATGTCAATGATATGAGATCAATGTGTGTTTTATAATGAGAGACCCCTTGGTTATATAGCCAAGGTGAGAACATAGGAGTGCCTAAGATTATGACAAGTGTCGTAATCTTATGACATGATACAGCAATGAGAAGCTATCACTCCACCTAAAGCAGAAAGGTGATAATGTGATAACCACCACAAAAGGTGGATCTACCACAAAAGGTGGAAACCTAATCACATGAAATGTCCATGAAAGGTGGAGATGATAAATTAATAAGAAGATAAGTCCACCAAAGGTGGAAATTATCCAACAACTCCTATGTGGTCCCTAAGTAAACTTAACAAAGGTGTAATTATGACCTAAGACAAGTTACAAAACATTCAATTACACCAATAAAATTAAATAAATTTCATTATTTATTTATATTAATTATCATTTAATTTTAAATATAAATTTTCAAATAAGGGAATATTCTTTAAACTCATCCTTCACTCCACATTTAAATTAAATATTGTAAATAGTTGATTTAACACCTTTTTCACCTCTCACATAATTAAATATTGTAGATATTTAATTACACACTTTTTTCATCCCTCACATAATTAAATATTAATTATTTAACTATGGAAGCTTCTAAAATTCATGTCACATGAAATTAAATAAATTTATTTATTTAATTAGGAATTTATCCTCAACTTTCAACCAACTTTCATAAATGAAATGAAAAATGGTAATTTCTCTCCATTTTTGAAGAATTTATCCTCAACTTTCAACCAACTTTCATAAATGAAATGAAAAATGGTAATTTCTCTCCATTTTTGAATGAGGATGGTTTTGTGGATTGAAAACATTCTCCACCTTTCTCTCAACCTTCCACATTTCTCTCAACCTCCAGAATCTCTCACTATTCATCTTGACAGGTTCAAATTTGACCATTGATCTTTGCGAATTAGATTCTTGCCTCCAAAAATTAATAAATACAACCCTTTAGTGAGTAGATTTCATCTTAGATTTTGTGAATTTAGCGTAATTACTATAGTTGCATTTGAATCAACAATTTATCAATCCTTTCAAGCATAGAATTTCAAGTTCATAGAATTTTAGTTGCATATCATAGCTTAAATCATTTAGCAATGGACATGCATGTTGCATAAACTCATTCTCTAAGTTGTCATTCTATCAAAGCCACTACATACATCAACTGAGAGCCAACAACTTACAACAGATCCTTGGAAATAGAGGACAATGGAATGCTTTTGAAGGAGCTATTGTTTAGAGTTTGTTTTACTTTTAATTAGTTTCCTTTGATCTAATGTTTCATTGGTGTGTTAGTTTAACTTATTAGTTGTTCCACATATTCTCACACACATTTTTGGCACCCATCATGGGGCCTTGCCCCATTTAATCTTTTTATTGCAGATTTTCTGATAGGTGATGGACTAGAGCTGCGGTTTAGCGCATACAAGCCTTGGTTTAACGCATACAAACTGCATTTTAGCGCATACGAGGACTGTTTTAGCGCTTTGAAAAACTATTTTAGTGCATTTGCTAGTTCTTTTAGCGCATTTACTAACTATTTTAGAGAATCCATGTTTCTTCCTTTAGCGCATTTGTTAACTGTTTTAGCGCATTTACTAGTTCTTTTAGCGCATGCATGGAGTGTAAAAAAAAATCTTGATTCTGACACCATCCGCGGATAGAGATTTTTCTTTTTCTGCCTTAAGTAAAAATGAAGCAATCCTAGGATAGACACTTAAATATGGAATTACTCAATCCTAGGATAGTCACAAAATATTATTTTATCTTGGTTAAAATGAACCCAATGATTGTTGTGAAGCAACATCTTCACTTAGTGTAGAAAATTATCATTTGGATTTAAAATTGAACCTTTTGTTTGTTGTGATTGCTCGGTAATAGGTTTATATTCTCCCCTTTACTGGGTGACCAAAACACTAGACTTACCTTTTTCATTTCTTGCATTTCATGTTTTATTAAATCCTTTAGAAGGCTTGCCATAGTGGGAAAAATTAATTACCCTACAGGAACGACCTAAGTGAGAACAACCAAAGCCAGGTTTTTCGACCCACTCTAATCAAAAGTGAATTTTGGGGAAACCCATATTCAATGGAAGTGAGCAAGATAACCATCCCCAAAATCTATGTTCTAAATATTGGGAAGTGTCCTAAGGGAGTTTATTTATTGTCGTGCCAAAAAGATACCTTTACTACAAACCATAGTGTAGAAAGCCAATTGTGTCAGTATCCAAACATCATAATAATCACAGTGCAAAGGGAGGGAAGAATCTTCCCCCAAGAAACTCACCATATAATTTCCACAGATTGTTTGCTCAAGGGATCGATAAATCTAACTCTGGGTACGCACCTGGAAAAGACAAAAACACAGGCACCCTTTAGGGGTGACACGACTATGTGAGTCGACACAATTTTAAGATGTTGGTTGTGGTTGCTATGATGACCTTTTTGACAAATAAGAGTGAGCCTGTCTGAAGTGCTTATTTTTTTCAATATCTGTGAAAATATCAAGAACATACACTCTTTGTTTAGATTTTTAAATATTTTCAAAGCAACTATTTTCTATCGTATGTCGTGTTCTTCCAAATTTAAATAAGATAAAGATCATCCAAAAAATATAAAACTGTCAAAACATGTCTATCTCAGTGCATTAATTGGATAGTTTAGCACATCCCTGGTCTATTTCAATGCATCTGTGCTATGTTTCAGTGCATTCATGCTATGTTTTAGCGCATTTGTGCTCTGTTTCAGCACATTCATGCTCAGTTTTAGCGCATCTGCGCTCTGTTTTAGCGCATACCTACAATAGTCCAATGCATAGATTGGATAGCTTAGCGCATTTTCTAAAAATCTTGGCCCATCTGTGTTCTGAAACTGGGTAATTTTTTGACACCCAAAAAATCTGCCATTTAGTCTATTTTTTTTATGCTTAGGGTCTAGAAGTCTACAACTTATGCTAAAAAATCCCTAGAGAAGAATATTAGGAAGCCAAAGAATTCTACCAATTATAAGAAGCTATTGAAAAGGAGAAAGTTTTTATACCAAAGTCAAAAAAAATTTCTTGAATACAAAACTTTTATTCATCGATATCATAACTTTGTTAGAGGTTTCACTGATGATTTTGCCTTAGAACCATTATATTCACGAGCTTTCCTTCAAAGAAGAGATCTTTCACAAAGGCATAATCATAGTCAGCCTATTCGTTCTTCTTCTATTCCCCAATCGACAATTTTGTACTCTAATCATCCCAATCAAGTTCTGCAATAGAGAGCTTAGGAGCATTAGGCATTTATCAAAAATCCTTATTTTTGCAAAACTATGACCAAACCTCACAAAGTGCAACATCATATTTATTTTTTATTTTTGGTTTAATTCCCACAATAGGATCATCATCCTTTCAACTGGGGAAACACGAGCTAAAGATTAGAAATTTCATAAGTCATATCAATAGAATCTTCATTCTATTTCGACTTGGATATCCATCAAAATTGCATTATTTCATCTTTTGATCAAGGTTAGTTAAAATTGGGCAAAAGCTTATGCCTATTGTCACAAGATCTCGAAAGCACATAGAAGGAGACGAAAGGGAAATTACATTAAGCAACATGGGTGATAAAAGAAATAGTGGTGACAAAGAAGAAAATCATTTTCATAGACTTCGCACTAGGAATAATCCAAATAATGATGAGATAATAGAAGACATTCTTCAAGAAGAAAAATAGGATCCTCAATTCCATACTCTCATGGATAGAGTTTTGGAACAAAACAAACAAAGATATTTCCTTTCATTATCCAATCAAGGAGCTAAGTTACCTATTGATTTTGACACAAAAGGGATTAGAGAGGATCCTGAGCCCCCCCTTAATGATTTTAGTGTTCTTACTCAATAGATAAGAGCATTAAAAGGGAAAATAAAAGAAATACAAGGGGGTACAAAAAAGAAATATGTTTTGGAAGATATCTGCCCATATCCTTTTGACAGGAGTCTTAGCATGATTCCTTTTCCAAAACATTGCGAGATCTAAAAGTTTGATAGGTATAATAGGAAAACAGATCCCATTGATCATGTGAGGGATTTCCAAAAGATGAGATTAGAATTCGCTCATGAAGATACCTACCTAATGTGATTGTTTCCATGAAGTCTAGGTGGAAAATCCATGGAGTGGATTTCCAATATCACTGCCCCCATTAGAACATTTGAGGAGTTAATAAATAAGTTCATATCACAATACTCCTATAATACACAACACCAAATAACCATGCTTGATTTATGTAAAGTAAAACAAAAGATTGGGGAACCCTTCACCACATTCTTACAAAGGTGGAGAAGGTTGTTTGCAAGATATTCCCATCATGTTTCTGAAAAGGAAAAGATGGAAATCTTTATCGATAGTCTAAATCAAAAGATGATTTATAGGCTAAGTCTCCATTGTCCTCAATCGTTTGAAAAATTTATTGAAAATTCAATTACTGTTGAAGGTGCCTTGGTCAAGCGTGGAGTTTTAAAGCTTTATAAAGAAAGTCCAAATTCATACAACAAAAAAAACAACAACAATAGAAACAATAACGACAAGTCACGATTTTGGACTCGAAATAAAAATGTTGTGAATGATGGGGTGGTAGATGCTAACAACGTGGATGTGAAGCCTACTATTCTTAATGTATCAAGTTTCCAACACACCAATAATGTTGTAAATTCTAGTAACCAAAGCAATAATTCCAACCAATGAAATGTGACCAACAATCGCGGTAATAATCTTGGCAATATTCAAAATTCAAATGCGCCCAGATCTCAATTTTTTTCAAATCGACTGAGTTTTACTCCCTTGGGCCAGTCTTTGGAATCAATTCTTAAAGAACTCATGAATAAAAATGTTATCACATTGCCACCACAAAGAGATTATGGGCCTCGAGTTAAACCACCATTGTGGAATGACTCATACTATTGCGATTGTCATAGATGCAAAGGTCATAAGACAAGTAATTTCCAAGGGTTAAAGAATCTCGTTCAAGATTTGATTGATAATCACACCATAACGTTTGAGGGACATAATGCCAATGATGATCATCAGGAATTCAAGGATCCTCTTCCCGATTATCAAAAAGTAGAATCTTTGGGTGACAAAGGAAAGAATGTGAATCATGTCTACAACACCATCATCAATCATATTTACATCGATGATAAGCAAGTCAATGCTATCAGGATCAACGAAAAATAAGAATATCGATAGGTTAATGCTACAACAAGGGGATAGGCCAAAATCATTGTAAAAGGAAGTTAATCAAAGTCGGCGATTCCCCCTCCAATTCAGTACAATTTGGTCGATCAACTACGAAAAGCATCGGCCCAAATTTCTATCTTGGAGCTGCTCAAAATATCACCAACACATAAGGACATTCTGGAAAAGGCACTCATTGACACAACTATGTCTCCTGATCTGGATATCAATAAATTTCAAGCCATGGTTGGACACTTGTCCTCACCCACATGTTTATCCTTTGTTGAAAAGGATGACTCCTCCATGAACCATCCCCATAATTCATCGCTTTATCTAGAGGTCATGGTTCATAAAGCCTGAATCAGACATGTTTTAATAGATGGGGGAGTTGGATTAAACATTTGTACTTTAAAATTGGTCCTTGCTTTAGGATATTCAGAGGAATATATAGATCCACAAAGGAAAATTACAATCAAATCATACGATGATGAAGAAAGAGCTCCAAAGGCCTCATCATGCTACCAATCAGAGTGGGATCTATTGTGAATAATACATTTTTCCAGGTTCTAGATCAGGATTTATCCTGTAACATATTCTTGGGCCACCCATGGATCCATGAGATGCAAGCAGTTTCATCTACTTATCATCAATGCTTAAATTTTCCATATGATGGACAAGAAGTAACAATACCAGTGGACCATATTAGCAGCCAAACTTGTTCTAACCTTAGAGAAACTCAGGACACATTTGTCCCACATAATAGAGAGGCTTTGGAAATTTCTACTTCTGAACATAGTGAACAAGTAGGGGAAATGATAAATAATTTTGGCACCAAGATAAAATTAAAAGATAATGGGGTGGGAGAATATTATTTATGTCCCTCTAATCTACCGATGTCCCCAAGATCCCATGGTATACTGTCAACATCCATACAACAAGCTACAACAACTTCGACATTAGGCACACAAGCTTTGGTTCCCATCACCAAGTTTGATGGAATATTTATCAAGGCAGATATTCAAGAAAGTGAAATATAATATCCTTGGCAATTTCTACTTCTAAACACAGTGAACAAGCAGGGGAAATGATAAATAATTTTGGCACCAAAATAAAATTAAAAGATAATGGGGTGGGAGAATATTATTTATGTCCCTCTAATCTACCGATTTCCCCAAGATCCCATGGTCAACTGTCAACATCCATACAACAAGCTACAACAACTTTGACGTCAGGCACACAAGCTTCGGTTCCCATCACCAAGTTTGATGGAATATTTATCAAGGCAGATACTCAAGAAAGTGAAATAGAATATCCTTTATTGGCTCTATAAAGATGAAGATGAATCGGTCCAACATGTCAAGTTACCCACTGAGCAATATGGAAAGGGTTATACAATAATGCAACAAATGGGTTATGAAGGAAATGACCCTATAGGAAAGAGAAAAGAAGGTATTTTTGAACCTATCCAACTAAAAAAAATGCACCCTAGAGATAAAACTGGGTTAGGATATGGTGAGCATGCAAAGGAGGAAACAGTACAAAGAAAATCCAATGGGGAGTTAGCTGAAACAATTCTGACACTGACTCCAATGAATATGAATGGGACACCATTTTCAATGATAAATTCTGGAGGGACAAATAGGTGGATGTTGTACAAAAATATACACCCATGCTCACACAAGGGGAAAGCTCAAGGCCTCCACTTGATTACATCCTACAAAGCGACCATGACTCGAGTGATGATTCGATTCAAAATGATATAGATAATCGATAGGAGGATACCATCATAGATCTTCCTCATAGCGAAAATGATAATAGTATCATGACCTTAACCACTAGTGACCTTACCCAACCTAATGATCCATTTACCTTAGTCCATCCCGAACTCATTTATTGGGAACAAATTGCACCAATTGATATCCCAAATTTTCCCAATGATGAAACCATTGTAAACTTTCTTTGTTCATCCAACTCGGAAATAGGTTCCACTAGCAAATCACAAGATCAAAGTTTCAGACAAGAAAGTACCAAGTTTCTCAGCTACAAAATTAACAATATAAAAGAAAGATCTAATGCTGAAAACCTAACAAAGGCAATATTAGACCATGAAAAGAGAAAAAAAAGTGTGTCTCCGATAGTGAAAACCTTTCAAAGGCACTAGAGGATGGAAAAATTGACACTATTTCTCAACACTATTAGGAAAGGTATTCTATTTTGATAGAACCAACAAAGGCACTCAATATAGGTACTACTGAACAGCCCAAAGTCTTGCAACTTGTTGCATCCCTGACAAAAGAGGAAATCCCAAGATTCACAGAATTCATCGGGAATAATCAAATCAATTTTGCATGGTCATACATAGATATGCCTGGATTAGATCCAAATTTCATCATGCATCATTTATCCATTAGGCTGGGGGCAAAACCTGTGAAGAAAAAACTCAGAAAAATGCACCCACATATTGCATTATTGGTCAAAGAGGAGTTAAAGAAACTATTAGATGTAGGATTCATTTGGTCTATAGAATATGCATAATGGATCTCCAATATTGTACCTATATCAAAGCCACATGGCTGAATCAAAATTTGTACATATTTTAGGGATTTAAATAAAGCATGCCCAAAAGATGATTTCCATCCACCAAACATATATATGATTGTAGATTTGACTGTTGGACATGCTATGTATTCACTAATGGATGGATTTTCTGGATATAACCAAATAAAGATTGTGCCTGAAGATCAAGATAAAACAACATTCACATGTCCTTGGGGTGCATATTGTTCGAACATAATTTCATTTGGACTAGAAAATGCAGGAGCTACATACTAACAGGAAATGACTACCGCTTTTCATGACATGATGCACACATTCATGGAGGATTATGTAGACGATCTCTTAGCCAAATCAAACACAATGGAAGGACATTTAGCTATCTTATCTAAAAAAAAATTCAGAATGGAAAGATTTAAAGTCAGATTTAATCCTAAGAAATGCACCTTTGGGGTGAAATATGGAAAGCTTCTAGGTTATATTGTGTCAAAAAAAGGGAATTGAGTTGGATCTAGCTAAGGTACAAGCAATCCTTGATATGCCACCACCAAGGAATATTAGTAAACTACGCTCATTACAAGGAAGTTTGCAATCCATTAGGAGATTCATTACACAATTGGTAGATAAGAGTTTACCATTCACTCATCTCTTATATAAGAATGTTCCATTTAAATGGGAAGATAGGTGTGAAACAACATTTGATCAGATAAAGCATTATCTAATGAGTCCACCAGTATTAATTCCACCAGTGCAAGGTGAACCACTCATATTGTATATTTCTGCTACAGAAATGTCCTTGGGAGCATTATTGGAACATGAAGACAAAACAAGAAAGGAGACAGCAATATATTACATTAGAAGAACATTAACAAGCCATGAGCTAAATTATAATTTCATTGAAAAATATTGTTTGGAAGTAGTGTTTACTTCTCAAAAGTTATGACACTATATGCTAGCTCATACAATAAAACTTGTGGCTAAGATTGATCCTTTAAAATATCTTCTAAGGAAATCCTAACTGGTAGATTGGCTAAATGGGTCATGATCCTAAGTGAGTTTGAAATTCATTATGTGGATTGGAAGGCCATCAAAGGATAGGTCATAGCAAATCAGTTGGCAGAGGCACCAATGCAAGCAGAACATCCAATACACATTGATTTTCCTGACGCTGATGTTTTCACAACAACCACTAAATAGTCATGGGCACTTTATTTTGATGTCTCCTACCTCAACATGGCTCAAGGGAAAGTATTATTTTCATCACACCTCAAGGACATACAATTCAAAAATCTTATCAGCTGATGTTTCCTTGTACAAATAAAATAGTTGAGTATGAAGCATTTTTTATTGGAATGAGAATTGCATTAGATTGGAGAATCACAAAACTACAAGTTTTTGGTGATTGACGACTTGTCATAAATTAGATAAATGATGAATATAAAACTAAAGATGAAAAGTTAATGCTTTACAAAAACATGGTGGACGATTTCAAGAAATACTTTGTTGATATCAATTTCACGCAAATTCCATGTACTGACAATAAGGCTGTAGATGCCATGGCTACAATTGCATCACTACTCCAATTGTCAGAGAATCAAGCACGGTATGATTTCTTGGTGGAAAAATTGTTTTCTCTTGCTTAAGATAATCTAGAAACCCAAATCATTTATCACCTAACTGGTTCTGATTCTCCCTTGTATGGCCAAATCTACGCTTATCTAAAAGATACCATTTTTCCCCTAGATTTATCTAGGAATCAGAAAAGGAATTTCATACACCAATCTTCTTGTTACACCCTAATTGTTGATATCTTGTACCGACGTAGTCTTGATGGTACCCTTATTCAATGTCTCAAATGTGATGAATCAAAAAAAGCCTTACAAGAGGTTCATGGTGGTATTTGTGGGACTTATTCAAGTGGAATAACCCTGGCTAAGAAACTTGTTAGAATGGGTTACTATTGGCTGACCACGAAAAAAGAATCATTCATCTTTGTGAAATTTTTTTTGAAATGTCACATTCATGGGAATCTCATTCACGCTCCTGCCCATGAATTGAAACCCTTCACCACAACATGGTCTTTCACTCAGTGGGGATTAGATATAGTTGGCAAGATACACCCATCATCATCAAATGGACACTAAGGACTTTACTAGGTGGATTGAGGTTGTTCCTTTAACATTTGTTATCGGAAAACAAAGTTCATCCTTTATTTTGAACTATATCATATGTCGGTATGGAATTCCCAACTCTATTATCACATATAATGGAATACCTTTTAAAAATCAAGATGTTGATGAAATCTGTGAAAGATTTCACATCCAACATTGGTTCTCTACACCTTATTATCCATAGGGAAATGGCCAAGCATAGGTCTCAAACAAAACAATTTTAAATATTTGAAGAAAATAATGAATGATGTCAGTCGTGATTGGCATTTCCAATTAAATCCAGCTTTATGGGATTACAAAAAAAATATTTGCACACCAAAAAGTGTCACCTCGTATGCTTTGGTTTATGGGGCATAAGCCATTTTTCCATTGGAGGTTGAGATTCCCTCACTTCAGGTATCACTGAAGGGGCTCATAAATGATGAGGATGATAGAGTATCAAGATTGCAAGACCTGGAATTGCTTGATGAGTGGCAAAAGAGTGTAGCTAATCATTTAAAGGGTTATCAACAAGTTATGTACCATTGTTACAATCACAGAGTCAAACCATGAACTTTTCAAGTAGGTGACTTAGTCCTCAAAGAAAACCCTCGTAATCAACAAGATCGAGAAAAGAAAGGAAAGTTCGAGCCAAATTGGCTAGGTCCATTCGTCATCATTGCAACATATGGATCAGGGGCATATCAGTTATCAATGCCAAAAGGGGACTTGCTTGAAGATCTGGCCAATAGCATCCACCTGAAGAGGTTTTATGTTTGAAAACATCAAAAACAGTATAAAATGTCTTAAAAAAAATTGAAAAATTGAAAAATTGAAAGAAAAAAAAGAAAAAAAGAAGTGAAAAAATCATTGCCTTGATGAAAACCTTGCAAATAGGTGTCTTGGTAACAACAAAAATTAATTCAAAAAATTAGAAAAAGTGCAATAAAAACAAATGGTGAAAACCTGGCAAACAGACACTATTTATGATTTGGTTGGCTCTCCCATCTATTAAGATACATTCTGCATTATTCATATCTATTTTTCATTAGCATCATAGGCATTCCTGGCCATCATATCCACATAATGCGCCCAATGTTTCTTTGAAAAGAAAAGGATTTCATCATGGCTTGGTGATTAGTGTTATCCTTAGCATTAGGTTGTGTCTTTTCTGGAGTCAGAGTGCGAGGTCATTGGGGCCAGTCAGCTCTTGAAACTTTTTGGCAGGAAAACAACAACATGTGTCAAGTATTGGAATATCAGAACAACCAACAAAATGTCCAATTAGACTGGGTCAAAACAACTATAAGATAGGAGACTGAACAAATTGGATGATCTTAATCTAAATTAAAATGAATGAAAAAATTAAAGCATAAGTTGATTTTTTTTTTTTTAATTTGATGACATCATATCTTTGGAGTGGTTCAATGATGTACTAAACTATAATCACAAGGAAGGAATATGATTTTCCTTTTATTGTTGTCTATAAGCTAATCACTAGTATTGTGCAAGTTTGTCATCAAACATAGTGACATTTCAGGATTTTCATAAGAAACTAGTTAACTTTTGTCTGTTTATGCAAATGATACTCAGGTCATCTTGGTTCAATTATACCTCAATGCTTGTATTTACTTGCGATATCAAAAATCATAAAATTTGTACTTAGGTCATCACCGGTGCTAACATCCCTGTTGATGCTTGTACTAAACTTTCAACATATCAAAAGGCTCAATGATGAAAATTAAGCACAAAATTGGTTTACAAAATGACAATAGTGAAATGGTTCATTTAGGAATTTTAGGATTGCATGATTCATTTAGATTGCATTCATTTTTATTTTTTATGGCTATATAAAATATTTGGAAGTTGGAAATAATACATATCTCTTTTTAAGACATCAATTGAGTACACTTGGACATTTATTATATCTCATTTCATTATCATTTTTGTATTTCATCATGTCATTCACATTTTATATATCATCATCATTTTCACATCAGTTACATTATACATTTCCATTTATTGACTTTCATATCATTTTCATTATCATTATTAGTTACCATTTATTTTCATTATCATAATCATTCTTTAAATCACATTTGTATATTAGTATTGACATATACATCATTTCATCATATCATCATTTACATATCATTTTCATCATCATTTAATATTTCATATCATTAATCATTTATTATTTTAAATCATTCATCTCATCATTATTATGTCAGTTTTTCACTCATTTTCATATCATTTCATGTATCATTTTCATAATCAATTTACATCAAACATCATTTGCATAATAGTACATTGAGAAAAAGAAGAGTGCATCCATTACATACATTACATACATACTCCATACATCATGTAGAACCGTCAAATCATTTACATTGCATCATCATGTTAAACTATAGAAAATCATTTCATTTGGAAGATCATCCAACCATAGCTCATCATCATAAAATCATCAAGGACACATGCTTATAAAAAATCACCACTAAATATCATAATCTCATAAAAAATAAATGTCCATGGGTACTGATGGTAGGAAGTCATTGCTATCACAATTACCACTCATTTAATTTTAATGTCAACCCAGGGGGTGTCTAAAGCTATTTGCGGTAAGAGTTGGATCAATCTTGGGGGAAGTAATTTTGGCTCGGTTAGGAGCGATTCAGAGCTATTTCCCTATTTTTTTAAAGAGTTTTTCTTAACTAACATTCTATTCCTGATCTATCCTAAATGACTTATAAATGGGTTCTGGACAGAGAAATTTTGTTTCAAGACAAAATTTTTGTGAAGGAATGGAGAATTGATTTAATCTAGTTTGCAGAACTTGAAATCCAATTAGAACTTGAGTAACTATTTGAAAATAAACTATTCCATTTCCCACTTACTAAATTGACAAGTAACTATTTTCCTTTGCACAACATTCATCAACATGATATCATAGACTAATTTAGTTATATGAATGAATTATGAACTAAAAATGAACTACAAAACTTAAGGAACAGAACAAAGAAGAAACAATGATGTAAAAAACTTTGATCTAGATTACCTTCAACTTATGAAAATGAAATTATTTCAGCTTAAGCTAATAGTAAAATGAAACGTAGTAGTATTAATCAAATATTTGAATCTGAACAACTAACAGGGTCACCTCATTCACAAAGAATTTTGAAAGAATCCTTGAGCAGAGTGTTGAGATAAACTTCCTTCTCATTTCCAAGTAATGTGCCCAAAATAGGGGTGAGTTATATAAAAGATTCTAATCCTAATAACGGAAATAAAATTACATGAGAAAGATGAGGTACAAGGATATAAAATGTCTAAACAAGATATATAAGTACAATAAAAAGGGTGATACATAATCATCACTGAGGGGTATCTGGATGGGGATCATCACTGCTACTGCCTCTAGAGGTGGTATGTCTCTGTAGATCTCTACTACCTGAAGCACCTATCTCTCATCTGACAAGATGTGACACACTCCTAGTAGCACTCTTGGTATGAGTGCGTGAGTGCGTACATGATCGGGTGCCTGAATGTGTATAGGCTATCCTCTGCTTAGGGGGTACCGCCTCAAAGTATCTCATCTTGTAATACTCCCCCTGATGGGTAGTCTCCAATCCCTCTACAACAACCTCTCTAATAGAGGTACTCTCAACTGATCTTAGGAGTCTCTCTGGTACCCCCTCTACCTATACACACTGCTCTTTGAAATTGTCCTGCTCTATAGTAAGCTAGGCTATCGATGGATCAGGAGGTGGTGGTTGTGCTATCTGTATCTATTGCTTGTTGATGGTGTCTTGTGCCTGTGATATATGGTTCTGAAGATATTGGACCTATGCCTAAAGTGTGTCAATCTGTCCTTGTGATGGAGCCCTAATAGTAATGCGTGGTGCTGAAGTACTCGAATACTCCACCACTCTGACTATACGAGGCCTATTCTTGAAGGGTACATCGAAGAACACTCTCCCTCCACCACCTCTATCATCCCCATCATCCCCATCATCCTCCTCCTTGTCAACATCCATGGCCACCCCACCTATATCCTCCTCTCCTCCATGTGCCTGCTCTTCCTATGCCCTCACCTCTACCTATGCCTATGGTTGCCGCTGTGCCCACTGTAAAACTAGTCCACTTAATAGTGGGGTAGGCTCATCTGGGTTGGTCAATCTGGGGAATGGATGAGTATAAAAATATGTAGCATAATCATCAACCATATGCGCATCTATCACCTCTAGATGGATAGCCCAAAACTCTGGTTATAGCTCAGTGTACTCTACTCTAGCTGCCTTAAATGTAATGAAGGCACCCCACTTTGCAATATCCTCCCAATGTCTGGCATATTGAGCCACACCCTGCGACATCATCTAAACTTGCCCATACTATCTGAGTACCTACATAACTAAAAATCGCTCAATGATAAATGGGGTATGACCAATCAAGTATCTAGTAATGCCACAATATGGAAAATTTTTGTCATCCTCATCCCATGCCTCATAGTCAACATAGGATATCCTGATGACTGTATCAATGTCATCTAGCCCACATCGCCAGTACTCTAACTTTCCCAGTATAGCCTGGACAAGGGGACCTATACATGCATACACATATGGATGGTTGAGCAGATGATCTCTTCGTAAAATAGGGCAAGTAATGGCAACGTGCTCCCATGCCCAGATCTATAGCAATGTAACTCTGGAAGATATACTCTTCCCATCTGTATATACCACCTGTTGAAGATCGTGGTATACATGGGCAAGCATACAAGATCCCCATGCATATCTAGTTTGATGAAGGATCATGTCCTCCAATATCCAACCCCAACCTAATGATAGTCCCTTTGAACTGAGATCAAGACAAAGGAAGCCACCAATGAAACCTGCCAATACTAACGGAAGTGGGGCATAACCCTCTACCATATCTCTCCAAGAAATCTCATAACCACCATCATGTTGATGGTTAAAATGACACAAACAACATTAAAACATAATATTTCTATTCTATTTCTCCTGAAAAAGAAAGACTACATGTAGTGGCCTAACTCCCAAGGTCCTGGTAGTTGGTTCTCAACTGTCTGATGTCACTCAATTGGTTCATGCAACTATAATATTCAAGGGGCCTGGGCTGGTAACAAAGGATTCAAGCTATGACTCTCTTTGTCAAAATAGTTCCTATAAATCAAGGGGTTTAAAATAAAAGAAAAAGATAGATCCAAGGGGTAAATCAGTAAGTATGAATTAAATTTATCTACTATCCAGACATATACTTTTAACAATGAATGTTTTCTTAACCGATCACAAAAACCATAGTATGACACAACCCACAGTATAACTGTACCATCGTATACATCTTAGGTGCTTAATTCAATTCCTCTATTCACCTATCACAAGTATTTCCAAGATCTCAAAATCACACACATTCATTCATCATTAAAACTATAGATCAACAGACTTTAATAACCTTAATTCAATGACAATTTAACAAGATAATCTTTAAACCTGGTTTCTTCTAATGAATTTCATCACATAAAAACTATCATGCTTCAGCACAATCACTGGCATTCAAGTGGATTATAACTCATTAACCTTATCAATCAACACAATTCAATGCAAACTCCATATTTCATAAACCTGCAATTCTATTAACTGTAAAACAAGATCTGGTACAATGTATCTCTGCAAAATGCTCTATAAAAATTCTATCTCCTGGCACTAGGTAAGCCGATCCAATTCTCAATTAGTCGACCCTTACAATGTAATACCCCACTGGTATTTATAGAATACAAAAAAGAAGTTCGGACTTTACTTCTATCTTAGGCTTTCCACCTTTTTAGGAACAATCAGCTGTCTTGGAAACTCAGATCAATTTTGATCTTGAGTTCTTACATTACACATTCAGTTTGATCTAACAATAGAAGATAGAAAATAGGAGAAAAGAAGATCCCACGTCCTTGAGACTGCCAGTGCTGCATGCATGCAACATGCAAGAAAGAAGATCATCATGCATCATGCAAGGAAGAAGAATATTATGCATGCAAGATTTTATGCAGGTGATGCTGGATCCGCTATGAACTCATCATAACTGGTTAAGACTTGTTGTAGCATATCCATGTCTGGCCCATCAATCCAGTCATCTTCAAACTTGATGCGATCCAACTCAACTGCAGCAAATTATTTCATGCTTTTTACCTTGACCAACTCTCTTCCTACGGCTTTTATTTCTTCCTTGACTTCTACAAGTCGGTCTATCACTAAGTCCTCTCCATCATCCTGCATGAGTCCTTGGAATCTTTCATTCCATTTCTCTCTAACCTGACTTAATAGCATGCCATCTTTAGTCATTACATTCACATCTACTATTATAGCCATAACCGCTTCCAACTCTTCCAATTGCTCAGTTAAATTATTAACTGCTTCCTAAATTTCATCCTTATGCTTGCTCAAAAAACCAGTCCTAAACTTAAGGATACGAGAAGTCTTTTCTACAAAATCTTTATTATCATCTTCGAGTATAGATTCCTCTAGAAGAGTAGTTAGAGGCAATATATTTATCTTCTCTAACTTTTCACTATACTCTTTGTACTCTTCTTCTAACTTCTTGGAGACCTCAATATATTGATGCATCTCTTTTATTACTCCTTCTGCCTCCTTATAGGTTTCAAACCCCTTTTCCAAAACCTCACCTACCTCCCGGTTCACTTTGTCTATCCATTTGTCAACCATCTCCGACTTACCTTTAACCTGCACCAAATCATCAACGTCCTTTTTGCTTAGCAAAACAGGAGTCTCAATTGCTGCAACCTTTTGTGACCTTGGAGAGGAGACACTCTTCAAAAATGAATGTAACTGATCTAACTGAGCCTTAAGCTTATCTTTCTTTTGTTTGTCCTTGATCATTCTTGATTTCATCATTGAAGCCACCACATCAATCAGATTCATTTGTTGATTTCTAGTGGGTCTTCCCAAGTTAACCGTACTCAATTGATAGTCTGTGAGCTACATATCCCCTACCTCCTTTTCAGTCATAGGCATGATACATTCAACAACTATCTCTCCTTTATCTGTGAGTCTGGTAGAGTGCAAAACCTTAGCCCTCTTCTTAGGCCTTTCCTGTTCAATCTCCTTCATCATGTCCTCCCAATTAAGAGATTGAGGAGGTGTTCTAGCTCTCTTTTGTAGATCTAACTTAAACCAAGTAGGAGCACTAGGAGTCATCATCATGGACGAGGAAGCAGCAACTACAGAGGATGGCTGAATATCTACCTCAGGTTGAGAATCAACCCTTGCCTTTTCTTGTTGCTCCTACAACACATGCATCTGCACCAACTTGTCAGCCTCTTCCCTATCTCTTTTTTCCTGTATTCTCCTATCTTCTTCTTCTTTTCTCAATCTTTCAGTTTCTTCCCTTTCTATCCTTTCTACTTCCAAGACTATGAGTTTCTCTGCCTTTTCCCTTTCTTTCTTAGCTTGCTGTTTCTTTTCTAGCTCTTCAACCTCTTTTTCTTTTCTTGAAGCTTCAGCCTCTTGTTCTTTTTGTCGAGTCTCCTCTACAAGCTTCAACCTAGCAACCAGGGCTTCCTTTTACCTTCAGTTTCTTGCTTTCTCCTCCTCGAGATCATGGATGTTCTGTATCAGTTCTAGCTTGTCATTTTCTGCCTTGACCTTGATCTCATGCTCTCGTTGCCTCATTTGCTCCTCCATTGTATCAGCTTCTGTCCTTGTTTAAACTTCTTTTACCTTTAATTGCTGCTGTTGAAGTAGAGCATCAGCTTGCAATTTTACCTCCATCTCCTTTTGTTTCTCCGCCGTAGCCCTTGCACCAGATTCCCTGGTAGCATCTTCAAATTGTTTCCATTGTTCTTCCTGTGTAAGAATTTGCTCAATAGTAGGATCTAGAGGCATGTTTACTTGCAAGTCCCTCTCTGACATAGTTTCATCCGAATCTGTCTCAATTTCTACCAACTCTTCCTCCACTTCTTTTCCTTTAGTAGCTTCAGCCATGGCATAAAGCACTCCCTGAACTTCTTTGATTTTCTTTCTTGTGAGTGGGGCTTGTGTAGATGACTCACCCAATGCGGGCATAGGAACACCAGATTCAATTGGAACATCTCCCTCGGGTGTCTCTTCTTCTTCATCAACTACCTCCAACTCTGTTTCTTCAACATCCGGAGGAAAGAATTCCAATGGTTCCTTGGAAGGTGCCTTTCTTTTAATCCTCTTATACCCTTTACCTTTCTTGAGGATTGGTCCCTGAGGAGCTTGAGTCCTCATCATCAACCATTGCACACTTCTATCCAAGACTGTTCTTCCCAGTTTCTTAATGTCAATTGTTTCTTCTTCACTCCAGTTTATTGGATCTAAGTTTTTGGTGCCAATATTTAAAGCTTTATATGAGGGATCTAATACCACTCCATCATCCACCAAAGTGTCAGGAATATTATCTTTAATGCCTAGCTCTACCATAAGTGAGACTGGTTATCTCTCATAATTCTTCCTCCTTAAGTCAAATTCATCCTGCCTATCACACCAAAAATCCTCTAACAAATTAAAGTGTCTAGTAAATACTGAAGGTAATAAAGTATACATCTTCTTTTTCGGATCAAAATACTTACGAGCTATATACAATCCCAATTTTAATTGTATCAACTCATTACAAACCACCTTAGCCACCTTCAAGTGTTGACAACCATATTCCCCCAGTGTCATAGGAAACTTATGGAATCCTGTCTTGTGCTTCATCCCAAATCTAGCATTAACTTCGATGGCTTGATATACAAATTCCATAAGCACTATTCTATTGCTGCAGCATCTTGGAAGTAAATGGGGATGACCTTCAAACCCAAACAATCTGAAGTATGTAAATTTGGGGTATTGGATGTACCAACTTCCCCATTCAGAAATGAAAGCCATAGCTTCCTGACTTAACCTGTATCCTGCATCTCCACTGAACTGGTTGATAACCACATATAAAAATGCATCATTGACTCTTCTAAAGTGAGTCTCAGCAACCTGAAGGGATAATTGATCATAGTGCTCCCATACCTTCCTTTGTCCATCCAAAACTCCCATTATACCTACCCTGTTTAATCCTGGGAAAATCCCCAATCTTGCTGCCGCATACACCACATATGAAGTCATGAAGAAAGATTTGGTCTGTTTGACCCTTGTGAGCTGATCATGTATGGCATCAAAAAAAATCATGGACCAATCAAATTGATAATCACCTTGAAAGATCACTTGAATAAAATGAAACATCCATTCCTTGAAATGGAAGGAATCCCTCTTCCCAAACACTCTAGATAGCATCAATATCAAATCAGATATCTCCTTGAAGTCTGCCCTTCTTGGCTGGTCTGCTAGTTTGCTTAAAGACTTCTTCTCAGTACTCAACCATCTTTTGTTTAAATGAGACTTATTGGAGTCTTTATGCTTACTGTATTTCTCCAATGCCTCAGCCTCAGTTAACTGCACTAAATTCTTGGGATCAGGAACATTGAATATGTTTTGGAACATCTGCGGAGTAAGATCTATAATTACATTATTCTGTGAATCCATGCATAATCTTGTAGCTGGATTATAAGTACTGGCCATTGTACATATCAACTCCAGACACTGAACTGACAAAGGAAACATAGTGATATGTGCCAGACCGGACAACAATCCTTTGAGTTCTCCCTGTCAAGTTTGCCCTTTCTGCGAAAGTATCTTCATGTAATTCTTTGAAACTATACTGGCCCAGATTGGTATCTGTGATATCTGACCAGTTTGATTCCACTTTGCTCACTTTCACTACCGGATTCCTATGATCATACCTTAATGTAAAAGGTAGCTGTTCTAGTTTCACCTTCTTGACCTTTGGTGCAGGCTTTGACGTTCCCGCTGGTTGATTCCTTCGAGCAACCTCTCCTGATGTTCTTGACATCTCTCAAATCTCCTACAAGCAAACCTCTAATTAGACCTTCCAATAAATCATTATAAAACATGTTCTCAAAACATACCTGTTACTAGTGTATGATAACACCCAAGGTTGCTTGCACTGTCTTGTGGAAGACTTTACACTGTCTCCTACCTGGAACCTGACTCCAATGGGTTCCTCTTGAGCTTGGAGACTGACCAAACTCTGCTTCAACTCTTCTCAAAGAGTTCCTACCTTGTGCTTTACCTTGGGTAGACAAACACCTTCTTGCAATTTGAATGCTCTTCCTTGGACTTAGAAGGATCTAAGTGCCATGTTCTTCATCTTTCTTGAACTTCTTGTAGGGGAGCTGGAGATACTAATTTCTTGCATTTCAACCCCAAATGGACATGTCAAAGTATGACCAAAACCAACATGATACCACACTGGTACCGTACTGTACCTTCTGCCCCTACCTGAGTTCTCAATTTCCCTTTCCAAACTCCTAATCGGGTGACTGAAACTCGCCTAGGGTTTGGTATGATACTTTATTGCTTGACTTTCAAAGCTTCCTGTTACTAAATATGTACAAGGACATGGCTCCCCTATCATTTCCATCAACCTCAGGAAGAATCCACGGGTAGATTTCATGGGGAAGCCATGTTTTGACTGACTATTCAAAACTGTGTTTGTAAATCCACTAAATGCTGATCTAAGGATTCAATTCAAAAACTCTACACTACTCCACTTGAATATACAAAGAAAAAGGAATTAAATCTATCCTAATAGCATGAATGCATTGCTAAATCTATGTATTCAATGTCTATGGTAGCACTGTTGCAAAACATAATGGAATTTCTGAGAACACACTATAACGCTATTCTATGAACTTGAAACAATAAATATGCACTAAGTAACTTGAATACCAAATGAAAATTGCTCTAAATCCCCTAACAACTATAACACAGTATTAAATCATCAAATACAGTGTCCACGAGGTCACTGTTTTCTCACAAAGCGCAGGCAGATACAAGAAACACAGAAATCTTTCAAAATCTGCACACTATCTTTTTGTTTTTTTTTTGCTTTATCAAAAAATTCATTACAATATTACTGACTACTCCATCTATGATCCCTGATCCCTATTTTCAATGCCAACAACATCTTTCAAAAGCAGTTACTCGAGCATTCCCTGATTTCAAGGGATTCCCATTACTGATTTGCATGTAATTTACCTAAATCTTGCCATGCAACTTCACACCCGCAGTTTTCAACTTCCATTATGCTTTGATTGATTTATGTTCCTCAAACCTAGGATCTCCAATACCTTGATCTCAAGCACTAACATCTTCCCTAACCATTCTTTGGCATTTTCCAAATAATGATGATGTGGCTTTAATAGACTAAAAGCTTTGTAACATAATATATGCTATCCAAGGTTTAGTAAAGCCAAAATTTAACAACCTACTAACAATCTAATGAACTTTAGTCCTAGAGACTAACTTAACACACCAATGCAAGACCTTCTAAGGTCCAAAACAAACACAATGAAATCCTGATTTGGCCAAGATCAGGTACAAGCCAAAATTGTGCAAACCAAATTGGGGTTTGGCCTAGGTGCTCCTGCACCATCCTCCCCAAAACAGAAAATTCAATCCACCCTTGGATTGAGCAAGTTAGGATTAATTCCCAACTTAAACTCTGCCTCATTGATCCATACTGCATCTAAATCAGGTTGTCCATGTCTCTTGATCAGGTGTTCTTTGTACTCCTTGGTCCTAGTCTTCTTATAGACACTTGTGTCCAAGATTTGATCAGCTTGTTTAACTGTAACCGGGGGCAGTTTGAGTTCTCCTACATCTTGACTGACTTCATGGAGTGTCTGATCCAAATCTTGTGATGGTCCTTTGTAATGCATAAGGTTTGCAACATTGAAGACAGGGGACAGTCCACTGTCATCTGGTAATTGTACTTTGACTGCATTGTTGCCATACTTCTCCAAGATAGGATAGGGACCTATCCTCTTCATTTGCAGCTTGTGAGGAACTCCTTTATGCAATCTAGCCTTGTTCAAATGCACCATCACTAGGTCACCAACATTAAACTGAACCTTTCTCCTGTACTCATCCACTTTGGCTTTATGTTTCATGGTATTCTCTGTCAAGGTTTTTCTGACTGTCTCATGAATTTCCTGCATTGCACAAGCAAAGTCATCTGCATAGCCACTTCCCTTGACTCCATCCTTCAATTCCCTCAGCTCATAAACACCTCTAGGGTGCAGTCCATAAACAATTTCAAAGGGACTCTTCCCTGTGGATCTATTCACTGTATCATTATATGCGTATTCAACCTATCCAATAATCTGATCCCATTGTTGACCATACTCCTTGGTCAAGCATCTTAGAAGGTTTCCAAGTGTCCTATTCACAACTTCGGTCTGACCATCAGTTTGGGGATGGTATGCAGATCCAAAGGATAGATTGGTGCCCATTCTTTGCCAAAGAGTCTTCCAAAAATGACTCATAAACTTAGTATCCTTGTCTGATACAATGCTGATTGGTAAACCATGAATCCTGACCATTTCTTTAAAGAAAAGAGAGGCTATTTGACTGGCATCATTGGTTGTTTTGCAGGGTATAAAGTGAGCCATTTTGCTGAATCTATCAACAACAACATAAACACTATCCATACCTTGCCTTGTCTTGGGTAAACCAACTACAAAGTCCATGCTCAAGCATTCCCATGGCCTAGAAGGGATAGGCAGTGGCTGGTACAAGCCTGCATTTGAAGAAGTGCCTTTTTCTTTTTGACACACTACACAACTCTCTACATATTTCCTGAAATCTAGGTTCATCTTAGGCCAAAAATAAAACCTTTGAACCAGTTCTTGGGTTTTGGTGATCCCAAAATGACCACTCAATGCACCATTATGTTTCTCTTGTATCAAGTTCACCCTAATAGAACCTCTAGGAACACAAAGTTGATTCCCTTTAAACAATAAATCACTTTGCAAGGTATATTCAGCATACTTGCTATGGAAATGGTTCTTAAACTCAAGACATACCTTATAAATTTCTGCAAAGTCTTCATCATCTGCATATAGATCTTTGAAGTGATCTATTCCCATGCTCTTCAACTGAATTTCTTGAATGGTAAGAACTCTCCTGCTCAATGCATCAGCCACTTTGTTGAGATCTCCTTTCTTGTGCTTGATATTGAAGGTGTAAGCTTGTAAATACTCCACCCATTTCATCTGCCTATGACTCAACTTCTCTTGGGAATTCAGAAAATTGAGTGCTTGATTATCTGAGTACACAATGAATTCTTTGGGAAGCAAGTAGTGCCTCCACCTCCTTAGTGCTTGGACCAATGCATACATCTCAAGGTCATAAGAAGAGTACTTCTTCTTGGCTTCACTTAGCTTCTCAGAATGAAATGCCACCGGTTTGCCCTCTTGGCTGAGAATAGCTCCAATTGCTACATTACTTGCATCACATTCAATGGTGAATAGCTTCTCAAAGCTTGGAAACACCAAAACAGGTTGGGTAGCTATCTTTTCCTTCAGCAACTCAAAACTCTTGTTAGCTTGCTCATTCCACACAAACTTAGTTTTCATGCCTCCTTTAATGGTATCCAACATAGGAGCACAAATTGCACTAAATTGTCTTATGAACTTTCTATAATACTGAGCAAGACCATGGAAGCTTCTTACCTCTGTTGCTGTCTTTGGAGTAGGCCAATTAAGAATGGCTTCTACCTTGCTGCTATCCATCTTCAAGTTGCCATGTGATAGCACAAAACCAAAGTACACCAGCTCTGTTTTGATGAACTCACACTTTTCCAGATTGATCTTCAGCTTGTTCTCCTGTAGCTTCTTGAAAATCAACTCAATATGTTGGAGGTGCTCTTCTCTTGTTATGCTATAGATTAGTATATCATCAAGATACACTACTACAAACTTGCCAATGTATTCTTTGAGGATTTCATTCATGAGTCTCATGAATGTGGAGGGGGCATTAGATAATCCAAATGGCATAACTAGCCACTCATAGAGACCCTCATTGGTTTTCAAGGCTTTTTTCCACTCATCACCCTCATGTATCCTAATTTGATGATAACCACTCTTTAAATCTATCTTGGTATAGTACCTAGCTCCACCTAGAAAATCCATGAGATCTTCAATCCTAGGGATAGGGAACCTATACCTAATGGTTATCTTATTTATTGCCTTGGAATCAGTGCAAAGCCTCCATTCTCCTCCTTTCTTAGGTGCTAAGACAGTGGGAACTGCACAAGGACTGATGCTTTTTCTAATAAGACCTTGGTCAAGAAGTTCTTGAATCTGCCTGGCTATTTCCTCATTTTGCTGAGGTGTCATCTTGTAGGCTGCTTTGTTTGGAAGGGTGGCTCTTGGTATCAAATCTATCCTATGACTTATGGCTCTTTTAGGAGGTAAAGTTACTGGTTGACCACTGCTTACAATATTTTCATAGGTCTACAACAAATTTTGTATCTCCTTAGACAACTCTTGCTTTTCAGCTGCTTTCTCTTTGCTTACTTCTCTTGGCTTGATCAATATTGCATAGCCAACTCCTTCTCCTTCTTCCAAGGCTTTTAAGAACTCCTTTTCACTCACCATAAGCAGCTTAGAACCTGTTGTCTGGACCTCTGTATCTTCAAGCAACGACTGAATTTTGTATGTCACCTTATCTTTCTTGAAAGTGTAGGAATTCTTAGCTCCATCATGCACAGCTTGGCGGTCAAATTGCCATGGTCTACCTAAGAGCAAGTGGCATGCATCCATAGGTAACACATCACACAATACTTTGTCTTTGTACTTGCCAATTGAGAACTCCACCCATGCTTGTTCATTCACCAAGACATGCTGACCCTTATTGATCCACGTAACCTTGTAAGGATTTTTATGAGATATCCTTGTCAATTTCAGTTTGCTGACTGCCTCCTCTGACACAATATTGTCAGTTGAACCTGAGTCTATGATCACCTTGCACACTTTCCCCATCATCTTGCACTTTATCCTAAACAAGGACCTTCTTTGGGTTGGCTCTTCTTTGACTGGTTCTTTGATTAAAGTCCTCCTCATCATGAGATTCTCACCTTCCTCTGAATTCAAAGGTACTTCAGATTGTTTATTTGCTGTAGTTGTCTCATCTTGAATCAGATTGGTTCTCTTATCTCCTCCATGAGAAGTGCTACCTTTCTCTGGACATCTATAGGCTGGGTGTCCTAATTGGTTGCAATGATAGCATTTCATATTGGTGAAATAACTGCCTCTTCCTTGTCCACCACTTCTTCCTCTGGAGCTGAAACCTCTTCCTCTACCGCCTCTACTAGAACTTCCTTCTTGCTGATCAGAAAATCTGACTTCTCCTTGGGCTCTTGATTCTGAGCTTCTTCCACTATAGCTTCCTCTTTGTCCTCTACTGTCTTTCCCTTTACCTCTGCTTTTGGGATTTTGCTCTTGTTTCTTTTTTCCTTTCTCTTCTATTTTCAAAGCCATTTGATAGCATTGGCGGACTGTTTTGAAGTTCACCAAACTCATATCTTCTTGGATAGACCACTTGAGCCCATTCAAGTACCTTGCTAACCTGATACTCTCATCTTCAACCACTTTTGATCTAAGGCACAATTTTTGAAACTCCTCTGTATATGTTTGAACATCCATGTCTTTTTGCCTCAGATTGTGTCTTCTCCTATGCAATTGGACTTCATAATCATCAAGGAGATAGGTCTGCCTTATCTTGGTCACCATCCCTTTCCATGAAACTATGGGACCTTTGCCTTCTTTTTCTCTTTCAGATTGTACAAACTTCCACCATGTGAGAGCTGCTCCTCTCAACCTAGACTTGGCCACCTTTACCTTTTGGGCCTCTGTTATGCCATCACACTCAAAGTGATTCTCAATGCTCTCAATCTAGTCTACAACCGAATCAGGGTCCATTTGTCCACTGAAAAGTGGCACACCATCCAATGCTTTACCACTCAAGGCCTGCAATGCCTTCAAGAATGGTTCCTCTGCAAGAATAGGATCAGGCTTTGGAGCTTCCTCCTCCAATTCCACTTCTTTTTCCTTGGCTTCCTGCTCTTCCTTTTGCTTTATCTTGTCCTTCACAGTATCAGCTATTTCTTGGACTTCATCCAGGAGTTTCTCCATCTGAGATATCCTTTCTCTAAGCGACTGGTTATCTTCCTCTTGCTCTTCTACCTTCTTTGCTAGCTTTGCATTTGTTACCATGGTTCCTTCCTCTGGAGTATTCTCTCTGACTAACTCAGTGGATTGGCTCATTAATCACAAGCCTTGAATCTAATTGCAAGTTCTGATACCAATATGGTGTAGGATAACACCCAAGGTTGCTTGCACTGTCTTGTGAAAGACTTTACACTATCTCCTACCTGGAACCTGACTCCAATGGGTTCCTCTTGAGCTTGGAGACTAACCAAACTCTGCTTCAACTCTTCTCAAAGAGTTCCTACCTTGTGCTTTACCTTGGGTAGACAAACACCTTCTTGCAATTTGAATGCTCTTCCTTGGACTTAGAAGGATCTAAGTGCCATGTTCTTCATCTGTCTTGAACTTCTTGCAGGGGAGCTGGAGATGCTGATTTCTTGCATTTCAACCCCAAATGGACATGTCAAAGTATGACCAAAACCAACATGATACCACACTGGTACCATACTGTACCTTCTGCCCCTGCCCGAGTTCTCAATTTCCCTTTCCAAACTCCTAACCGGGTGACTAAAACTCGCCTAGGGTTTGGTATGATACTTTATTGCTTGACTTTCAAAGCTTCCTATTACTAAATATGTACAAGGACATGGCTCCCCTATCATTTCAATCAACCTCAGGAAGAATCCATGGGCAGATTTCATGGGGAAGCCATGTTTTGACTGACTATTCAAAACTGTGTTTGTAAATCCACTAAATGCTGATCTAAGGATTCAATTCAAAAGCTCTACACTACTCCACTTGAATATACAAAGAAAAAGGAATTAAATCTATCCTAATAGCATGAATGCATTGCTAAATCTGTGTATTCAATGTCTATGGTAGCATTGTTGCAAAACATAGTGGAATTTCTGAGAACACACTATAACGCTATTCTATGAACTTGAAACAATAAATATGCACTAAGTAACTTGAATACTAGATGAAAATTGCTCTACATCCCCTAAAAACTTTAACACAGTATTAAATCATCAAATACAGTGTCCACGAGGTCACTGTTTTCTCACAAAGCGCGGGCAGATACAAGAAACACAGAAATCTTTCAAAATCTGCACACTGTCTTTTTTTTTTTTTTTGCTTTATCAAAAAATTCATTACAATATTACTGACTACTCCATCTATGAGCCCTCATCCCTATTTTCAATGCCAACAACATCTTTCAAAAGTAGTTACTCGAGCATTCCCTGATTTCAAGGGATTCCCATTACTGATTTGCATGTAATTTACCTAAATCTTGCCATGCAACTTCACACCCGCAGTTTTCAACTTCCATTATGCTTTGATTGAGTTATGTTCCTCAAACCTAGGATCTCCAATACCTTGATCTCGAGCACTAACATCTTCCCTAACCGTTCTTTTGCATTTTCCAAATAATGATGATGTGGCTTTAATAGACTAAAAGCTTTGTAACATAATATATGTTGTCAAAGGTTTAGTAAAGCCAAAATTTAACAACCTACTAACAATCTAATGAACTTTAGTCCTAGAGACTAACTTAACACACCAATGCAAGACCTAAGGTCCAAAACAAACACAATGAAATCCTGATTTGGCCAAGATCAGGTACAAGCCAAAATTGTGCAAACCAAATTGGGGTTTGGCCTAGGTGCTCCTGCACCAGTTACATATACATCAGAGCTGGAGTCAAACAGAAACATAAAATAATCACTTTTACAAGACTGGCAGACTCGGAGCAAAAACCAATATAGGCACTTCAGCTAGTAACAAACGGGCTCGGAGTCGGAGTCGGGGGAGTTATCGGAACCGCGATCAGAATGAAAAAGGGATTTGGTTTTCTTCAAATTCCTCTCATTTCATATTCTATTTCCATTCCGCCTCCTCCTCCAATTTGGTTATCATTACTTCGACAAAAGACTTTCCACAATATGCGGAGCCGGACATGGGATGAAAATTGAAATAAACTTTACAAACAAAATCCTTAAGTTCAAGATTAGTTCCGATCCCACCTCCGCTAATTATCACATACTTCAATAAAACCTTTTTAGAACTCGAAATCGAAAACAACATAGAAATGGAATTGACAACTTTGGTAAAAACAAACTCTTATGCCAATACCCATTCCAATCCCGCCTCTACCTATGCTAATCAAGACATCATCAAATTTATTCATTTTCATCATAACTTCATGATTAAACCTAGGTCGCCATAACATAGCAAAGGAGCTTAAAAACTCTACCCTCATATGACCGTGGGGGAACAATTGTATTTTAGAACCATTTATTTAAAACTTATTGCAGAGACCGACGAAACCCTAATCTAACAAACTTAATAAAACTAGGGCACGGGTTTTGAAACCCTGCCACTCTACCAAACAACGAAACCCTAAATTAAACAATAAATCTAATCTACCTCAACTCACTGTAAAAATCTCTAATCTACCTCACTATAAATTCTTAATCTAACTTACACCACAATAAAAACCTTTAATCTAATCTAAATCTACTGCAAATAAAAAATGACACGACGCGATCACGATTAAGTCGTGAAAACGATAGTGCCAAAAATAGAAAGAAACAACACAACAAAATAAAACAATAAAGATAAAAACAAAACTAAAACAAACCAAAACAAGAACCTGCTTATTCAATCACATCGATGATCATAGAACTGCTTTAATACACAATGATTGAACACGTGAATAGATACAAAGCAAAACACAACAAACACAACCGCAAATAAAACAACGAACAACAAAGATAAAAGACCTACCTCAAACACAAACAAAACCACGCTAACTTTCTGAATCAATTCGCACACAATCCCTTCTCTATCTCGATCAATTTGCTCAAATGAACTCTGCTATTGCTCTTCGCGCTCTCAGACTTGTAATAATAACAATAATAATCGGCTTTAACCCTTAATAAAGAAAAATATGTGAATTTCTACCTACATCGGCAACCACCATTAATGCATTAAAATGTAGTAAAGGCGGAGTCGGAACTGTAAGAGAACAAACACTGGTTTGTAGTGCAACTTCAGTCAAAACGTCAACGACAAAAATTGGCAGGGTCGGAACCAAAATGGAAATAGGATCTCAAAATCATAAACTTTCCAAACCTTATTCCCATTCCGCGTCCGCGTCCGACAACTAAAAGCAAAACAAAAACAAAAACAAAAAGTTAAGTAAAAGACCAACCTAATAAAACAAAACACAAAAACTAAGACAAACAAACATTAAAATGGAGCGGAGTTGGGATCGGAATTGAATTTGATTTTGCTAATTTTGAATAGAACCATCCCAATTCCAACTCTCGCTCCACTTCTGCCAAAGAGCAAAAACAAAGGCAAAGAAAAGACTGTCGAGATTAGAACCAAAAAATACACCTCAAAAGACCTTTCAAAACCTGATTCAGCTTCGCTTCCGACAGAGAAATCAAAGAAAAACAAAGTATTGGCAAAACTATACTCCAAAATTTGTTCCAAAAACAACTAAGTACAAAAAACACAAAGGGGGACCCATTTTGACCAAGACAAAAGATGGGGTGGTTATGCAAGGAATAACACATAACCCTCTACCATATCTCTCCAAGAAATCTCATAACCACCATCATGTGGATCTTGGAAGACTCATCGCAAAGCATCTATACCTCCAATCTCCTTGTGATCATAAATCACAAGTATGCCAACCACAAGGATGCCTAAAATCTTGTACATGTCCTCTAGTGTAACAGTGATCTCTCCAGTTGGCAAGTGAAAATTATTATGCTCACTATGCCATCTCTCGGCTAACATAGTCAACAGTGCCCTGTTGACCCTATATTGAGGGATCCTGAGTAGGGAACCCAACCCACATCTAACAATGACCCCAATCTATGGCTAGGTCAATCTAGGAATCATCTCCCATGTACAAGGGAACCTCTCTTTGATCTGGAGAATTTTAAAATCCTCCTATAACATCAATGTAGCAATCAAATCAGATCATCAGCAAGGAACATCAATCAACCAGGAAATCATATAATCATATCAAGCAAGAAAATCTATCATTACTATTTATTTTTCATCAAGCATGGAAACAAATGTAGCAGCTAATCAGATCAAAATCAACATCTATACTATTTGTTTTTCAATTCAGAAAGAAAATTTATCAAAGTCAACATCAAAATCTTACTATTTGTTTCCAAGCACGAAGACAAATTTATCAGATCATCACCTAAATCAAGTTAATCTATCCTTGGTGTTATTCAAAATCATCAAATCAGTTGTCCAATAAAGCAACAAATATCAAGAAATCCGCAAATCAGTCTCAAATTTTCAAATTTAGCAAAATTTCATGGATGCGCTAAAACAATCTTTCAATGCGCTAAATCAATCAATGTGCTACTTTATCCATGGATGCACTAAAATAGAAAACCAAAGCGTAAATTTTCAATGCGCTATTCTATCAGGTGTATGCACTAAACTATCTAGCCTATGTGCTAATTGAGAATCACATGTGCACAATCTTCACCTATGTGCTAATCTATCTATCCTATGCACTATTCTAGTCGATGGACTAAATTTCTCATATGCGCGCTAGTTTGTTTCATTGATGCACTAATTTGAACACGCTAATTTTCCTAATTTATGCACTAATTTATGGCTCACGTGTGCTAAAACAAAATTTCCAAAAATCAAAAAATTTGTGCAAAATTAAAAAAAAAATTCAAAGGAGGATCGTGCAATCTTACCGGAGGTCCATAAGTTGTTGGTCTTTGATGATGGTGGGCTTGCTTGAATCGGTGGCACTCATAGTGGATTGGCATCTCGAAATTATCTCTCATAGCTCTAAAAATCACAAAAGGTTACTGTTCAAATGAGAATGACTTCTTACCTTTTACAACTTTTAAGGGGGTAAATATGGTAAGGTTATTTTTATTTTTACCCTACGGAGCGCTATTTCAGGAGATAAATCAACAAAAATCCTTTAAAATCATTTCAAATATTTGAATCATCATCAATATCATTCATCAATGTGATTTATCTCCCAAGGGGGCATATAGCATCATCAGTCAATTTTTTAAAGTCAAGGGCAATTTTTTGAAATCTGAATTTTTCTTTGAAACAATGTGTAAAACACATCACTTCAAAGAGGGGAAAAATATATACATCTAAAAATGGTCATTGCAAAACCTTTTAATTAATTAAATATGAATTATTTAATTAATAAATTCTAAAAGTCATCTACATATAAATAAATTTAATTATTTATTTATATCTTTCATTTTTCTAATTATTCTAGTTTAATTAAATAAATAAATTTATTTAAGTATTTCTATCTTCCTCTTAATTAAATTAAATAAATTTCATTATTTATTTATATTAATTATCATGTTATTTTAAATTTTAATTTTCAAATAAGGGAATATTCTTCTAACTCATCCTTCACTCCACATTTAAATTAAATATTGTAAATATTTGATTTAACACCTTTTTCACCTCTCACGTAGTTAAATATTGTAGATATTTAATTACACACCTTTTTCATCCCTCCCATAATTAAATATTAATTATTTAATTATGGAAGCTTCTAAAATTCATGTCACATGAAATTAAATAAATTTAATTAGGAATTTATCCTCAACTTTCAACCAACTTTCATAAATGAAATGACAAATAACAATTTGTCTCCATTTTTGAATGAGGATGGTTTTGTGGGTTAAAAAAATTCTCCACCTTTCTCTCAACCTCCAAAATCTCTCACCGTTCATCTTGACAGGTTCGAATTGGACCACTGATCTTTGCCAACTAGATTCTTGCCTCCAAAAATCTATAAATACATCCCTTTAGTGAGTAGATTTCATCCTAGATTTTGTGAATTTAGCATAGTTACTATAGTTGTATTTGAATCAACATTTTAGCAATCCTTTCAAGCATAGAATTTCAAGTTCATAGCATTTTATTTTCATATCATAGCCTAAATCATTTAGAAATGGACATGCATGTTGCATAAACTCGTTCTCTAAGTTGTCATTTTGCCAAAGTTGTTGCATACACTAACTGAGAGCCAACAACTTACAATAGATCCTTGGAGATAGAGGACAATGGAATGTTTTTGAAGGAGATGATGTTTAGAGTTTGTTTTACTTTCAATTAGTTTCCTTTGATCCAATGTTTTATTGGTGTGTTAGTTTAACTTATTAGTTGTTCCAAATATTCTCACACATAGATACGACTCTGGATAAGGGATTACAAAACATAAAAAGGCACATTTTCATTTTAATCCTTCAAAAGAAAGAATATGAGTTCTTTTAAGCACCAACTTTGAAGTGTGAGATTTGTTTGTTTAATTGTTAAGTCCAAAAAAAAATCTAGTAAATTGCCTATGGTTCTTTTTAATCCCTATGTTTTATTATTTTTAAGTCCAAACAAAATTTATTGAGTCCTTAAAAGCATGTAGATGACAAAGTCCTTAGAAAAGGGATTATAATTTCTCCCCAAAGTGTTTAAAAACACTTGATACAATGAAATGATGATGCCATAGAGATGTCCTTGTCTTTGTTTCCTCCCTTCGCTTTTGATCAAGCCAACCTACAAAAACTGGTTAATACTATAGAAATAGAGGCCAAAACCAATTAGGATTCAAAAGAAATCAAAATGAGGAAACACATGTTGAAATTAATTTGAAAACTACCTTTTACCCAACTCCAATGGTGTAGTCTGCGATGGTGGCACAATTTAAAGAAGTCAGTGTCGCTAGTACTGATAGCGACAGACTATGCAAAAACCAGTGAGTATAAATGTGGTACTGTTTTGACTAGTGATAGAGTTTGGATTTTGGATGGCTGGTCAGTAGGAAAATGGCAGAGCATCACAGTTTGTAATTAAAATTTCTTGGCGAGAATGACTCATCGACACAGTTTGGAGTTTGTCAGCGTCGCTATATGGTGTCGCTAGATTGCTAGCGACAAAGTTTGACTATCAGTGGTGCAAATTTCCGGTAGACACAAAAAATTAAAAAAAAACAACAGAATCTCTCAAAAAAATGTGTTAGATTCTTCAGACTTGCCCTCCTTCTAGTGCCAAAATGTGAATGGTGATCCTAGACCTGCACAAACACAAAGAGAAAACACATTAATAGTTCAATATGCAAGTTAGAAACAATATTCCCCATGAAATCCATTTGAAACATGAAAACAAGAAATAATATGGAGAACACAATAAAAAACTATTAAATCCTATTTAAATGATCAAACTCTCAATCCCATGGGGGAATTGGTGTCATTTTGATGTGGAAAATGGCCCTTTCCCAATTCCTTGCAAGCTTGATGATCAATGGTGAAGATTTGATGCTCCTTGGTGAAAATTCTCCATAACCTAGCTATGACAATATGAAAAATGCATGAAAATGGATAAAGATGGATGGAGATTGCTCAAAACTTGAAGATAGTAATGTTGCATGAAGTTTTGGATCCAAAATCCAAATGAGAGCCTTCTATTTATAGAAGAGAATGATGGAGAAAGATTCAAAAGGGATGAATGTGGGACAAAAGACCAACCAATAGAAAAATGCCACTTGTCAACATGTAAGTGGACAAAGGTGGAGCATATTTTGATGAATTTGCACATAAATGCTATTAGGTGGATATTTGAAATTGATGAAATGACAAGCTGGAGGGAGAAATAAATGGAGTTAATGCCACTTGGCTCAAGGAAAAGGACATGTAAGAGGATTTTAATGCCCTATTGGATGTACACACCTTTTTGGAGGGATTTTTGAATTTTAAGAATATTCCCTCTTTGATTCCATGTTGAGATAAAATAGGAGATTTAATAAATCAAATAAAATGATTTAATTGTACAAGTTACAAAAGCTAGAGGATTTGAGGGATTAAGATTAAGATTAATCAGAATTTGATTACTTTAAAAGGAGATAAGCTGATGTGACAATTTGATTTAGATTTTTGGATTGATTTAAATCAAAGTTGAGAGGAATATGAATTTAGAATTAATTAAATAAAGTTTAATTTATTTAATTAAAGAGAATGGTGTTAGTTTTAAATCAAATAAAGATAAATCTATTTAATTTAAATGAGACGACTTTAGAGATTAATTAAATAAAATTAATTATTTAATTAAAAGAGGGACTATAGGATTAACTAAACAAAATGATTTATTTAATTAATGGAAGATTATGACTTAATTAGATAAGTTTGTTTTATTTAATTAAAAGATGAAATATGATAAATTTAATTAAATAAAGATTATTTAATTAAATGAGTAGTAGAGGAGATGATTCAGGATGAACTGGTGTTAGTAAAATCAGGATCAAGTGTATACGATCAATCTATATATTTTTCATGTCTACATGTACAAAGAATGAGAAATCCTACACAAGATGTTCCAAAGAAAATACCTTTGGAAATGGAAGATCAGGAAAAGGCACTATTGAGGTGAATACAAAAAAAGAAGAAATGAAGTTTGCTATTGATAAGAAGAAAGATATTAGAGAAAAGAAGCCCACAATAGAGAAAATAGATAGTGGAGAAACCAATTCCGAGAAACTTGAAGAAAAATCAGTACACAAAGGGAGGTAATGTAGAAAGATTCACAAGGATGAGATACATGAAGAAGGAAAGGAAACTAAGACCATCTCATACTGCATGAAGAAATGTTATGACCAAGTACTCCCCATGTTTTTTATGGTTACTGTAATACCTGTAATCAGTTTTGTCATAGAGTGTGTGAGCGTATAGCAACACCTAGTGGGAGCACAAAACATATGCATATAAATTCCTTTGCTCCTAATGTAAACATGGATGTGATGTGTTTTAACTGCCATAATTTTGGTCACTTTGCACAACATTGTAAAATAAATCATGTAAGACCAAAAATACATAGTGAGAAAAGTAATATGTCCCCCAAAGTGAACAATGGTTCACATATTCTTGAGAAGAAGGAAGGTGTGACATAAAGGCGGATAAAGAAGGTCTGGAAAGAGAAAGGCTAACAAGCAACACTCCATGAGGCTGCTTCTACTTCACATCACTAATTTGTAGTGATGATGCATGGATCTAGGGGGAGCTAAATTGACATTTCATTCATCCCTGGAAATGAAGAAGGAGATCAAGTTAGGTAAAACATGTTTTAAAAATTTCTAACGACTTGATGGTTGTAGATTTATGGTCACATTCTTTCTCCTTGAAATGATTTTCAAGGTGTAAGAAAATTAGCAGATGGTGGAGAGTTTGCTGCAGAAATTGATATCAACCGTTGGTATCAATCATAGAAGAAGAGTTATGGCTAAAAGGAAACTGTTATGTATATATATTTTAAATTGGTATCATACAATTACATATTGGTTTAGAATAGGTTAAATTGTATAGAGCGCCTGATATGAAGCTAGTGAATAATGGTACAAGTTCTAAGGGGGAGTTTGTTTTGGTATCAAAACAATTTTATACTTGATACAATGCAGTTTTGGATATCAATTGGTGCATAGAATTAAGTGAAACATTCAAAATTGGTATCAGAATGATAATCAGTATCAGGGCATGGAATCATAAATTGGTGTCAAGTATATGATATCTATTGGTACAAAGCATGAATTAGAATATCTATAATTGATATCAGACCTAATTGGTGTTGAGCATTAAAAAGGTTCAATGAAACAACTGGAATGAGAGAAAAAATTGTTTTCAATTGGTATCTGTCAAAGAAATTTTTTCCATTGCTAAGAAGAAGTGAAGGTTACAACAATATGGTGACCTAAGATAAAGAAGAGGCGAAAGTATGAGCAAGTGCTCAAAGTAGAGAATAAGAGAGAAATCTGTGAAGATTCTCATAAGAATGAGCAAAGGATAATTAAGTCAAAGGAGTATATTAGATAATAGCAAGACCCTTTGCACTACTTTTCAAAGGAGGAGAAAGTATGCAAATGCTCAAGTATCTAAGCAAGAGAGAGAAATTCATGCAAATTCTCAAAGAGGAGCATTGGAGAAAGCATTGGAGAAAGCAACAATATAATTAGAAGTAATGATGATACTAGCACAAATGTTGGATTGATTAATTGGTATCATTAAGAATTTAAGTTTTTCCATCAATGACAAAGGGGAGGTTGGAATATGTTGTCATTGATGTCAAAAGGGAAAATCAAGCAAAGGAGTTTGTTGACATGATTACAAGAGATGAAATGGAGTTTCTCATGCAAGTGAGGATGATGGAATTAATAGAAAGTGTTATTGATGTCAAGGAGAGATAAGGTTTGCAGTAAATATGTTACATGGGTATAGGTTGTTGGTGAATTAATTGATGTCAAAAGTGTCTTTTATGTCAAAGGAAGTGGAATTGATGATGCAAGGGAGATGTTGGCATGATGATAGCCCAGTGGTGTGCCTAGATGTTATGGAGATGCTTGGGATCTGGTTCTAGAAGTGATGGTGTAGGATGTTGATGAAAGGGGGTTCTGCAAATTTTGATGCAACATTAACATGAGGATTGCAGAGGGTTCTTCCAGAAGACAAAGGTGTAAAAAAGCAACAAATTCAATATGTTTTTTTTTAGAGAAATCCAATGATGTGCTCTATAGGATGAGAAAGTGAAGGATGCACCTAGAAATGCATTATTTATGCTCTTGGGTAATTTTAGAGTTTACAGTTAAACCCTAATGTGTTTGTATTCATGGTGTTGTGAGTAGATATTCTATTTCATTATTGATTATGTAACAATGGTTACTAGTTTATTAAGTTATGACTTAAGCCCACGAAGTTGTGAGGGCGACTAACCCTCCACCTAGCACCTTAATGCCATACAACCCCTTTCAGATCAGCGTGACAATGTGTGGTCAACATGAGTGAAAGGAATCATGAGATTCCAAGTTTTCCTAACTTATGTTGCGGGGTTCTCAATTTTTAAAACCTCCCAACTTGGTGACTTAGCTAATGGAGTGATAAGGAATAAGGTTCTCTTTGTTCTTGACAATGTCGTGGGTTTTCAAAAGTTCACAACCTCCAACTAGAGGTTATAAAGTTCATGTTTTTAGCGACTTACATATGGAGCGATAAGGAGTGTGGAAATGTTATCGAATAGACTATATAGTGTTGGTGAGACCTTTGTCAATGTCTCTCTAGCATGGTGAAGTGAAGGTTGTGCTCATTTGGAACCCAATCATAATGACATGGGTGACAAAGATGATGAAGCAGACACATGGCATGACAAGATTGGATGAACCGTAATCCACATCCTCATTGTGGATTACAATGTAGTGACATTGTGATGAGGTGGAAAGATGATGTCATCAAGTGTCTTCATCAACGAGACATTGGCTTATCATCGGGACCTTGAAGAAGTTCTCTTTGAAAGGGTGATGAGAGTATGATCCTAATTGTGGGACCTAATAAGGTTGACACACATTGATGGTATAGTTAGAGAGTGAATGACAAAAGGACACATGAAAAATAGTGATATGAGGGTTCCTCTATTCAAGAAAGTAATGTATGTAGAAGATACACAGAGGTATCAAAGGGAGATGTGAATGAGTTTCTCTAAAACAAAAATGAAGACGGTGACCAACCATGTAAGAGACAAACTGTTGACTGATGATGTGCACAGTGAAGGTGTATATTTGGCAATCGATGATTCATTGTTTTCAATCCTTGTTACAAAACAACACTTGGTCAAGGTGAAACTTTAATGATGGTGTTCTATGGTGAGTACCCTTTAGATCGATGAAGGAGATTCAAATGACTGCTTATCCAATGGTTAGGATTTAAAGACATGAAAATAAATCAGGATTACAATATTAGGGCATGAAAGGAGAAGATCAATAGTTGGAATTCAAAATTAATGATCTCAAACGGCTAAGTCTGTGTAAACAGGGTTTCGACTGGAAATTGACATAGAGCAAAGAGTTAATTGTTCCAATCACACCCAGTGACCAATTGAATGGAGATTTGATCTCTAAAGCAATGATAAAGATCATAGATATGATCAAGATAAGATCAGATCAAATATGATCATATGGACAACATAATGTATTTAATGCAGATTTGATCCTAGGGTTTTACAGGATGCTATTCTTAGAAAACTTTCTAAGACAAAATTTAATGTTGTGAGGCTCCATGCATAGGTATGGTGTAGAGAAATATATGTGATAAATGCTAATAGGTTATTGAGATCAAATCAGATTGGATCTATAGAATAATGCATTGAATGCATAATCAGATTTTATGATTTGACAAAGAATGAGGAAAATTATTTATAATCGAATTAAATGTGGAACTAGATTGATGTAAAAGAAGAGTGAAAATGAAGATATCTGATAGACCCTATCAGATGAATTAATGATGAGCTCGATAGTGGAGTGGAGCTTGAGGTACATGAAACTTGATGGTGAAGTTTGCAAGGGAGGGAAACCCTAGCACTAAGTTTGAGATGATCTGAATGATAGAGAGAATCTCAAGGTAGAGATTGCAGGTTGGTGGAGATAGAAGACAATAAAATATTGTCAAAGATTGGAGTTTGAAGTAATTGTGCATGAATAGAGAAGGATCTACAAATGTATGTAGTGTTGAATAGTGTTACATATTGAAAAAACATGCTACAAAGATATGAAGTTTTTTATGTATGTCTGCAAGAAAGAGAGAGATGTGCAATAGACAGAGAATGCATTTGTAAAGTCCTAGACTATAAAATAGAACATCATCTACGTTGGAATTTAGGAGAGTGTAGATGTGTGAGACACTTCAAAAAGGGAAGAAAGTGTAGTGTAGAATAAAGGAGAGTACAGATCAGAGGTATGTGTTGCTGATTGTGTAGCTTCATCACCAAAGTGTGTGTTGTACTGAAAGCAACAATGTATTAAATTTAATGATGCATTATAGGTTGTGTAGAACCAAATTGTATACATATATTAATTTATAATGTTGTACTGAGTTGTGGCTTAGATTAGCGGATTGGGGTCTCCTTGGAATGGGTGTTCCTAAATTAGGTAGTTGATGCTTCCTTTGGTTGTAGCCCTTGTTGGAAGAATGAAGAACACATCTCTTGATCTAGCTTTGTGTTGTCATTGATGTCACCATGATATATGAGTTGCAATTGCAAGACTAAAAGTCATATTGATCTGGTATTCTGAACTGGTAATGCGGATACATCCTCCAATATTTTGGTTTGCATTTCCCCTCTAGTGATCGCCGTTAATCACAATGTTAGGAAATGGTTTTTGGTTGATGAATACATGCATGAATAGAATCTCATGCATATAGATTCTTGTGTTTGTTGTTGGCATCATTTTATTGTTTAAATTTTTGTTATTAGGTCTATCTCTGGCCGACCTAATAAGTGGTTGAAGTTTTAATGGATTAATTTTTTGTTGGAGAAATCCATGTTGACATGCAATAGCGTGCTAAATGCTTGAAGTGTTTTGAGAATTTTTTGTATTTACTTGGACCCAGCTTAATTTGATACTTGTGGGCAAGTCAAATATATATACAGTATAGCTTTGGAGATAGAAGAAGAACAAGTAGTATATGTGAGTGTTGATGGATTGAGTGTGGGTGCGAAAAGAGAGAACAATGATTTGCTAGAATGAAAATTTATTGAGCTTCAAGGGAATTGAATTTTCACTTTGAGGTGTACTTACATCAGTTCATTCTCTGGTTGTAAGCTATTTTGTTACTATATCTTTGTAGGTAGTGAGACTCTCTTTTGGACAGTGAGTCCTTGCAGTGAGCCACCCTTTTGTAATATCTTATAACTGGTTATACTATATTTTGAGCTAACCCTCACTGTGGTTTTTCCCATTTTGGGTTTTCCACGTAAAAATCTTGGTGTTCTTGTGTTGTGCTTTTCCATGTTCAGTTAATGATTCTACTTATCTTAACTATCATATGCATTGGATTAATTGGATGGTATTTGTTCAATAATTTTAAGAAGATATTGATTCACCCCCCCTCTCAGTGATGGCACTCTCAAATTTTGCAAATTTGAGACGCCTATTTCAAAATTTTGCTTATGTACTTTCAGATCTGCACCTAACAAATCAATATGAGTGACTCACTTTGGAGGCTTGTATTTTAAATATTTTTGATTGTTGTGCAAAACCCATTTGCAGACATATTCATTTGAACTATGTGAGAAGGCATGTCAATTTTCAGCTTCCAATGATAAGTTTTGACTGAGTTTCAAAAAGTGAAGCTGGAGGGTTTTGACATTGTTTTGCTATTTGCAGACTGTTTGTTTTGCAAAGTTGCATCCTGTTTGAGCTTGGATTTCACAACTAGTTGACTGTCATGTCAAAATGAATGTTGTTCCATATTCTCAATATCAAGATGAGCTCACATGTTAGTTTTTAGAGCCTCATGATCGGATTTTCTACTTTTAGTAGATCAAAACCGAATGCAGTTTGTTCAGTTTTGCACCTACATTCCTAACATCATTTCAGAGAGGATAACTTCGATCGTTAATAACTTTTGATAAAAGTTGTTTCAAATAAATTCATTTTGTACACGTGCTCAAGGTACCTAAATTATTTACTATGTCTGATGGAAACTCATCAGGGGTTGATTTTCTATTTTTACAAATTGGCAGTTGAATGAGTTTTAATTGGTTCAGAATAGCTGTTGTTTCAGAGAAGCCTGGCTAGGAAACTTTACCGATTAATATCCGGTTCCTCTCACATTTCCTTTTTCTGAGCCATTTGTTGCACTGTATTCTCGGGTCAAATTTTTGCATTTCTGCAAGTTCTCATTGCTTCACGTGGTCGTTTGACTGGTTTCCCAGATTGATTCCTGAGCCAACTGGGTCAGTTTTGCCCATTTTCCAAATGTGCCAGAAAATAGATTTTGATGAAGACCCAGCTCATTTTTCAGCTTTAGAGACACTCAAGAGCAGTGTTGAGATCATTTGAGTATAAAATTTGTTTGAAAACAATTTTTTTTTTTAGCCAGACCCACATGGGGCGCAACATGCTTTGCACAATTGTGGAGTTCTTCAAAGAGAATATTGCAGTCAAGGTTGTGAGAGCAGTATATGGTGATGGAATAAACATGGTAGAGAATTATCCTAAGTATGATGATAAAATGGTGATCTACATGTTGCTAATCACCTATACCTATGGTCCTTTAATACTGAATTTGAAGGAGGGAGAGCTAGATGATCCATGAGTGGCAAATTCCTTATACAAGATATTAGTGGGGTTCACTGAAATAGTGGATGCTCGGTGTGTTGGAGCTATGAGATGATTAAGATAACTTTGCCTTATACTATTTGAGGCATGCTAGTTTTTAGAAACACTGCCAATGATCCAAAATCATGATTGTGAAATTTAAAGTGTGGTGTCAATCTAGGGCTTTTACTTTTCATTTTGAATGCACTTGAAGGATGTCAAACTCGAGAACAAAGTTTTGGATGTGCTCAAGGTGTCTGGTTTGTTTTGGAGAAAATGCCAAAAGAGTGTGGTCTACGCCTGCAAGGGAGATACTATTAATTGACACAATATGCCTTAGTTAATGTGGCCTCATAGAATGGCGCACTTACTGTTACAACCAGTGAATCAAATTGGATATGTTGAAAATGCATTAGAAACTTTTAAGCAAATGAAATTTGCATATCCAAATGGCGTGCAAACTGTTTGGCATGTGTTCAAAGAAAATGGTATCTTGTGGAATGCCACTGTGTTGCACCCAGCCACAAAGGCACAAGATAAACCCAAAATGGAAGTGTTCATTAAAAATTCTTTGGATACTTTTAAGCAAACACATTTGATAGGAGCCCGTGTTATAGAGTGCACCAAGAGATGAAAGAACTTATGCATGAGTTGAGAAACTCTTGTGTGGCATAGCATAGAATAACAGTAATGGAGAAATGTTTGATGTCCCTTGAAGTAGAGGATTTAGGTGTTTTGCGTAGCAATTGGAGGAAGGTGTAACGCCGCTACAAGGAGGTGAGACACCACAATGTTGGTTGAATGAGGTGAGTGGAAACCACCATGCCAATGTGAGGAGGGGTGCAACCAACAAGAAAATGAAATCAAACAAGGCATGTCGATGCAGAATACATCCAATTGTGTTTGGATAAGTAATGATGGAGAGACCCATGCCAAGTATGGAGGGTTCCAACAGGGGCCCACACCTACAACGGATGGTGAAGATGAGGCGTGGAAAGGCACGAGTGGGTACACCAAGAGAAACTCACGCCATGAGAGGAACAAAGACAGGTAAGGGGCATGGCCAGTTAGCAAGAGGAAGCTCGCACCTAGGACAACAGTATGGGGGATAATCTGGAACAAAGCGTGCACAATGCAGCTAGAAGGGGAGGTGTGTGCACTGCAGGGAAATAGAGAGGCACAGTTTAGAAAAAGCACCATCGCAACCAACCATGAGGAGAGAACCGTGCCAGTTGGGAGAAGACCAAGTGAGAGAGGCCTACGGTAGAGCATGGACATCCATCAAGGCAGTGAGGATAGGCATAAAATGAAAGAAGGATGAGGCTTGATGGAGGAGCAAGAACAAATGTAGAGCACAAGAGCTCGCAAACACAAAAATTAGGGCCAACCTCGCTGACCTTCAGAGATTTTGGTGACACCATCAAAATCCTTGCGAGGAGTGTGAGAATGCATGGGAGGAGCCTTTTTTAATTTTTTCAAGATTAAATAGTATTTGATTAAAATAGGGTGGGCCTGATGAATTCTTATTTTAAGTGGTGGGTATTTTAATTTCCACTTTTGTGAGGTGGAGTTAAAATATTTAAAGGAAAAATGAAGTATGTAAAATACTAAGGTGCACGTGAAATATGGGTAAGCATTTTATTCACCCAAGCACAATATTATTAAATATTTGCATGTAATATTCTCTTTGCTAGAGAATAGTGGAATGTAAAATGTGAATGGAGGTGGAGTATTTTTATCCACGGTGGTGAGATTATTTTAATATTTTCATTGGACAAAGTGAATTTAAATATTCACCGTGGGTATCATGTAAAATGAATTTTACATTCATTTCATACTTGGGGGCATAAGCAAAGTGAATTTAATATTCATTTTATTCACTTTATGATTGAATATTCTGTGTTGGGCTGAAAAGTGAATTTATTCACTTTGTAAACAAAGGTTATTATTTGCTAAAGTATTGCTGCAACAAGTAAAGAAAGGGAGAAATAAAATTTTCACGAGAAGGAGGATATTTTCCAGTTGGGTGAATTTGGAGATTCTCCACATGGGCATGCTTTCAGTTACTAGGCAATCATGAGCAAAGGCAGTCTTGAGGGAATAAGTTTGTTGCTGCAAAGGAAGAAAGAAGACATATTCTTTTTAGTTTGATCAACGGGAATGAAGCTTCCAAATGGCATTTCCAGATCAATTCTAGGGCTGCTCCTGTTTGCTTCTATTTTCTATATCTTCTTTTCTCTTCGCAATTGGTAAGGGGTTCCAATTTCTGAAAGTTCTGCAAGTCAGGCAGAAGCTATGGGTAGACTGTAAAGCTAGAGGGAAATATGGCTGTTAGTCATTTTTAATCTGAAAGTGTATGTTCTGAATTGTTCTGTTATGTTTATTTTAGCTGATAATTGTCTCCATGGCTGAATTGTAATGCTATTTTGGATTCAATAATAAAATTATATGAGTCTTTTCATGCACATTTTCTGCATTTGAGTTACATATGTTGTTGCCTTTTGTTCTATGAATGGTGTAATTGCTTTAATAAAGCACAAGTTGCATTTATTATTGCCTATTGTTCAAGGATAGTGTAATTGCTTTGAAAAATGTGACTAGAGTATTATGTTTCAGGCAGATTTATAAGAAGAGTTATCAGAGAAAGCTTCAGTGGTCTGGTTGTCATAAAGTGACAACATTTGCAAGACCTTTAGAGCATGTTCAACACTAATAGATATATGCCAGTTATATGACTCCATAGCCCATTTTTATGGCACTAGTCTATTATAATGTTTTTGTTGTTTTCAGTGTGATCCCAACTCTTTAAATCAAAAAAACCGTTTCAAAAATGTTTTATTGAGTTGTATTTTTTATGTTCTCCATGTTGGTTGATGAAATTTATTCAATATCTTGCCAATGTTGAGTGATATTTTATTTTTCTACGTATAATTCTGTGAGAGCATTATCTGTTAAGCAATATACTATTACTTGTGTGTCCAGATTGTTTGATTTTGCTAAAGGTTTACCCCCCCAGGTCTTATAGAGCCTAAAGTGTAGGGGAAATGTGTATCCATTCCATTTCCTATTAGTTGGCCACTAGCCTTTGTGGTTCTTTAATATAGAGGTTGGCTACCTTTTAGAGAATTGCAAATCCTAGTTGGGTTGCATTTTTAAACACCAACACTCAGTATCTTGGATATTTAACAATTGGTATCAGAGCTTGGTTGATCTAGAGAATCCTAATAGCTTGAGGTATATCTTGAAGATTGAACAAATGGATGATAATGCAAAACTCTGAACTGCCCTTGATGATCTTGACAAAGCTGAAAATGAAAATATAGATCTGAAAGAAAATCTCGATGAAGAAAATGAATGCGTCTAGAAGTTGAAAGAGAAATTAAAGAAATTCAAAGAGAGACATAGAGAATTTAGTGAGAAATTGAAACAAGAAAATGAAGATGTTACCAGACTAAAGGTGCAAATGGAAGAAAAGAAGAGAATTGAAGAGTGTTTGAATGAAGTAGTGTAAAGAAATTTTGATGAGTGTTACAGGCTTGAACAAGAAGTGGTGAACCTGAGAGTGAAACTGGAAAAAGAAAAAGTCTATGAAGATAGTTTCAAGACAAGCTCTACCAAGCTTGATGAAATGATTGTAAGACAAAAAAAATTTAAAGACAAAGGTGGATTGGGGTTAGAAGTGAGTGAAAGCTCAAAAGTTGTGAACAATAAAAATACTCAAAGCAAGGGAAAAAAAATAAGAAATCCAAAAAGAAGACCAGCTATTAGAAAACCAAACACTCAAAGGTATCCATCTTTCAATGGAACTTGTTTTTCATGCAATAAGTTTGGTTGAAGGCAACTGAATGTAGAAGTAGGATGAATCAGTTCTCTGGTTCCTTCTCTAGATAAGCTATGCTTGTAAGAAGATTTGACATAGAGATAGTGAATGCAAAAATCAAACGATGAACTAGTTTAATTGAGGTAGAATGAATCAATCCTTTGTTGGTTACTGTTATACTTGCAATAAGTTTATGAATAAAACAAATCAATGTAGATCAATGATTAATGGAAGTCAAACATATTAGAGAATCGTTTTCTATTATAATTGCAACAAACCAAGACATATCTCAAAAGTATGCAAAAGTAAAAAGGGATAATAATCTACTTCGATAAAGAAGAATGAACCCATGAAGAAGATTGACAAAGAGGAGGTTAAAAAAGAAATGAAAAAGATATGGAAAAATAAAGAAGAGCCAGAATCTTTTGATGCATTTGTGCCCTCATCCGATGTAGAAAACTCCTCTAGGAATTAGACCTAGCATGGTCTTAGGGGGATTTTTCACAAAAAAACCTTTGAACCACTTGATTTCGGGCGTGTCGGTCTTTGGCACAAGGAGATGTTGTAAGAAATGAATAGGCAGAGGTTTTGCAAAATAAACTGGAAAAAAAATGCATGTGTGCTCACCTGCGGAGCATATTAGGGTTTTTTAATGCAACCGAAGGGTTTTTGCCAGCTTTTCAAATTTCATTGCATTTAATGTGAATTAGGGCATCACATTGGTTTATAAAGAAAAATTTTAAAGGTATTTTAATCACTTGTGCATTCGAAGGAAGTGAAGAGAGATTTGGAGATTTCTTGAGGTAATTTAAAGTGCCACCTATGCAAACCCTAGCTTTGGTTCTTCGTAGAAGAAAAAGGTATTTTTTGATTTTGTGTCATTCTGAGCTTGTGCAAAATATCTTTCTGAATCTATTAGAGCTTTGTGTGTTGAAAAATGGCAACTCCTGTAGTCATGAAAGCAACATAAAGACCTAGACCCTCCTACATGAAATATTCAACAAAGGTTTTCAAAGACAATCTTATGGGAACCTTCTCTTCGATTCCTCATGGCATTATTCCTACAGAGGTTACCCGAATGTACATTAGGGTTAAGACCGAGGAATTCAATCACACCGAATTGATAGACATATGGTTTAATGAAATCATTGGAGATAACTTCATGGTGAAACCCAAGTATTCAAATATTGTGGCAAAGAAATTGGATTGTTGGAATTCCTTCCCTAATTTTTGTTCCACTATGGATGATCACTATCTTAAACCAGTCCTTTACAAGAATGCATGACCAGTTCTTGTGGACCAACAAGCCCCATTTGATAACTAAGGAAGTAATCAAAGAAGTCATTGGACTCTATGACATCAGACCAATACCTATGTTGAAAGTAGTAAAAAATAAATTTGGTGATGGATCTCACTGCTGCAACATATGAATGATTGAAGCAGTTGAACCCCTGAATATTTGGATTCAATCCTTGGGATATGAAATCATTGAAGAGGAAGTTGAAGGTTATGTGAAACTGCTATTGAAAATCCCAAAAGATGCCAATGAACCCTAGATTGGTACATACGCAAAAAAATCCATGGAAGTTCATTTGGAGCATAGCGAACCTGTAAGGAGAAAAAGGGTAGATGAGGCACTTATAAAATATGGCTTTACTATTGAACTATTAGCACAACGATGATCCCAAGGTAAAAAAAATTATGGAGAATCATCAAGTGTAGGGAGATAATAGTAGGATTTCTCCTTTTATGCCAGCTTCTGGCCCGACTGCAGTAAAGATCAAACCCAGTGTAAGAATTAGTTTGGAAGCTAAGTGGGATGATATTAAGGATGATGTACCTAAAAAATTATGGGAAGCTCTAATGAAGAGAATATCAGAGGGCTTTGAGATGGATGAGAAAATAAGGGCTAAGGAATATAAGGAAATCGGATCCTCTCTAACTCTGGGTGATCTGGAAACCCTGAAAGAGATTTTTTCTACCATGTTCTAGATGAAGAAGAGAGTTAATATTTTGATGACCAAAGAAAAGAGGCAGATCAAGAAGAAAAGAAGGAAACCAAAAATACAATAAGAAGTACAACTAAGAGGTTTGGTATGCTTGGTGCATCTGGTTCAACACCTGAATTAAGAAAAGAAGCTTCTACAAAATTTAAGTAAGACCCTCCCTTTGGTATTGGTGATGTAAACGTACCTTTGGAAATGAATGACTCATATATCCCTCTAAAAACAGGTGGTACATGTGTTCTTCTAAAAATTAATGTTGTTGATGAGGCTCTAGAGATTGAAAAATAGATTGAAGAAAATGTTGAAGTTAAAATACATGATGCTACTCCTTCGGTACATTCTGTAGAGGAAAGAGATAAAACTGAAGAAATAGAGGACAAGGAATAAAGGAGAGAAGAAGAAAAAAAGGAAGAAGAAAAAGAAGAAGGAAAAGAAGAAGAAAATATAGAAGAGGAAAAGATAGAAGAAGAGAAGATGGAAAAAAAGAAAGCAGAGGAAGAGAAAGTTGAAGAAGAAGAAAGAAATGAGGAATCAGATGAAATTGTTGGAAAAAATGAAGAAGGATCTAAACAGGTAGTGGAATCACAAAATTCCTCCAGAGAGTCTTCCTCTAGTGATGATTTTTTGAAAGTCCATCTATCTAAGAAGATCAGGTTCCAATCAGTAATTCCTCTAGAACTCCTACAACTTCCCATGAATCAAAGCTATGTGAATCTGGACAAGATTTCTCCTATGCATAAAATGGTGTTAGGTGATGTATTTCATGCATCCAGTAGAAGAGAAATCTTGTAAATGCATCAAAATGGAACTGAGATTTTGGAAGATGTCATTAAGGCTTTGCAGGAAGTTACACTTGATATGTTAGTGGACACATCTCTCATTCTGGTAGAAAACCTAAAAATTCTATTGGACTCCTTCAAGGAGTATGCCATCGGACTTGGTGAGAAAAAAAAAAGGGAAGGTGAAGAGAAACTGTCTACAAAAAGGCTATTAGTCCTTCATGACAAGTGTGCCCTGGCATACACCAATGTAGAAAAGAGCCTTGAATTTGTAAAGGCCTATGAATCTGAAGAAAATTTTATGTTCGCCTATTGCATAAGGTGGCCTAATGCCACACAAAGTATAAAAGATCTTACAGACTCCATTGAGTCATAGTTGATAGTTGTTTCCAATACATACAACACATCCATGGATAGAGACAGATCAACTTGGAATGCCATCTCTATGCATAGAAAAAAAAATCATGTTACAAAAGCAAAAGGAAGAAATAATCAGAAATTTTGGTCTGCTTGGTGACAATGTAAGGATGGAGTACACTCTAGTAGCCAATGCTTTGGATAATGCTGAGAAACTGGATAAGATCAATCTAACCCTGAATACTCTAGATGAGGCTGAAGAAAGTTTTATTGCATTTGAGTCTTTGATAAAAATGTTGATAGCTGCTTATCGATTTGGGAGAATGGTAAAGAAGCCTATCAAGGGATTCTCAAGGAACTTCAAAGTGCTCCCTGCTTTGGGTAAAGTCTTTTTGGTTTACAGACTATTTGGGTTAAACTCCTAATGGGGAGTTCAGTATTTTGATTCTTTTTGTTGTAAATTATTATGGACCATGTGTACATATGTATTTTCATACTTTTTTTGGTTCGCCCTTTATCCTTGATGTAAAAGGGGGAGAGAGGAAGGAGAAAAGAAGTAGGTTATGTACATAGGAAGTCTGTAAATTCCACTGACACATGTTGTCATCAATGACAAAGAGGGAGATTGTTGGAAGAATGAAGAACATATCTCTTCATATAGCTTTGTGTTGTCATTGATGTCACCATGCTATATGAGTTTCAAATTTAAGACTCAAAGTCATATTGATATGGTATTCTGAACTAGTAATGTAGATACATCCTCCTATATTTTGGTCTGCATTTCCCCTCTGGTGATCATCCTTACTCACAATATTGGGAAATGGTTTTTGGTTGATGAATGCATGCGTGGAAAAAATATCGTGCGTATAGATGATTGTGTTTGTTGTCGGTGTGAACCAAGAATTCCATAACCTGCACATAACACAATAAACAAGCATGATGTTAGATTAAATGCAAGAAAGAACCAAGGTTCCCCATGAAATTAGATTGTAACATTATAATAGGAAAACAAGTGAAGGGGAATATAAATGGAAGTAAGCAAATCCTATTCTAATGAAAAACTATCAATCCCATGGGGGAGTTGGTGTTGATTGGTCTGTCGAAATCAGCCCTTTCCCAATTTGTGTTTGTAAGCTAGATGATTATTGATGGTGAGATTAGCTGGCTTGAATGGCATGAAAAATATTAGCTCTCAATTCAAGAGAGTAACCTTACATGAAATTTTTGGAATTTGTGCATGAAGTGAAGTATAGTATACTTGCTTAAATTGTGGATGATTAATGAGGAGAGAAGCCTCCAATTTATAGATTTCCAAATTGGAAAAGAGAGTGAAATAGAGCAATGTGGGATCATTCAACATCCAATGGCCAAGTCCACTTGTCAAGATGTGAATGGTTGATATTGTGCACATTTTGGCCAAAGTGTCAATAAATGCAATTAGTTGGAATAATTTTTTTGAGAAATGACATGTAAGAGGTAAAAAGGAATGAAGTTAATGTCACTTGGATCAATGCACAAGGACATGTAAGAGACATTAAATGCCTTGTTGGAAGGACCAAGCCCACTTGGCCTTTTTGAATTCAAATGAGGGAATATTCCTATTATGCCTTGCATAACCACCCCATCTTTTGGCTTGGTCAAAAGGGGTCCCCCTTTATGTTTTTGTCCTTCATTGTTTTTCAAACAAAGTTTGGAGTCTTTATTTTCTAACACTTTGTTCTTCTTTGGTTTCTTCTGTTGGGACCGGAACCAGAACTGGAACCAAATCAGGTTTTAAAAGTTCTTTCAAAACTCATTTTGATCCCCATCCCGATGATCTTCTCTTTCCTTTTTGTTTTGTATTTATTGGAGAGAAAGCCAGAATGGAAGTTAAGTCCGATTTTATTCGAAGTTTCAAAATCAAATCTCAATCCGCCTCCGCCTTCGCTTTTTGTTCTTTCATTTTAAGCTAGGTTTTTATGTTAAGTTTTCTCTTTTTGGGCTTTTTATTTTATTTTTTCATTTTATTTCATTTTTATCTGTGTCAACGGAACCGGACCCAGAATGGGAACCAACTTGGAAAATTACTCAAGTTTCCAAAATAGTTTTTATTCTGATTTCGCTCTCGCCATTTCTTGGTCGTTGAATTTACTAAAGTCGCACAATAGTAATGTGCCAGTTCCCTCTTTAGTTCTGATTATGCTCTACTGCATATATTGCATTGATTACAGGTGCCATACATGCATGAAACTCTGAGTTTTTGCCTTAATTAGAGATTAACACGTAGTTATCATTATTATTGTTAAGAGATCGAATAGTGAATTGGAGTTGCAGTGGAGCTTTTGTACGAGTGAATCGATTGAAATAGAGACGGTTGCACATCGGTTGCTTCAGGAAGTTAACCTATTTATTTGTGTTTGTGGTAGGGTTTTCTATTCTCGTCTTTCATTTATTTTTTCGCATTTTCCATTTATGATTGTCTTGGATTGTTTGCGTTTCGTGTGGATTTCTCTATAAGTTCATATGTTTTGTTTATTTTGATTTTGTTTAAGTTTTCTTGTTTTCTTTTGTTGCTTTATGGTTTTGGTTTCCTATCTTTTTGTTTTAAACATGGTCGTTTTCATGTTTTAGTCACGACCGCATCGTGATGCCTTAGTTTTTAAATTCATAGGTTAATTGTTGTTTTATAGTGAGTAGGGTTTGGTAAATGGTCATTTTTACTTAGAAATCCTGTTGCGCATCGAGCTGTTTAGTTTGAATAGGGTTAAATTTGTGCCCTAGGTATTTGGAATCAAGAGTTTTTAGTTTAGGGTTTTGACGCTTTTCTGATTTAAATATGGTGCCCTAAAAGGTATAGTCGTCTCTCGGTCATATGGGAATGGTCTTATTAGGTTATTTTTAAGCCCCCTTTTTCATATTTGTATAACTCAGTCCTTAAATCATGAAGTTATTTTTTGAACTATTAAAATGGCTTATGACGTCATGGTCATTATAGGCGGAAGTGGTATCATAATTGATTTAGACTTTGAACATGTTTATAATAAGTATCAATTCCATTGTCCATCCTGTCTCCGACTCTGCTTATAGTTAGAAGCGGGCTTTCAAAATAAGGATAACCTAGCCGGAAGCAGAACCGGAATTGAATTTGAAATTAGAAAATCTTCAGGAAACCAAATTAGTTTCCGTCCCGATTTCAATTTCGGTTACCATTCTAGTGCCGACTTCGGTCCCGTTTGTTATTACTGCAATATGCAATGCTTGTTTTGACTCTGATCCCAATAGTGTGTTAAAAAAAGGAGACTATTTAGAATTTTTTTTGCTTGGTTCTACCTCCGATATATGTATGAAAGGTAGGGTTTTAAAGCATGTTTTATGATATTTATCCAAGGATCTAATTTGGGGATCTGTTGCAGGAAGCTAAAGATGTCAGGAGTGTCAGGAAAAGCTTCCCAAAGGAATCGACCATCAGAAACTTCAAAGGTTTCCACTAAACCTAAGAAGATTAAGCCAAAGCAATTACCCTATATCGTAAGGTATAGCCACAGGAGTCCTATTGTCACTGCAAGAAAAGTGGAATCTGATTGGTCAGATATAACTGACACCAATTTAGGCCAATACAATTTTGAGGAGTTATATTCTGAAACATTCACTGAAGATATGACAGGGAGAACTTTAAGAATAGTTGAGTCTGGCTTGGCTCACATCACCATATTTCCTCTATCCATCCAATGTCCGGATTTAATCATGACAGCAGCGGGATCCTATAATCCAACTACTAGACAATGGATGGATTCACGGGATAATGTAATTATTGATCTAACTCCCCAAATGTTTCAACACATGTTTAGTGTCCCTGATCCAAAGAAGCTAGTGTAGTTACAAGAGGCAGATTCTTTAGAGAAATATAGAAAATACAAGGAAGCCAACAAGGCTCATTTGAACAAAAAGTGGTTGAGAATAGAGAAGAAGGCTCTAACCAAGCTCCATGATCAACCAAAGAGAACAAAATTTTATAAAGAAGTATCCAACCTGCTAATGATGTTGTCAAGGGTTTTTGGGAAGAGAGATGCATTTCATTTCAAGGAATGGATGTTTCACTTTACTCGGACAATCTTCAATGGCACCCAACAATTTGATTGGCCGATGATTGTTTCAGATACCATTCATGATCGGTTAACCCGAATTAGGGAAACCAAAAGATTTTTTATGACTTCTTATGTTGTTTATGCAGTAGCAAAAGTAGGTATTTTTCCAAGTCTGAACAGGGTATGAATATTTAGAGAATTTGAGGGACAAATGAAAGTATGGAATCACTACAACGAACTATCCCTATAGGTTGCTGAAATAGAATTCAGAAGGGTTAATGATGCATTCCTTTATGTAGTCATTAACCAAATTAATGGAGATGTTGGATACAGGTTGAGTCAAGAGGCCATGGCTTTTATTATAGAATTAGGATCTTGGTACATTCAATACCCCAAGTTCACATATTTGAGGCTGGCTAGATTTGAGGTTCATCCTCATTTACTTCCCAGGTTTTGCAGAAATAGGATTGTGCTAATGGAATTTGTATATCAAGCTCTAGGGGTTAATTTCTGATTTGGGTTAAAGCACAAGATAGGTTGCCATAAGTTTCCCATGCAATTGGGTGAATACAGATGCCCACACCTTGTGGGATCTAAGGTAGTTTGCAGTGAGTTGATACATTTGAAGTTAGGTTTATACATTGCTTAGAAGCACTTTGATCCCAAGAAGAAAATGAAGGCTTTATTCCCTTGGGTCTTTGATAAGAATTTCAACTTATTAGAGGACTTTTGGAGTGATTTGTAGGATGAGTATGACATTAGGAAAATAAATTATGAAAGGTTACCTGTTTCACTTATGATAGAATTTGGGATCAAGGATGATATTCTAGATACATCGGTAGATGATGGAGTTGTATTGGATCCATCATATGAAGTATTAAACATTGGGACTAAAAGTTTGGATCTAGTAGATTGGGATAGTGAGGAGACTATTGATATCAAGTAGATAGGGCAGTCGATATTGGATAGGAGCATTCAATGGGTTTTTCTAAGAACCAAAACTCCTCAAGGACCAACTCCTAAGAAGGGAAAGGGGTTTAAAAGAATCAAGAGGAATTTGCCTCCCAAGGAGCCTTTAGAGTTTTTCCCACCTTATATTGAAGAGATTAAGCTTGAAGCATCAGATCAAGATGAACTAGAGGCACAAGAGGAAGGGGTTCAAACATGACCTGTAGTTCCAACACTAGCATTAGGTGAGTCATCTACTCAAGTCCCACTTGCAAAGTAGCAAAGTGAAGAGATGCCTAAGGGAACTCTTTATGATACAGCTGTATCAATAAAGGGAAAAGGAGTGGAGGCGGAGATCCATGATATTGGAACAGACTCTGATGAGACTTTGTCAAAGAGGGATGTGCAAGAAAATATGCCTTTGGAGGAGGATACAGAAGATGTGTTGATAGAGGAGGATCAGTGGGCACTATTTGAGGAGGCAAAGAGGATTGACAATGCACAAGCACATGCTGTAGCAATAGAGAAACAAAAGGCAATTGATGCTAAGACACAAGCTGATGTCTTATTTTAGCTACAACAAATGGAAGCTAAGCTAAAAGTTGATGAAATGGAGAAGTAGCAAAGGCAAAAGGAGAAGGAGATCAAGATCAAAGAAGAGAATGATAAGCTGGAATTAATACAGAAAATTCATGATCTAAACAAAGAAAAGGCAAAGAAACGAAGGGAAAAACAGGTTCTTGTGGCCAAATTGAAGCTTGCTGAAGAGGCCTATAAAGAAAAAGAGGAAGCAAAACATGTGCAAAATGAAAAAGGTGACGAGGATTTGACCAAGAAGTTGCAAAAAGAAAAGGAAGATGAAGATAGACTTAAGGCATTGGAGGAAGAGAGAAACAGGGAACTTGAGAAGAAGAGATTAGAAGAAGAAAGGTTAAAAAAGGAAGAATAAGACAAGAGGATAAGGGAACAAAAGGACAAGGAGGAAGCTGAAAAGCTTGCATAGACAAGTGTGGAGCAAGAACAACAAGAGGTACAGAGGGTTGATTCTCAACCTAAAGTAAATATGCCACAACCCTCTACTATTGTTGCTTCTTCTTCAACTATAATGACCACTAGTCCAGGTGCTCCCACTTGGTTAAAATTGGATCTATAGAAGAGATCAGTGACACGTTCACAACCTCTTAATTGGGAGTATATGATGAAGGAAATTGAAAAGAAAAGGCCCAAGAAGAGGGCCAAAATCCTACATTCTACTAGGCTCGTCGACAAAGGAGAAATTGTTGTTGAATGTGCCATACCAATGATAGACAAGGATGTAGGAGACATGCAATTGACTGATTATCAGTTGGGCACTGTTAATTTGGGGAGACCTACCAGAGATCAACAAATTAATTTAATTGATGTGGTAGCATCATCCACCAAGTCAAGAATGATGAAGGATAAACATAGGAATGATGACCTTAAGGCTTGGTTAGATCAGTTGCATACTTTCTTGAAAAGTATTTCTACTCCGAGGTCACAACAAGTTGCCACCATTGAGACACATATTTTTCTTAGTAAGAAAGAGGTGGATGATTTGTTACAGGTAAGGGGCAAGGCAGATGTTGGATAGATGGATTGATAAATTGAATCAAGAATAGGTGAGGTGTTGGACAACATTTTTGAGGTTCATAAGATGACCAAGGAATTAATAGAAGAAATAAATCAGTATGTCAAAGTACTGGAAAAACAGGAGGAGGAGTACAAAGGATATAGCCAGAAATTGAAAGAGGTTAATAAATTGCCCAATTCTACTCTTCTAGAACAATCAATACTTGAAGAAGATAATAAATATTTCTTGGAAAAGACTTCCCATATACTCTGGTTTAGATTAGACTTTTTATACAAGCATAAAAATGAAGTTCAAGATTCTGTTAAGGATCTGAATGAATAGTTTGAGGATTTGGAGGCGGTTATTGCTATCATAGTAGATGTCAATATACCGGTAAAGGAGGGCATGCCTTTGAGCCAAATAAAAGAGAAATGGGATGATAGGTTTAAAGGGGTACTGCAAAAAGGAGATGATGGAGAGGATTTACTAGTAGATTGATTAATGGATATTAAAGAATAAATAAGGTTAAGTAAAAGGAAGTTAACAAAACTAAAGGAAATTAGAGGTTTTATTGCTGCGAAGTTAGAAAGGATCAAGTTTGAGGACAGTTGGGTTGATGGGTTGGAATTGGACATGCTTCAACAAGTCTTCTCCAGTTATGACGAGTATATTACAGAGCAAAATTTGCATGCATAAATCTCATGCCTGCATGGATTTCTTCTCTTCTCCACATGCAGGACTAACAATTTTTGAGGTGCACAACTTTCTTTTTTCTTCTATCTTCTTTTCTCCAATTTAACTAAATGATCATGATGGGAAGTAGAGATCAAATTGATCTAAGTTTCCAAGAAGAATTTAATTCCTAAAAAGGTGGATTGACTTAAGATACAAAGGATTGCAGATTTTTGTACATCTATAAATACCCATGGGGTGTCATATTGTAAAGGTCGGCTGATAGAGAATAGAATTGGCCACCTGATAGTAGGAGATAGAGTTTCATAGAATTACAGAGATACTTTGTTATGTTTTAGTTACAAATGAATACAATTATAGCTTTTTACCTAATATGGTGTTAGAATTGAGTTTTATTTGATAAGGTTGATGAATTATAATCTATCTATATGCCAGTGATTGTTTCAAGTATGAGTGTTTCTTATGTGGTGAAAATCATTAGAAGAAGCCATATTTAAGGATTATTTCATTAGATTATCTATGAATTGAATTTATTGAAGTCTATTGATCTATGATCTTGGCAATGAGTGAGAAGTTTTGTTCTTTTGAATCTTTGAAGTTTTTATGATGTGTGATTGTGATATTAAAATAAGCACCTTAGATGCATGCAATTGTATGGATTGTTCTATAAATTGTATCATGTTATGGTTTTCTTGATCTGTTGGAAGAACATTCATTGTTGAAGATATATGTCTGGATATTAGATAAGTTTTTTTTGTTCAATTTTACTGATGTACACCCTGATTTATCTATTTCTTTTATTTAAAACCCCCTTTCTTTATTAAGAATAGTTTGGTGAATTAGTCATTGCTTGTATTCTTTGTTACCAACACAGGCCCCTTGAACATTATAGTTGCATGGACCAATTGAGTGACACCAGACAATTGAGAACCAACTACCAAGACCTTGGGAGTTAGGCTACTATATGTTGTCTTTCTTTTTCAGGAGAAATAGAGTAGAAATATTTTGTTTAACGTTGTTTGTGTCATTTTCACCATCAACAGATCTGGCGCTAGAAGGAGGGCCTGAAAGAAAAAGCTGGCTCGCATAGTGTCTTTCTCACCAGAGAAATATGGGAGGATTCTCAAATCCTCTACCGACCTTGAACCATTACAAGAATTGCAAACCCCGGTTAGACCTAGACCCCATACTCATAGGGTATTGATACCTACATTGCCACCACCACTTACTCCACTTGGATTTCCTCCAAATATGCATACACCACCACCAATCCAACCTACATCACCACCACTGGCTCGGCTAGTATCACCACCACCGGTTAGGCTTGTGTCATCACCAGTTCAGCCTATATCACCACCACCTTCCCAACCAATCCTACCCATGGCTTACTTTGTGAATAATACTTCTCTGTTAGGGACTACTCCAGGAGGAATCCATGATTTACCAAAGAACCCAAATTTTTTTTTCCTAAGTATATGCATGGTGAATAAAGAAGTGTTGAGGAGCATATACAAGAATTTAAAGATGCTTGTACCCATGCTCAAGTTGCTCATCAAGATGTGGTATATAGATTGTTTCCTTATTGTTTAGGGGACATGCCATATAACTGGTATTTAAATCTGCCCTAGGGATCTATTCCGGGTTGGACAGATTTAGAAAATGCTTTGACTTAAGATAGAAAGGATTTTAGATTTTTGTACATCTATAAATACCCATGGGGTGTCATATTGTAAAGGTCGGCTGAAAGAGAATAGAATTGGCCACCTGATAGTAGGAGATAGAGTTTCATAGAATTACAGAGATACTTTGTTATGTTTTAGTTACAAATGAATACAATTACAGGTTTTTACGCAATATGGTGTTAGAATTGAATTTGATTTGATAAGGTTTATGAGTTATAATCTATCCATATGCCAGTGATTGTACTGAAGCATGAGTGTTTCTTATGTGGTGAAAATCATTAGAAGAAGCCAGATTTAAGGATTATTTCATTAGATTATTTGTGAATTGAATTTATTGAACTCTGTTGATCTATGATCTTGGCAATGAGTGAGAAGTTTTGTTCTTTTGAATCTTTGAATTTTTTATGATGTGTGATTGTGATGTTAAATAAGCACCTTAGATGCATGCAATAGTATGGACTATTTTGTAAATTGTATCATACTATGGTTTTCTTGATCTGTTGGAAGAACATTCATTGTTGAAGATATATGTCTGGATATTAGATAAGTTTTTTTTGTTCAATTTTATTGATGTACACCATGATTTATCTATTTCTTTTATTTAAAACCCCCTTTCTTTATTAAGAACAGTTTGGTGAATTAGTCATTGCTTGTATTCTTTGTTACCAACACAGGCCCCTTGAACATTATAGTTGCATGGACCAATTGAGTGACACCAGACAGTTGAGAACCAACTACCAAGACCTTGGGAGTTAGGCTACTATATGTTGTCTTTCTTTTTCAGGAGAAATAGAGTAGAAATATTTTGTTTAACGTTGTTTGTGTCATTTTCACCATCAACAGATCTGGCGCTAGAAGGAGGGCCTGAAAGAACAAGTTGGCTCGCATAGTGTCTTTCTCACTAGAGAAATATGGGAAGATTCTCAGATCCTCTACCGACCCTAAACCATTACAAGAATTGGAAACCCTGGTTAGACCTAGACCCCATGCTCGTAGGGTATTGATACCTATATTGCCACCACCGCTTACTCCACCTGGATTTCCTCCAAATCCGCATACACCACCACCAATCCAACCTACATAACCACCACTAGATCGAACAATATCACCACCATCGGTTAGGCCTGTGTCACCACCAATTCAGCCTATATCACCACCACATGACTAAACAATCCTACCCATGGCTTACTTTGTGAATAATCCTTCTTCGTTAGGGACTATTCCAGGAGGAATCCGTGATTTACCAAAGAACCCAAAAAATTTATGTCCTAAGTATATGAATGGTGAATCAAGAAGTGTTGAGGAGCATATACAAGTGTTTAAAGATGCTTGTACCTGTGCTCAAGTTTCACATCAAGATGTGGTATGTAGATTGTTTCCTTATTGTTTAGGGGACATGACATATAACTGGTATTTAAATTTGCCCTGGGGATCTATTTTGGGTTGGACTGATTTAGAAAATGCTTTCATTAATCAATTCAGGGTTTATGTAGATCCTGCAATCTTGTATCACGAGTTTTCCACCATAAGAAATGAACATCATGAGCCACTGCCTTTATTCAACACTAGATTCTAGAGGATGTATCATAGGCTACAAGATCCTTACTTAGTAGTTGAGAATATGGCCATTCAGGCACATTTAAGAGTTGTTGATCCCTTGATTGGCCTATTCTTACAGATAACTTATCAACCCGATGAGGTTAACTCTTTGTCTAAAGTTTATCATCTGGCCATCAAATTGCAACAGTAGATAAAGTCTACAATCAAGAGGTTTAGGAGCAACTCTTCCTCCCATGAATTATGAGGTGCCTAACCCACCATTGTACAACATTGTCCCAAGGATGTCTTATTCCCAATATGGACTTGTGTCTGAGTTACAAACCTCACTTACTGTGCCCTTTTTTGGCAATGGCATGCAAGATTCCCCCCAAAAACCCCAAAATCAACAACAATAAGCAGGAGGATCAACCCATGTTCATTCCCCATCCATAGTGCAAAATGTGCAAAATGAACAAACTGTTCAATTAACTAGTGAGTTAGAGACTCTCAAGAAGACTCTATCTCAAATGTATAATGACATGGCACAAATTAGACAAAACCCTCCCCACAACCAAAACCAAAATTATCAAAATTAGGGAGGTTACAACAACCAGGGGAATTATTCCAATTAGAATATGAATCAGAACACCAACCAGAATTTCCAGAATCAGAACTCCTCTAATCAAAATTACCAAAATCAGAACAGAGGATATAATCAGAGGTCCAACAACAAAAATAGGCAATGAAATACTAGACCTAACAATGGGGGAGTTTCTCATAATTATCAATCAGGAGAGGAGAGATCACATATGACAAATGTGTCTAATCTTAATTTTGTGACTAATTGGTGTAGGCTACATGATACTGCAACACACTTTGAGGTTAATTGCCTAGAAATGGAGAAAATTGTGAAGATTGTACAAGCTAATGCCCATCCTCCAATGGGAAACTCCAATCAGGATAATGGGCCAGTCAGTACTGCTATGAATTATGAGACTATTGAAGAGAAATACCAATTTCCCATGCAAGGAGATAATGAGCAAGAGGAAGATGTGTATGATGCTCAAGCCTTTCAGTCCAAAGGATGTTAGTTTCTAAGAAATCAGAATAAGGGCCCATTTACTACATTTGCACCCCCAAACAAAATGGTCCCACCAAACCAAAACACAGATAATAACCCACCGCCACCAAAGGGTCCTTCTGACCATCAGAATAGAGGCAATCTGCCTCCTTTTCCTAAGTATCAAGTAAGGAATGATTCAACATTTTATTTTATTGTAGAACTACAGAGACAAAAGACATCCTTGTCATTCTTTGACATCATGAAGTGGTGCCCAGCTCAACGAGAAGTGGTATTGAAGGCCCTGTAGGAGACAAGTCGCTTAAAGGGAAAAGGTAAAGTGACTCTAGCAAAGGAGACAAATGTAACCATCTATAAAGGTAAGACCAATACCCCACCTTTTCTTTTAAGTTTAAGAATTTTTGGAAAGAATTTGCACAACTATTTTGGACTCTGGAGCATCGGGTAATGTTATGCCCTTTTCAATATGTAAGAAGTTAGGATTAATTCCTATCCCGGCCAATAAGAAAGTGATCCAATTAGACAAAACTAAGGTCAATGTTGTAGGAGAACTAAAGAACATGCATGTACAGGTTGGATCAGATCCAAGGATCCAAACCTACATAGATATCCAAGTGGCTGACATCCCGGAGACATATGGTATACTCCTAATTCGAGAGCTAATAAAAATTATTGGGGGATATTTGTCCTTGGATTTCTCTCACATGTGGTTACCATGGAAGGGAGTACCAACATAGATAAGGATTGAGAGTGAACCAAGGCTCAAGAATATGATTACAGAATATGATGCCTCAAATGAAGTAGCATATTTTGAGACTGAGATAGGAGTTTACAAGCAAGAGGAAGTCCTTACTTTCTCTGTAATCAATCTTGAGGATATGTTGCCCTTAGAACAAGGTGACCCAATGATCTGCATCAACCAGCAGGTTCTAATAAGAAAATTGCAACAAGATAGGCTATTATTAGGAGGAGAAACTAATTTGAGTAGTTTGTTGCTTCCTAATTGGTGTAGGATTCATTATCACAATCATTCAGAGTTAACATGTCAATCATGCCTAGATATCCTATGTCATATAGGTTAGCCTCAACAAATATGTCAAGAAGAACCCCAGACCCCCATTAAGGAGTTTTCTTTTAAAGTTAAGGATGCTAACATTCTCACCAGGATTAACCTTTCTCAAGAGGAAGGTTCCTCACTAGTAGAGCGGAATCAAATTTTATGCTCTAAAATTCAATAAGAAATGGAGGTATCTCAATTCCTTGTCAATACACCTACCCAAATGCTCTACCAATGCCCAAGGCATTGATGAAAGATGAATTAGATTGCAACTTAACCCAAGAAGTCATTCAGGAAGTGATTGTTGAGAAAGTTGAAAACATAGAAAAGCCTTCAAGTGAGTCTTGTCCCAAGTCAAGTTTGGATGAACAGAAAAAGTTGGAGCCACCACACATCCCAGGTAAGTCATCTCTTGTTATTCCTAAAAGGAAAGAGCTCCCACCCAAAGACCAGTTGTGGACTCTTAAATTTGATGGTTCCAAATCTAAAGCAGGAAGTGGAGCAAGGATTGAATTAACCAATCCGAAAGGAAAGACTTATTTTGCCTCTTATAGATTGCAGTTTGGTTGCACAAACAACGTGGCTGAGTATGAAGCACTTGCTCGTGGACTTATGTTTTCATATAAAAAGAAGGTCACTGCTCTCATAGTTATGGGGGATTCTGAAGTAATTGTAAAATAGGTACGTAGCCAGTATACATGTCATAACAAAAGATTGGCTACATACAAAAATAGAGTTTGGCACTTAATTGAAGACTTCAATTCTTTTGGGATTACTCTGATCCCTAGGGAAGATAATCAAATTGCATATGCTCTTGATGTTGCTGCTAGTACTTTGGAATCCATGCAAGACTCTAATCTAAAGAGACTTTCAGTTGAGTTGATTTCAATCCTAGTTGTTCTTGATAATGTTAGACACTTTCAGGTATTTGATGATGATCAACATATATTGGCCTTTTTGCCAAATTTTGATGTTTTTGAAGGATAGATAATAGAAGAGATCAGGGAGATTGGGATCTGGAGAATAATATTCCAGAAGGGATATTGGATTTAAAAAGCAATAACATTCCAAAAGGGATGGTAGCTCTGGAGAGAATATTTGACTTTGATCCACGAGCTCGTCAAAGGGTGCCTACAGAGAGTGATGGAGGGAAGTATGAATCTATTAATTTGACTCACTCAGGCCTTGAAAGGAATGTTCTTACAGGGAAGACTTGTCCTCAAGAAATTAAGGACAAAATAGTCAAGGTTTTGGAACAAAATATTGAATCCATTGCTTGGAGTTATGATGACCTGAAAACCTTTGACACATTGTTGATCACACATACCATACCTCTCAAGCCAGAAGCCAAGACTTTTCATCAGAAACAACACCTAGTCAATGCTTTAATTGAGCCCTTGATCCATAAAGAGGTGCAAAATATTTTAGCTGCAAGAATATTTTTTCCTGTTAGACATTCTACTTGGGTGGCAAATCTAGTTCCTGTACGCAAAAAGAATGGTGATATCGGATTATGCATGGATTTCAAGAATCTAAACAAAGCCTCTAAGAAGGATAATTATCCGTTTCCTTCTCTTGATGAAGTATTATAAAAGGTTAATGGATCTTAGATGATGTCATTCTTGGATGGTTATTTTGGGTACAATCAGGTTCTTGTCAGTCATGAGGATAGAATGAAGACTGCTTTCACCACCAAATGGGGAACATTTTCCTATTGAAGGATGCCATTCGATCTTATCAATGATGGAGCTACTTTTCAATGAGCAATGGATGTATCCCTCAAAGATCTGATTGGGAAATGTATAATTATTTATGTGGATGATTTAATCATCTTCTCCAAGAATAGAGAAGATCATGTTGTTGACTTGGAAAAGGTTCCCAAAAAATGTATAAGTTATGGTGTCTCTCTTAATCCGAAGAAGTGTGTGTTTGGAGTATCTGAAGGGAAACTCTTAGGTCACATTATATCAGAGGAAGGGATATCTATAGATTCTGATCGAGTGGAGGCTATCTTGAAATTGACAAGGCCAGGCAGCAAGAAAGAAATGAGATCTTTCTTTGGAAAGATCAATTTTGTTAGAAATTTTATAATAGGGTTTGCAGAGATCATTAAACCTCTTAATGAACTGATGAAGAAACATGCAAAAATTGAGTGTAGTAATGAGGATAAGTCTGCTTTCTCACAGATTAAACAATTTATATTTGAGGCAACAGTTTTGGAAAGCCTAGATTATCTAAAACCTTTTTATATATATTCTTTTGCATTTGACCATTCATGTGCAGCTGTGTTAACACAACGAATAGGAGAGGGAGAGGAAAGACCTATTGCCTTCATGAGATCTCCATTTAAGAATGCAAAAGTAAGATACCCACCACTGGAGAAACAAGCCTTCACATTATTATGAGCAGTAAAGAAGTTCAGGCATTACATACTTCGAAGTCAAGTAATGGGCATAGTTCCAAATCCAGCTGTGAAGTCTCTTCTAATGCAAAATGAGTTGGGAGAGAGAAGAGGAAAGTGGATGGCACTTTTACAATAATTTGAATTAGAGATTCACCTGATGAAACTCGTTTGAGTGCAAGGTTTGTCAAAAGTAATGGCAGAAGTGGACAAAAATATCACCTATCAACAGTACACTGTCCAATAATTTACTAAGGATCCCTGGTATACAAACTTGATTTTCTTCCTCCTTAATAACAAATGTCTAGAAGGAATGAAAATTACTCAAAGGAGAGCTTTGAGGATGAATAGTTCTCACTACATGCTTAAAGGGGGATCCATCTACAGAAAGAACTTTCAAGGGATTTACCTACGCTATTTGGATCAGCAAGAGGCCAAGCATGCCATTTCTGAGTTTCATGGAAGGCATGGGTCTGTTGATGCTTTGGCTCATCAGATTCTTCGATCAGGCTATTATTGGCCTTTTGTATTTTGGGATGCACATCAACATTGTAGAACTTGTCATGTATGTCACACTTTTGCACCTAGGGAAAGAAATCCTGCAATGCCTTTGCAACCAATATATGAGGTAAGGTCGTTTGCTCAATGGGTCTTGGATTTTGTAGGTGTAATTAATCCTAATTCTTCTACAGGACAAAAGTTCATTTTAACTGCAACTGACTACTGTACACACTGGACTGAGGCTCAACCCTACAAAAATAGTACTACGGAGGTGGTCATCAAATTCCTGACTAAGAACATCACAACCAGGTTTGGAGTTCCATTTTCTCTGGTATGATATTTGTTTCTTTTTGTTCTTGATTTTGTTCTTTTTTTTGGGCTTGTCTTGTTTTGTTGGGGATTTTCATTTTTGTCCATCTCAAGATTTGGGGTTGTTATTCAAAGTATACTACTAGTATTAGGAGAGAAATTGGTTTAGGTATTTTCATCATCATCATTTGAAAAAGGATTTCATTCTGAAACTTATGTCTTATGATCATTCTAATGTTGGTTTGAAAATTTATTTAAGGATAGAAGATACATTGTGAATATCTCATGAATTATCATCAAAAATTTGTCACCAAATTAGATAAAACATCTGAATGAGTAAATGCCTATCTATTTTAGAGTGGCTCTACCTTTGATTCAAGTGAAAAATCCAATTCCAAGACTATCATGGAATCCATTGTAGTTCTCAACCCACATTTTAGATTCATTGTATCTAAGTATTGAGGAAGGTGAATAAAGGATTTCCACAAGTGAAGTTACAAAAAAAAGAGAGAGAGAGAATGAAAAGAAAGAAAGAAAAGGAAAGCTCAATATCAAGTGGGTAATCAAGTATCTCTATCGGGGCTATGGACACCTCGCTGGCAGTAGAGCAATGCTTTGTGAGAACTAGAGGCATCTCCATCAGGGCTATGGACGTCTATCTGGCAGCGGAACAACACCCAAGATTTTATTGCACGATAGTTAAAGGACTCAACCTATGTAGCTTGAATCTTAGGTATAGTTGTTCAAGAGCAGAGAAAGTATCTATAAAGAATGATGCACAATATATGCACACACTCAGGTTTAGAAATAACTCATGAGCACATACATCTGATATTCCAGCTCAAACTTATCCTATGTATATCTGATCTTATTCAAGTTAATGTGCTTCATAAGCCAAGTAGTTTTTGGGTGACTGAAATTTTCTTGGGTTTCTTCAAAATGGGTAAACCATTTTCCCAGCTGAGTTGCCATTTTCTTATGCCTTGCATAACCACCTCATCTCTTGCCTTGGTCAAAAGGGGTCCCCCTTTATGTTTTTGTCCTTGGTTTTTTTTCAAACAAAGTTTGGAGTCTTGCTTTTCCAACACTTTGTTTCTCTTTGGTTTCTTCTGTCGGGATCAGAACCAGAACCAAAACCAAATCGAGTTTTAAAATTTCTTTCAAAACTCATTCTAATCCCCATCCCAATGGTCTTCTTTTTCCTTTTTGTTTTTTCTTTATTGGAGCTAGAGCCGGAATGGAAGTTAAGTCCGATTTTATTCGAAGTTTCAAAATCAAATCTCAATCTACCTCACTTTTTGTTCTTTCATTTTAAGCTAGGTTTTTATGTTAAGTTTTCTCTTTTTGGGCTTTTTGTTTTATTTTGTCATTTTGTTTCTTTTTTATCTATGCCGACAGAACCAGACCTAGAACGGGAACCAACTTGGAAAATTACTCAAGTTTCGAAAACAATTTTTATTTTGATTCTGCTCCCGCCGTTTCTTGGTCGTTGACTTTACTAAATTCACACAATAGTATTGTGCTAGTTCTAACCTCTTCAATTATGATTCTTCTCTACTACATTTATTGCATTGATTACAAGTGCCATACATGCATGAAACTCTGATTTTTTGCCTTAATTAGGGATTAACGCGTAGTTATCATTATTATTGTTAAGAGATCGAAGAGTGAACCAAAGTTGCAGTGGAGATTTTGTACGAGTGAATCAATTGAAAGAGAGATGGTTGCGTGCTGATTATTTCAGGAAGTTAACCTATTTATTTCCATTTGAGGTAGGTTTTTCTATTCTTTTCTTTCGTTTGTTTTTTCGCATTTTTTCATTTTTGATTGACTTGGATTGTTTTGGTTTCGTGCGGATTTCTCTGTAAGTTTGTATGTTTTGTTGATTTCTCTTTTTTTTAAGTTTTATTATGTTTCTTTGTGGTTTTGGTTTCATGTCTATTTGTTTTAAACACGGTTGTTTTCATGTTTTAGTCGTGACCGCATCGTGGTGCCCTAGTTTTTAAATGCATAGGTTAATTGTTGTTTTAGAGTGAGTAGGGTTTGGTAAATGGTCATTTTTACTTAGATATCTTGTTGCACATTGGGTTGTTTAGTTTGAAAATGGTTAAATTTGTGCCCTAGGTATTTGGAATTGAGGGTTTTTAGTTTAGGGTTTTGACACATTTTTGATTTAAATATGATTCCCTAAAAGGTACATTCATCTTTCAGTCATATGGGGATGGTCTTATTAGGTTATTTTTAGGCCTCCCTTTTTGTATTTGTATAGCCCAGTCCTTAAATCATGAAGTTATTTTTTGAACTGTTAAAATCACTTATGATGTCATGGTCATTATAGGTGGAAGGGGGATCAGAATTGATTTAGACTTTGAACATGTTTCTAATAAGTATCAATTCCATTGTCCATCCCATCTCCGACTTCGCTTATAGTTAGAAGCAGGATTTCAAAATGATGATAACCTAGCCGGAAGTGGAACTGAAATTGAATTTGAAATTAGAAAATCTTCATGAAACCAAATCAGTTTCCATCCAGGTTTCAATTTTGGTTACCATTTCAGTGCCAACTCCGGTCCCATTTGTTATTACTGCAATATGTAATGCTTGTTTTGAGTCTGATCCTAACAGTGTGTTAAAAAAAAAGGAGAGTGTTTAGAAAAGATTCCGCTTGGTTCCGCCTCTGATATATGTATGAAAGGTAGGGTTTTAAAGCATGTTTTATGATATTTATTTGTGGATCTAATTTGGGGTTCTGCTGTAGGAAACTAAAGATGTCAGGAGTATCAGGAGAAGTTTCCCAAAGGAATCGGCTGATAGAAACTTCAAAGGTTGCCACTAAACCTAAGAAGATTAAGCCATAGCAGTTACCCTATACCTTGAGGTATAACCATAGGAGTCTTTTTGTCATTGCAAGAAAAGTGGAATCTAATTGGTCGAATATAACTAACACCAATTTAGGCCAATATAATTTTGAGGAGTTATATTCTAAAAAATTTATTGAAGATATGATAGGGAGAACTTTAAGAATAGTTGTGTCCGGCTTGGCTCACATCACCATATTTCCTCTATCCATCCAATGTCTAGAGTTAATCATGACAGTAGTAGGAGCCTAAAATCTGACTACTATACAATGCATGGATTTGCAGGATAATGTAATTATTGATCTAACTCCCCAAATGTTTCAACACATGTTTAGTGTCCCTGATCCAAAGAACCTGGTGCAATTAAAATAGGTAGATGCTTTAGAGAAATTTAGAAAATACAAGGAATCCAACAAGGCTCATTTGAACAAAAAGTGGTTGAGAATAGAGAAGAAGTCTTTGACCAAGCTCCATGATCAACCAAAGAGAGCAAAATTTTATAAAGAAGTATCAGACCTGGTAATGATGTTGTCAAGGGTTTTTGGGAAGAGGAATGCATTTCATTTCAAGGAATGGATGTTTTCCTTTAGTCAGACAATCTTCAATGGCAACCAACAGTTTGATTGGTTGATGATTGTTTCAAATACCATTCATGATCAGTTAACCCAAATTAGGGAAACCAAAATCTTTTTTATGACTTCTTATGTTGTTTTTGCAGCAACAAGAGTAGGTATTTTTCCAGGTCTGAAGGGGGTAGGAATATTGGGAGAAGCTGAGGGACAAATGAAAGTATGGAATCACTATGACTAGCTATCCCTACAGGTTACTGAAACACAATTCAGAAGGGTTAATGATGCATTCCTATATGTAGTCATTAACTGACTTAATGGAGATGTTTGATACAGGTTGAGTCAAGTGGCCATGGATTTTATTATAGAATGGGGATCTTGGTACATTCAATACCCCAAGTTTACATATTTCAGGTTGGCTAGATTTGAGGGTTATCCTCATTTACTTCCCAGGTGTTGCAGAAATAGGATTGTGCTGATGGAATTTATTTTTCAAGATCTAGGGGTTAATGCCCGATTTGGGTTAAAGCACAAGATAGGTTGCAATAATTTTCCCATGTATTTGGGTGAATACAGTTGCCCACACCTTTTGGGAGCTAAGGTAGTTTGTAGTGCGTTGATACATTTGAAGTTAGGTTTGTACACTGCTTAGAAGCACTTTGATCCCAAGAAGAAAATGGATGCTTTATTGGCTTCATTCTTTGATAAGCATTTCAACTTATTAGAGGAACTCTGGAGTGATTTGCAGGATCAGTATGACCTTAGGAAAAGAAATTATGAAAGTTTACCTATTTCACTTATGGTAGAATTTGGGATCAAGGATGATATTCTAGATACATTGGTAGATGATGGATTTGTATTGGATCCATCATATGAAGTATTAAACATTGGGACTAAAAGTTTGGATCTAGTAGATTGGGATAGTGAGGAGACTATTGATATCAAGTAGATAGGGCAGTCGATATTGGATAGGAGCATTCAATGGGTTTTTCTAAGAACCAAAACTCCTCAGGGACCAACTCCTAAGAAGGGAAAGGGGTTTAAAAGAATCAAGAGGAATTTGCCTCCCAAGGAGCCTTTAGAGTTCTTCTCGCCTGATAATGAAGAGATTGAGCTTGAAGCATCGGCTCAAGATGAACCAGAGGCACAAGAGGAAGGGGTTCAAGTAGGACCTATAGTTCCAACACCAACATTAGGTGATTCATCTACTCAAGTCCCACTTGCAAAGCAGCAAAGTGAAGAGATGCCTAAGGGAACTCTTTATTATACAGCTGAATCGATAAAGGGAAAATGAGTGGAGGTGGAGATCCATGATAATGGAACAAACTCTAATGAGACTTTGTCAGAGAGGGATGTGCAAGAAAATATGCCTTTGGAGGAGGATACTAAACAGGTGTTGACAGAGGAGGATCAGTGGGCACTATTTGAGGAGGCAAAGAGGACTGCCGATGCACAAGCACATGTTGTAGCAACGGAGTAAAAAAGGGAATTTGATTCTAAGACACTAGTTGATGTCTTATTTCAGCAACAACAAATGGAAGCTAAGCTAAAAGATGATGAAATGGAGAAGCAGCAAAGGAAAAAGGAGTAGGAGCTCAAGATCAAAGAAGAGAATGATAAGCTGGAATTAATACATAAAATTCATGATCTAGAGGAAGAAAAGGCAAAGCAACAACGGAAAGAGAGGTTCTTGTGGCCAAATTGAAGCTTGCTGAAAAGGCCTATAGAGAAAAAGGGGAAGTAGAATGTGTACAGAAGGAAAAATATGTTGAGGATCTGACCAAGAAGTTGCAAAAAGAAAAGGAAGATGCAGATAGACTTAAGGAATTGGAGGAAGAGAGAAACAGGGAACTTGAGAAGAAGAGATTAGAAGAAGAAAGGTTAAAAAAGGAAGAAGAAGACAAGAGGATACAAGAACATAAGGACGGGGAGGAAGCTCAAAAGCTTGCACAGACAAGTGTGGAGCAAGAACAACAAGAGGTACAGAGGGTTGATTCTCAACCTAAAGTTAATAAGCCACAACCCTCTACTACTGATGCTTCTTCTTCAACTATAATAACCACTACTCCAGGTGCTTCCACTTGGTTAAAATTGGATCTTTAGAAGAGATTAGTGACACCTTCACAGCCTCTTGATTGGGAGGATATGATGAAGGAAATTGAAAAGGAAAGTCCCAAGAAGAAGGCCAAACTCCTACATTCCACTAGGCTCACCGACAAAGGAGAAATTGTTGTTGAATGTTCCATACCAATGATAGACAAGGATGTAGGAGACATGAAATTGACTGATTATCAGTTGGGCACTGTTAATTTGGGGAGACCTACCAGAGATCAACAAATTAAATTAATTGATGTGGTAGAATCGTCCACCAAGTCAAGAATGATGAAGGATAAACAAAGGAAAGATGATCTTAAGGCTCAGTTAGATCAGTTGCATACTTTCTTGAAAAGTCTTTCTGCTATGAGGTCACAAAAATTTGCCACCATTGAGACACCAATTTTTCTTAGTAAAAATGAGGTGGATGATTTGGTATAGGTAAGGGGCAAGGAATAGATGTTGGATAGATGGATTGATAAATTGAATCAAGAAATAGGTGAGGTGTTGGACAACAACTTTGAGGTTCATAAGATGACAGAGGAATTAATAGAAGAAATTAATCAGTATGTCAAAGTATTGGAAAAATAGGAGGAGGAGTACAAAGGATACAACCAGAAGTTTAAATATTTTAATAAATTGCCTAAGTCTACTCTTCTAGAAAAATCAATACTTGAAGAAGATAATAAAGATTTCTTGGAAAAGACTTTTCGTATACTCTGGTTTAGATCGAACTTTTTATACAAGCATAAAAATGAAGTTCAAGATTTTGTTAAGGATCTGAATGAACAGTTTGAGGAGATGGAGGCAGTTATTTCTGTCATAGTAGATGTCAATATACCGGTAAAGGAGGGCCTGCCTTTGAGCCAAATAAAAGAGAAATGGGATGATAGGTTTAAAGGGGTACTGCAAAAAGGAGATGATGGAGAGGATTCACTGGTAGATCGATTAATGGATATTAAAGAAGAGACAAGGGTAGCTAAAAGGGAGTTAACAAAGCTAAAGGAAATGAGAGGTTTTTCTATTATGGAGTTAGAAAGGATCAAGTTTGAGGACAGTTGGGTTGATGGGCCAGAATTGGACATGCTTCAACAAGTCTTCTTTGGTTATGACGAGTATATTCTAGAGAAAACTTTGCATGCATAAATCGCATTGCTGCATGGCTTTCTTGTCTTCTCCACATGCAGGACTGGCAATCTTTGAGGTACATGGCTTTGTTTTTTCTTCTATATTCTTTTCTCCAATTTAACTAAACGATCATGATAGGAACTAGAGATCAAATTGATCTGAGTTTCCAAGAAGACTTTAATTCCTAAAAAGGTAGATTGACTTAAGATAGAAAGGATTTCAGATTTTTGTACATCTATAAATACCCATGGGGTATCATATTGTAAAGGTTGGCTGATAGAGAATAGATTTGGCCACCTGATAGTAGGAGATAGAGTTTCATAGAATTACATAGATACTTTGTTATATTTTAGTTACAGATGAATACAATTACAGGTTTTTACGCAATATGGTGTTAGAATTGAGTTTTATTTGATAAGTTTGATGAATTATGCTGAAGCATGAGTGTTTCTTATGTGGTGAAAATCATTAGATTATCTATGAATTGAATTTATTGAGGTCTATTGATCTATGATCTTGGCAATGAGTGAGAAGGTTTTTTCTTTTGAATCTTTGAAGTTTTTATGATTTGTGATTGTGATGTCAAAGTAAGCACCTTAGATGCATGCAATAGTATGGACTATTCTATAAATTGTATCATGCTATGGTTTTCTTGATCTGTTGGAAGAATATTCATTGTTTAAGATATATGTTCAGTTATTAGATAAGTTTTTGTGTTCAAGTTTACTGGTGTACACCATAATTTATCTTTTTCTTTTGTTTAAAACCCCCTTTCTTTATTAAGAACAGTTTGATGAATTAGTCATTGCTTGTATTCTTTGTTACCAGCACAGGGCCCTTGAACATTATAGTTGCATTGACGAATTGAGTGACACCAGACAGTTGAGAACCAACTACCAGGACCTTGGGAGTTAGGCCACTATATGTTGTCTTTCTTTTTTAGGAGAAATAGAGTAGAAATATTTTGTTTAACGTTGTTTGTGTCATTTTCACCATCAACAATTCCCTTTTGATGCCATGTGAGGGAAAACAAAGAATTACATAAATCAAAGTAATTGATTTATTGTGCAAGTTGCATTCTCTAGAGGATTTTAGTGAGAGGGATTAACTTAATCAAGATTTTGATTAATTTAATGAAGGATTTAGATGATTTCACAATTTTGACTTAAATAGATGGATTAATTTAAATCAAAATTGAGAGGAAATGATTAACTAAATGAATGATTTTGATTTATTTAACCAAGGAGGATAATGTAAGATTAAATCAAATAAGGTTTAATTTATTTAATTTAATAAGAGGACCTTAGAGAATTTAATCAAATAAAATGATTTATTTAATCAAACAGAAATGTAAGGTTAATTAAATTAAATTGATTAATTTAATCGCTAGAGGAGAAAGACTTTAATCAAATGAATAACAATTCATTAAATTAAGAGACAAACTATGATGAAAAGCTGAGAGTATGATTTAGGAGGAAATGTCATGAATAATCAGGATCAAGTGTGCTGAACCAAAATTGTACATTTTCCATGTCTACATTTTGCCCCTCTTTGAAGCAATGTACCTGTTGCATTGATTCAAAGAATAAACTATTGTGATCAAAGTTAAAAATTTCTCTATTTTTTTAGATGCGCCACTATTGCCCCAACGAGAAGGATTATGTTGGTATACTGCCCCCTCGAGAGATCGAACGAAAATGCTAATTTTCTGATCGAAATCATGATAAAATGCGAGAGGAGTGGTTCCATTGATCAAATGATGGAAGATAATTATTTGATGTAGAAAAATCTGATGATGCATAGATAGTCATAGACTATGGGTAGTCTCGTGTATAGCCTGATGTGACACACCAATTTTAGATAGAAAAGATAGAATAATGAGAAGAATGGAAGGAGGATCCATACAAGATGATGATTGATGATACCAGGAGTTGGGATTTTCAAAGGGCCAATTACTTTATGTTTGATAACACACCTAGGTATGATGCATCAAGGTATAAAGAACCAAGATGGCATTGTACCTAGTGTGATGGACTTTGACTTGACAATCAGATAGGAGTAATCTTGTTCACACTTGACATACGTAAACCTTGCTAGGATGAACCTAACAAAGCAAGTATTCACCAAGTTATTTTACAAAAACATCCAACAAGCACATCAGATAAAAAATATAATGATCATTGCCCCATTCCTTTCTGTCTAAGCCTGTTTTGTTTAGGCATCATCAAGAGGTCCTTGGAATGAGCACAAAATAAGATAAGCCGATAAAAGACCAAATAAAGCAACCAAACAAGCTAATGTTCTTCATACCGCTAGCCAAAACTAAACTACTGTGAGGTACCTCATGCTTATGTCCATTGCAGGAAAGCTTCATCCTAGGACATGTTGTGATTAGGGTTTTGATGGGACTAATTTGGATGATAAGATATTGATATTCTGAGTTGACCAGCTTGCTTGCTTACTGATTTAGAATTTCGAGACTCTGACGATTAGAGTGTTCACTTTTGAATCTGCTAGACTTGCTTCTGACTGACTCACCAAAGGGTGAAGGCAATGATGATTTATAATGAGTGATGACAAGCGCGGGTGAAAGGGAGATGAGATGGGTGCACCATTTCAAATATTTTGAGGTTGTTTTGATGTTTTGAGATGTTTTACAAATGTTTTTGGTTTTTTTGAGATTTACGACGAAGAGACTGGCTTAAATACCTATCCTAGGGGTCTCAGGAGTTGATCCATAGATTAGCCTTGCCTACGTTATATACACAGAGACCACATAGTTTGACTGACAAGAAACTGACTCAATGATGAGATAGATGGGAAAATGGATTGCCATTTTATTGCGATGGATGCCTAAAGGACTGACCTAAGATGTGGAAAAGATGGGAAAATGAATTATCGATGCGACGAATGCCTAAGGAATTGACCTAAATGTCTCGGGGGATGATCAAAGATCAACCTTGCCTTCGTTCAAGCTCAGAGACAACATAGTTCGGACAAGGTGAGAGACTGAAAAGACTCAATATGAAATGTTTGAATATTTTTTGAGATTTTTGACATGTTTTTGGATTTTTTTGATTTTCACATGATTTTGACGATTTGGATGTGGATATATGATGATATCACTGCTCTGTTTTGGGATTTTTTTGAAAACCAAGCTTTAATTTTAATCAATTGGATTGATGAATTGATATTTTGACTAAGTGTGTTAAGTCAAACAGAAGTGATAATGCACTTGTAAACTCTAGGAAGTTGTGTTATCCTAGAGAAAATGTGTACCGAAGAGGATGGTTTGACTAAGTGTGTTAAGTCAAACAAGTTGATGATGGATTGGATAATTTGACTAAGTGTGTCAAGTCAAATAAGATAATAATGCATTTGTAAACTCTAGGAAGTTTTGTTATATTAGAGTAAACTCGTGCACAAGATGATAGTTTGACTAAGTGTGTTAAGTCAAACAAGGTGATAATTGATTGGATTTTATTGATCAAGATGGATGAAGCTTGATTTGGAACAAAATTGTTTTGATGATTTAATGTGACGCTGACGTGTGCATTAGATACAACTGATATTGATTGTTTTGATTTATGTTTGACAAAAAAAAAGAAGCTTGATAAGGAACGTCTTCTTGTGAAAATACGCCATGGGCTAGTGATTTGGATCTTTGGCTCACAAATTCTTGACCAATTTGATTTCATGTTTTCCAATATTCGGATCACCAAATAAGTTGGAAGATATAGATCAATATTTATTCTTGAAGCAAGATGTGAACATCTACCCCCAGTGTCTAGCAATGTATGGAATACCATGGATGGATTCTTGGACGAATGGATATGGGTTATCTTGTGATAAGATAAGGTGTTTGCGCAAAGGATTCTCATTTGGATAATGCTTCAAGGCTCAGATAGCTTTGGGTAGCTAGGATCAATGAAAATGACCCATGTCAAGATGTTCACCATAAACAAGTGTAAAGTGTGCACCAAAATTTCATCAAGATTAAGATACCTTGGAGTATGGATGCAAATGGATGAAAATGGATTGGATAAATGGTTCATGGACGAATGGATGATACGGCTGGAATGTTGGCTTTATTATGAATGTGATGGAATGCTTTCTCCTGAAATGGCGTATGTAGATGCTCGATTCTACACATGACGCCTGTTTGCCAGGTTTTCATCATGGTACTTGTCCAAAGCGCCACTGAAATGGTTTTCGCTAGAGGACGATTTTTCTCTTTACTGTTTTCAATCCTTCTTTTGATTTTTGATTTTGCATTATTTTAATTTTTTTGTATTTTCTAAGAGATTTTAAGATCATGTTGAACCACTTGGTGGTGCTGATGTAGATTCTTCTATCATAATGTGCCATTGATATCTTGTTTGAAGAAGTTGTTTTGCCAAGATATGTGCACTTGTATGCAACTTTTGAGATTCCTGATCTGCTTTGTTGATACCAGGGTTAACTTTGTATTTGTGCACACATCACGATAAAGTTCCTTCTGAATCCTTATGATGAAGGGTCTTTGCCAACACATTGTCAATATGAGAATTGGATATCATGCATGGAAGTGTGGATAGAGTGTTTTTAGAAATAAAATATGTATTGGTCGACAGTTTGGAACCTTTGACTCTCCAAACTTGGGCAGATGAGCAATAATGGGTGGATATGGAAGTGTGCATGGAATTAGGACCAACAGCTTGGTATAATTTGTATGTTTCTTGAGAAGCCTACTTTTTCCTTTGTGGACATCTTTGCTACAAATTTTTCCCTTTTTTATTTTGCCCCATAGTTTCTTTGATTAATGGAGTTTGATAGGGATCATCTTTCCTTGTATTCTTTGGTATCCATATGTATTTGATTTGTCCTTCATGATTTTCTTCTTTTTATTTGATGACATTTTTCATGCTTTGATTTAAATCTTTCTTTTGACGTTGGTCCCAATTTGTGGATGGGGTGATGGTTGGATGAAGATTCGTGACATGGCTGGTTGTAGTATTGGCATTAGTTTCATCATAAGGATTCTTTGTGCTCCCTATGTTGACATTTGCTTGACATGAAGTTGCCCCTAGTTTTGTGGAATTATTATTGATATGTTGAGATCCCTTGATTGTCGAATAACCAAGGCCTTGATGCTTAGGATTACCAATAATCTGCATTGGTTCTAGGATACCTTGTTCATGTAGACCTAATCCTTTTCCTTGATAATTCATCTTCTGAAAAAACTTATTTGCAATAGGATATGATTTACCTTGGAAACAAGGTGCTAATCCTTTTCTTCTCTATGGTGTATCTTCAAAAGTGACAACTTCTTCATTGATAAAATAGCTTGCCCTTAAAAAGGTGAGTGATCCAATTTTATAAGTGATAGGATCCTCCACATGTGGGATGACTTCCTGATTGATATCTTTGGCTTGATCTTGTGAGATATCAAATTGCAATGCTTCGTCAAGAAGTGTTGATGATTCATTGTCCCCATAAAACTCTTCCTCATGATTCATTTCATGGGTTTTTTTGATTCACAACTTCTGTAGGAGCCCTTTTCATGACCTTTTTTTGATATGTCTTTGCATTTCTCTATATCGTGATCATGTTTAAGAGTAGGAGACTCTTGTTTCTTGGTTATGATATCAAGAGTATGAGACTCTTGTTTTGAATGAATATTATCTACGTGTCCATCCAAGGAAAGCATCTCATGGGTAGATGGAGGAGTATGTTCTATGTGGATGTGATCATCTTATATAGATAGGAGAGTGTCCATTATATCAGTGTAGTAGCTTGGAGATGTAAATTCTTGATCTCGAATGATTTTGGAATTGCTCTCGTCGTGCTTTGGATCAAGTTCTTGACATGGGTCAACTTCAAAGAATGGATTTCTTTCTTGGATATCTTCATTAGGCATAGGAAGTTTCTCAAATGTCATGAGGTCAAAGGAAGTCCATATGTTTTGGAAAGGATCATTGCTAGACCTTGGTAAAATATGTTGATCATGCTTTGGAATAAGTTCTTGAGATATGTCCTCTAACTCGCTAGGTGATGTAGAGACATTATCAATATGGTCATTGGTCGATGGATCTTGGTTTATGTCAATAGGATCAAATAAAATCAACTCTCCTTGAAATAGATCTTTGTAGGAGGGGTCTTGATCATGAATAAAAAATGGCTCTTGATGTACGTTGATTTGATCATTGGATGAAGTGGAAAAATATTCAAGGTGTTCATCAATGGATAGATCTTGGTCATTATATTTCAAAAATTGTGGTGGGAATCTGTTGCAAGCTGTACTGTGGGAGTAAAGCTTGCATTTTCTGCTGAGCCAACAATGCTTGTTGTTGGTCTTGTTGTTGTTGTGCCAAAAATTCTTTTTGTTGGGCTTGTTGTTGTGCTACTTGTTGATGGATTGCTTGCAATAGTGCCCAGAATTGTGCTTGTGCTTGTCGAGCCTGGTGTTGGGCTTGAGCTTGAGCCTGTGCTTGTTGGGATATTTTGTCGCTTGTGCAGCTTGTGTATCTTGTTGGTTTTGGAGCTCCTTTTGATGAGCGGCTTGCAACATGATGGAGAATGAATTTTTTATGTTTTGTTTTGGTGGTGGTGGTGGTGGATTGGGAATGGTTTTGACCATTGTGATGAGCAGAACAGTCACATTGATTGCCAGGGTTTGAGTGGTGAATGGTGTGATTGAGATGCTTGGTTCCTGGGACACTTGAGGAATGATAGATGTGTTAACCACTAGGGTTACTTGGATGGTTGTCATATATTGTTGTGATATCAATGGCACAACTAGAGGATTTGATATGATGCTTTGACTTATGAAGGGGGTGTTACTCAGATTCGGTTGATTGACGGTTGGTAAAGGGGGGAGGATCATGCCTTGATTGTTGGGTTGATAGATTTGTAAGTTGGGATTCTGATTTAAATCTATCATAGGGAAAGGTGGTCCAAAATTTAGATTGGGAAAAATCACATTTGTTGTACCATTGATGTTTGTAGGAGATAATGATCCCATGTATGGATTGTACAAATGCAAGTTTTGAAAATCAATTGGCATTGCAAGGCTTGGATAGTTTGGTTGACTCGAATTACTCATGATGTAGGATTCAAGTTTATATTCCATGTTCCTCTTGTATTTTGACCTTGTTGCAAAAGTGAACCTTTAAGTTGTTTAGGACCAATGATGAGATGAAAGATGAAAGGGGGGAATGATATGGGTGTTTAAACTGTTAGAAACTTTGGATCAATGCTAGACTTTAGGACTTTATTTGATTTGATTTTAAATAAGGATAGTTTGACTAAGTGTGTTAAGTCAAACAAAATGTTAATGTACTTGTAAATTCTAGGAAGTTGTGTTATCCTAGAGAAAATGTGTACACAAGATGATAATTTGGCTAGGTGTGTTAACCCAAACAAGGTGATTTTTGATGATAAACTTGTAAACCCTGGGAATTTGTGTTATCCTAGAGGTAAATTTGCTCAAGAGGATTGATAATTTGACTAAGTGTGTTAAGTAAAATAAAGTGATGTTGAATTTTCCTAAAATTCTAGCATAAGTGATGTTTCCCAAGGTTCCAAAAGTTGTTGGTGAAATGAGATTTTGATAAATGTTTGGATGGATGAAGTGTTTGACTTGATCCTAGATGAACCTACGAGGACCTTTTTTACAAGACCAAGGTTTTGAAGAACATGATTTTCCCTAAGAGTAACTCAAACCAAAATAACAATGTTTGCATGAAAACCATAAGACTCAAAAGAGAAAAAGCACACGTGTGGTTCAATTGTCGGTTATTTTTCTTATGTTTGGTTATTTTTACCACAAACACTTTCTTGATTATGCTTTCATACTTCGTGCCTAATGTCTCACTTTCTTTTCATCCCACAAGGTCCATTATGTGGAAATCAAGGAAATTAGGGAAAAATTTTCCTAGGTTTAACCTTAGTGAAGACAAATGATGATAAAATCCAAGCACTTAGAAACCTCTAAGGATATGATCCCTAGGCAAAGCAAGAGTACTTAAATACATCAAGGATATTTTTTTCCTCCAAGGGGTTTGAAATTTGGAGCTCTTTGTGAATGTTTATTTTTCATTTCCAAGCACATGTACAACCCTAAGATGAAGAGACAATATTTTGTTGGGTTCCCACTTGGATGAATCTAGTTGCGCATATTCTATGCGAATGACTAGATGCTTGACCACACTGGCTCCCCTCCATGACACACACTTCTTGGGTCATCCAAGCATCAATACCCATGAATCTCCCATGACATACTTTTCATCTCTACAACAAAATTGCATGTATAACATGGGGTGACTTCAAAGGACATGACCTTTTGCACCAACAAAATAGATAAGGATTTGGCCTTCTAAACAAGGGGTTTTAGTTCAGACTTTCTGTTCATGGAGATTGACCCATGTGGCAAGAGACCATTGTTTCCCTTCTCGTCGGAGCCAACTGCGTGATATTGGATTTTGTTCCAGTATCCATATTTATATCTCGGGTGGAAATACACTTGTCGTTAGTGTGTTACAAAGTTGGGTCATTCCCTTGGGTGAGTACTTTTTCCCACAAGGCAAGCTCACTAAGATAAACAAAAGTGAGTAAAATTATTCATAGTTTGATCAACCTTTGTTTAGAAACAAAGGGAGAGCACACGCAATAAGCCTACCCACACTCGCAAAGTGCTTTGTTCAATTTTAAACCCAAAATGAAGTGTGAAGGCAATCTTTTAAACAAACTAATATCACCAAAAGAATTTTGATTCTCAAGATCACCGTGAAGCACGAGAGAAGTGCATACGAATTTTGAATGATATTAATTTGTGAAAAATATTGCAAAACATGAAAAAAACTTGTTCATTTTATACCATAAAAGCAGTGATGAGTTCGTTTTAAGCACCAAAATGAGATGTGAAAGTTTTCTTTGTTCAATTTTAGAACCCAAATTGAAATTTAGTAAATATCTAAGGTTCTTTTTAACCAATAGGATTAAGTCAAATGATTAATTTTAACCAAGCATGAAAAAAGAATGGAAAAAATCTAGCTCAATAAGCATTAGAAAATGCTTTTGTGAATTTCCCCAATCATGTTTTTGCCTTGATTTGATTCCAATATCAACCTTTAAAAGAAAATACAAAGTTAATAAAATATTTCACAAAATCTCTCATGCTTTAAACATAGGTTATTAAAAAATTCCATTTTAAAAGAAAAATTATTTATCCCCCTTATAATGCTTAAAATTATCTCATATCGTCGCTTTTTCATACATTTGTAGCCTCTATCGCCCTAGTGTGAATGGTTAAGGTAGGCGACACAGTGGTGGCTTTGCACAGTCGGTCGATAGGTTTTATTGCATTATCGTCGACAACAAGGTAGACGACTGTGGTAACGCGGTAGCAGTTAGTAGTCACTGCGCTACCGTTGGCGGCTAGACAAGAGACCACGGTGATACGATGACGGCTTGCTCAGACAGTCAAGTGGGTTTACCACAATACCGTGGATATTAGGATAGCAGACCGCGATGATGCAGTGGCAGTCAAGTGACAGTCAAGCGGTTAACTATAATATTGCAAATAGCAGGATAGAGGACTATGATGATGCAATGGCATTCAAGTGACAGTCAGGCGGTTAACCGATATACTGTGGATGATTAAGAAAGAGACTATGGTGACATGGTGGTGGTGGTAGGCGGTTACTGCACTATCGCTGGCGGTTAGGTGGGAGACCATGGTGAAGTGGTGATGGCTTGCTGAGACAGACAGGCAAGTTTACCACAATACCGTAGATAGCAAGATAGCAGACCGCGGTGACGTGGTGATGGTGGTGGGTGGTTACAACGCTACCACTGGCGATTAGGTGGGAGACCGCGAGGCAGCAGTGACTATCAAGGAAGTGGTTACCGCACTACCGTGGGTAAGGGAAAGTGAGCTGGCGGTAACGCGGTTGGACACTGCTCAACTACGATCAGGGAACGGCTAGGTGGTGGTGACGCGGTAGACAACGCTCAACTGTGGTGAGTACAAAAGAACACTGTGATGGCGTGGTAAACAATAGAGAGAACTGTGATAGTTAGGACTGCCACACCGTAGGGAAAAAGATGAAGACCATGATAAGGCGGTAGGCGGTGGGACCAGTCAAAGTCAAACCTCAAGATCTTGAAAAGAAAAATATCAGTAGCTAAAATGCATGTCTTTTGAAGTTTCAGAGTGGCCGAAAGATAAAACCCAGAACAGACTGCAGTTTACATATGACTTTCAAACAAGATGCATCATTCTAACATTGTTTATATGCTTTCAAATTGCTTTATTTCATAGAAGTAAATTAAAAAGAAAAAGATCGCATGTCTGTTTTCTTTCATGTTGCCTCATTATACATTATCTTGATAAATTGGTGCATTGAAATGTGATACGAAAAGGAAAGAAAGATGTGTTAAATCCATAAGCTCTTGAGTGATTAAATAAATAGCCCTCCTTCTAGCACCAGAATGTAAACCGAGAATTCCATAACCTGCACATAACACAACAAAAAAGCATGATGTTAGATCAAATGCAAGAGAGAACCAAGGTTCCCCATGAAATTAGATTGTAACATTAAAATAGGAAAACAAGTGAAGCACAATATAAATGGAAGTAAGCAAATCCTATTCTAATGAACAACTATCAATCCCATGGGGGAATTGGTGTTGATTGGTGTGTCGAAATCAACCCTTTCCAAATTCCTATTTTAAAGCTAGATGATTGTTGATGGTGAGATTAGCTGGCTTGAATGGAATGAACAAGATTAGCTCTCAATTCAAGAGAGTAACCTTACATGAAATCTATGAAATTTGTGGATGAAATGAAGTATAGTATACTTGCTTAAATTGTGGATGTTTAATGAGGAGAGAAGCCTCCAATTAATAGATTTCCAAATCGGAAAAGAGAGTGAAATAGAGCAATGTGGGATCATTCAACATCCAATGGCCAAGTGCCACTTGTCAAGATGTGAATGGTTGATGATTATGCATATTTTGGCCAAAGTGCCAATAAATGCAATTAGTTGGAATTTCGAATTTGAGAAATGACATGTGAGAGGGAAAAAGGAATGAAGTTAATGTCACTTAGCTCAATGTACAAGGACATGTAAGAGGCATTAAATGCCTTGTTGGAAGGACCAAGCCCACTTGGCCTTTTTAAATTCAAATGAGGGAATATTCCTTTTTGATGCCATGTGAGGGAAATAGAGAATTAAATAAATCAAAGTAATTGATTTATTGTGCAAGTTGCATTCTCTAGAGAATTTTAGTGAGAAGGATTAACTTAATCAAGATTTTGATTAATTTAATAAAGGATTTAGATGATTTCACAATTTTGACTTAAATAGATGAATTCATTTAAATCAGAATTGAGAGGAAATGATTAGCTAAATAAATGATTTTGATCTACTTAACCAAGGAGGATAATGTTAGATTAAATCAAATAAGGTTTAATTTATTTAATTTAATAAGAGGACCTTAGAGAATTTAATCAAATAAAATGATTTATTTAATCAAACAAAAATGTAAGGTTAATTTAAATTAAATTGATTAATTTAATCGCTGGAGTGTTGGATTGTGACAACAAGAAAAACATATTGTGAAAACAATCACAACAAGAAAAACAAGATTGTTAAAACAATAAAACAATCTTTCTCTTATTTTAGAAAAAGAACAGTTTTTTGCTTTCAGAAGGAAGATTTCAATTTTCTTTGAAGGAATAAATCTGGTTTTATTCTATGTTGAGAGATTGTTGTTATCTTCAAGAGGTTATAAATATTTGTTTCTCTTGAAGGAATAAATATATGAATTGTAAGAGCAATATTGCAGATGTAATTGTTTTTTCCTCTGAGCAATAAGATTACCAATACTTGCCACATGGATGTTTCCTTGGTAAAATTGTCAAGGTTTTACCACGTAAATCTATGTATTTTAATTTGTTATGTTATTCTTCTTTAGTTTTCTCATTACTTCTTTGCATCTAATTTGTGTTGTAAATTTAATGACTCTTGGGTTAATGCTTCCGCATTTATAACAAGTGATATCAGAGCAATTTGTTTTGCAGCAACTGTGTTAGAATTTGGTGTTGATTTTGTAGCATCAAATGGTGAAGGTTTCGAATACAAGATTCGAGGTGGAGAAATTTAATGGAAAGAATAATTTTGAGCTTTGGAAACTTAAAATGCGTGATTTGTTAGTGCAACAAGGTTTGCACAAAGCATTGGTAGGAAAATCAAATAAACCTACAGATATGTCTGATGAGGACTAGGAAGATCAAGATATGAGAGCTCTTAGCACAATTTGATTGTGTTTGGCAGATGAGGTTCTTTTTAATATTGTTGGAGAGGATACGGCTACAGGCTTATGGAGCAAAATGGAGATTCTTTATATGACAAAATCCTTGACAAACCGGATCTACTTGAAGAGGCAATTGTATAGTTTGCGAATGAAGGAAGGTATAAAAATTGTTGATCATTTAAATATTTTCAATACTCTTATTTGTCAATTATCTAGTATGGGTGTAAAAATTGAAGATGAAGACAAGGCAGTTACTCTATTGTGTTCAGTGCCCGATTCCTGGAATCACTTAGTCACTTCTATTAGCTTTAGCACAACTGATACCCTAGAATTTGATTCTATTGTGGGAGCTTTGTTGTTTGAAGAGGTGCACAGGAAGTCTAATATAGAAACCTCCACATCGTAAGCAATGGTGGCTAGAGGTCGATCCACAGAAAAATGGGAGAATTCGAGAGGAACATCCAGATCTAAGTCAAAAGGCAGAAAGGGTAAGGGAAAATGTTGGTTTTGCAATAAATCTGGGCATCTCAAGAAAGATTGTTGGAAGAGGAAAGAAGAGAACGATGACTCCAAAAAGGAAGCAAATCCGGCTGAGTCAAGTTCAGGTATGGTAGTAGAGGTATTATCTGTTTGTAATTTTTCACAACGTGATGAAGATTGGTTATTAGATTCTAGTGCTTCAAATCATATGTGTCCACATAGGAATTGGTTTTCTACTTACCAAGCTATTGATGGCGGTGTTGTTCTTGTGGGAAACAATGTTTCATGTAAGACTATTGGGATTGGGAGCATTAAGATTAAAATGTTTGACGGTGTTGTAAAAACATTAACAGAGGTAAGACATGTACCCAAACTTAAAAGGAATTTAATATCTTTAGGAGTTTTAGATTCTGGTGGTTATAAGTTTTCTTGTCAAGGTGGAGTGCTGAAAGTTTCCAAAGGAATTTTGGTGGTCATGACGGCTACAAAAGCTAGAAACCTTTACAGGCTAAATGGGAATACTGAGATGAATGTAGCAGTGGTGGTATCTAAGGAAACAAATTATTCTACTCATTTATGGCATCAACGATTGGGTCATATGAGTGAGAAAGGGCTAAAGGTACTGGTGAACAGTAAGTTACTTCCAAATTTAAAGTCTTTGAATTTTAATTTTTGCAAGCATTGTGTCTTTGGAAAGCAGTGTAGACAGAAGTTTAAATCAGTTAGTCATACAAATAAGGGTGTTCTAGACTATATTCATTCAGATGTTTGGGGACCATCTCCTACAATTTCTTTTGGAGGAGCCTCGTATTTTTTGACATTTATAGATGATTACTCTAGAAAGGTGTGGGTCTATCTTCTTAAGAGTAAAGCTGATGTGTTTGGTGTATTCAAGCAGTTTAGAGCTTTGGTTGAAAAGATTATTGGTAGATCAATCAAATGTTTAAGAACAGATAATGGAGGCGAGTTCACATCATTGGAGTTTGAAAATTATTGTAAGGAAGCTAGGATCGAAAGGCATAAAACCACAGTTTACACTCCTCGGCAAAATGGTGTTGTTGAATGCATGAGCAGGAATATTCTAGAGAGAGCAAGGAGCATGCTCAGTAATGCCAAGTTGGAGCAAGAGTTCTGGGAAGAAGAAATTAATACAGCATGCTATCTGATAAATCAATCACCATCAGTTGCAATAGATTGTAAGATTCCTAAAGAGGTATGGACAGGTCATTCATGTAATTATTCAAATCTGAAATTTTTTGGTTGTGATGCATATGCTCTTATTTCAAAGAATCAGCGTTCTAAATTAGACCCCAAATCTAAGAAATACATTTTTGTTGGTTATGGTGATGGAGTTAAGGGATATAGATTATGGGATCCTACTACCCAAAAAATCATCATTAGCAGAGATGTAGTGTTTGATGAATCTTCTCTAATAAAATCAGACATTGTAGAAGTTGATTTGGAGTAGGATCAAGTACCTCAATATCAACAAGTTCAGTTGGAAACTCAACCATCTACAAAAGATAGGGAGCAAGAAGAAGCCTTTGAAGATGAAGATGTAGATGTGAATGCAGGAAACATACAAGAAAATGTGGAAATACCACAACCATCTCTAAGGAGATCTACACGAGTCAAAAATCCTCCTAAAAGGTATGATGATTTTGTTTCATTTGTTGCTTTGATTTCTAATGATGGGGAACCAAGTTGTTATCAAGAAGCAATGGATGGCATTGAAAATGCTAAATGGAAAATAGCAATGAAAGAAGAAATCAATGCCTTGGAGAAGAATAAAACATGAGAATTGGTAGAACTTCCAAAGGGTAGGAAAGTTGTTGGTTACAAATGGGTCTACAAACTAAAGAAGGGTGTTGATGATAAAATTGAAAGGTACAAGGCAAGACTAGTAGCAAAGGGATATCCTCAAAAAGAAGGTATTGACTTTCATGAAATTTTTTCACCAGTTGTTAAGCTTGTTTCTATTTGGGTTGTTTTAGCATTAGTTGCATTACTTGATCTTGACTTGGAACAACTAGATGTTAAAACAACATTTTTACATGGAGATTTGGATGAGGAGATATATATGGAACAACCAGAAGGGTTTGTTCAAGATCGCAACAAGAATTTTGTTTGCAAACTCAAGAAGTCATTGTATGGCCTGAAGCAGTCACCCAGGCAATGGTACAAGAAGTTTGATTCCTTCATGGTGAGCCAAAACTTCACAAGAAGTGGGTATGACCATTGTGTTTACTTTAAAAGTTTGGAAAATGGTTTATTCATTATCTTGGTGTTATATGTTGATGATATGCTTGTAATAGGCAAAAGCATGGTTGAAATTAATAATTTGAAGGCTCAGTTGGCTAGGACATTTGATATGAAGGATCTAGGAGCAGAAAAACAAATTTTGGGCATTGAAATACATAGAGATAGGGAACATGGTAAGCTTTGGTTATCAGAGAAGAAATATGTGGAGAAAATCCTCATAAGGTTCGGTATGCAAAATGTGAAACCAGTAAATATCCCTTTAGCTTCCCATTTTAAGCTTTCTTCAAGTTTATGTCCTAGTAATAATGAAGAAAAGGATTATATGTCTCGTGTACCATATGCTAATGTAGTAGGAAGTTTTATGTATGCGATGGTATGTATGAGACCAGATATTTCACATGTAGTTGGTGTTGTTAGTAGATACATGGCAAATCCAAGAAAAGAGCATTGGGCGGCCATGAAATGGGTGCTTCGGTATCTTAGAGGCACAAGTGATTATTGTATCACCTATAATGGTTGTAGTGATTCAGTATGTGGTTATGTTGATTCAGATTTTGCAGGTGATTTGGACAAAAGGAGATCCACTTCGGGTTATGTCTTTACTCTTGCAGGTGGAGCTATTTGTTGGATGTCAAAGCTTCAAGAAACAGCTGCTTTATCCACAACTGAGGCAAAGTATATGGCTGTCTCACATGCATGTAAAGAGGAAATTTGGTTGAAGGGTCTTTTGGGTGAGCTTGGACAAGTGCAAGACAAAGTGACTATATTTTGTGATAGTCAAAGTGCTATCCATTTGGCCAAAACTCCAGCTTATCACAAAAGGACAAAGCATATTGAAATTAAGTACCATTTTGTAAGACAAGTTATTGATGGAGGTGGAGTAACCCTTGAAAAGATTCATACACCTAAAAATTGTGCAGATATGTTTACTAAACCAGTACTAGTAGAGAAGTTGAAATGGAGTGTGGCTTCTCTTGGTATGCAAAAGGTGTGATGCATAGGCTTGGGAAAGTATTAGGTAAATTGTTGTCAAGGTGGAGATTGTTGGATTGTGACAACAAGAAAAAAAATTGTGAAAACAATCACAACAAGAAAAAAAAGATTGTTAAAACAATAAAACAATCTTTCTCTTATTTTAGAAAAAGAACAGTTTTTTGCTTTCAGAAGGAAGATTTCAATTTTCTTTGAAGGAATAAATCTGGTTTTGTTCTATGTGTAGAGATTGTTGTTATCTTCAAGAGGTTATAAATATTTGTTTCTCTTGAAGGAATAAATATATGAATTGTAAGAGCAATATTGCTGCAGCTGTGAAGATTGCAGATGCAATTGTTTTTTCCTCTGAGCAATAATATTACCAATACTTTCCCCGTGGATGTTTCCTTGGAAAAATTGTCAAGGTTTTACCACGTAAATCTATGTATTTTAATTCGTTCTGTTATTCTTCTTTAGTTTTCTCATTACTTCTTTGCATCTAATTTGTGCTGTAAATTTAATGAATCTTGGGTTAATGCTTCCGCATTTATAACATGGAGGAGAAAGACTTTAATCAAATGAATAATGATTCATTAAATTAAGAGACAAAATATCATGAAAAGCTGAGAGTATGATTTAGGAGGAAATGTCGTGAATAATCAGGATCAAGTGTGCCAAACCGAAATTGTACATTTTCCACATCTACAGTTGGCATCATTTTGTTGTTTACTGTTATCAATCAGATATGCACCCTTGTTAGATTTTTTAGAAATCAAACTATTTGTTGAAACATGGAAACCCCTTTTAGATGTGGGTGATCTATATGAAAATGGAATCTCTAGAGTGAGCTGGTTCTCCGAAAAATAATCTATTCTAAATGATTGCTTGAGGAAAAAGGTAGAAAGATGAACTTGAATGAAACCTATGACTAAATATGACTTTCAGGATTTATAGATGACTCTGGTTTTTTCCCACAAATAGTTCATAGAAAGAAACAAGAATTCATAACTTCTCGTGAACACTTAACATAATAATGATTTGCATGAAGATCTAGATTTTGAGTACAACACTCAACCTGTACTTATGATCTTTCTAAAAAAAATTGCAATTCAAGGACATGACAAGGATTCCATAAAAATAAATCACAAAATACATCAAACTAAAAATTGCAATTGACACAAAATTGAGAAATAGGAAAAGTTGTTTCTATTAACTGAAGGAGCATTACAAGTCTGAGTACAAATTTATGAGTTACGAGACTCTCTATTTTCCATGAGAGCAAGAAGCAATAATCTGGACTAGAAAAACACTAAGTTTTTCTCTAAGATATACCTCAAAACCCTAATCCGAGCTCAAAGAAAAAGCTCCAAGAAAGACACCAAAAACTGCCTAAGAAGATGGCACAAAAGTGGAAAAGTCTCACTTTTTGCATGTACATACTAAAAAGCTCCTAAAAGTAGATTTGCATGTCCATCTGTAGCTTTTAGAACAACATGTTACTTGGTTGTTATGAGTGAACAATAGGCTTAATTGTTCGATTACTGAAAACATGTTTCACTCCTTCATGTTGAATAGCTCAGATGAGCATGATGATTGTACTTCCTTTCTCAGCCCACTTGTAAGTTTAAGGGGCAGCATGCCAAGCTCTACCCTTGTGGGAGCCCATTTTAACCCACATGCTCTTATGTCTTCAAAAAATAATCAGCTTCATGACTTTTCCTATACCTGCACAAGAAATAAATGATGTTATAAAAAAAATAAAAAATATGATGATGTTTACTCTTTCGGCTCTAGTTCCTACACTTTTCTTTTAGTTGATTCTATGCATCCTAAGGATTGAATTATATTTCTATCAGTAGGGCATATAGTATAGTTCATATCCCGAGCTCTTAATTGACACCCTCTTCAATCTTTTGCAGATACAATCTGGAGCGGAAACAAAATGGAGCAAACTACAAGGCATCAACTGAAGACCAACTCAGGCAATGATGGATATGTTCTATCTTATTTGTCACTTTCTTTCAGTTGTATATTTCCTTTCTTGTAATGAATTGAACCAGTTAAAACCCTGGCTTGTGTGGATATTTTAATTTCTCCTTCTTCTTTTCATTCTTAAAAAGAAAAAAACATCAAAAATGCAAAGTTGTACTGTCATTTGTATTCTTGCAATCAAATGAAATCTTTAATGTAACAATGTCATGAAATAAATGAAAGCAATGGATGCTTAATCATTTGTATAATCAACTTGTACTTCATTTGTTCAATAAGCATTAAGGAGTACTTCTTAAACTCTGTTATCTCAATAATGTATAACTAATATAGATGCAAGTAACAACTTAAAACCATGTAGCAATTAACTGAATCTTTATTTCAAGATATAAAAAAATTTAACTAGCTCCAAAAATCGAGTTGTAGTAAAAATTTGGTAGCATTTACATTATTGTCATTAGGTCTATCTCTGGCCAGCCTAATAAGTGGTTGAAGGTTTAATGGATTAAAATTTTGTTGGAGAAATCCATGCCAACATGTAGTAGCGTGCTACATGCTTGAATTGTTTTGAGAAGTTTTTGTATTTACTTGGAGCCGACCTGATTGATACTTGTGGGTAATTCAAATATATATACAGGATAGCTTTGGAGATAGAAGAAGAACAAGTTGTATATACGAGTGTTGGTTGATTGTGTGTGGGTGCAAAAAGAGTGAACACTGATATGCTAGCATGCAAATTTCTTGAGCTTTAAGGGAACCGAATCTTCACTTTGAGGTGTACTTACATTAGTTCATTCTCTGGTTGTAAGCTAATTTTTTACTATCTTTGTAGGAAGTGAGTCTCTCTTTTAGATAGTGAGTCCTGGTAGTGATCCACCCTTTTGTAATATCTTATAACCGGTTATACTATATTGTGAGTTAACCCTCACCGTGGTTTTTCCCATTCCGGGTTTTCCACTTAAAAATCTTGGTGGTCTTGTGTTGTGTGTTTCCATGTTTAGTTAATGCTTCTTCTTATCTTAACTATCATATGCATTGGATTAATTAGATGGTATTTGTTAAATAAGTTTAAGAAGATACTGATTCACCCCCTCTCTCAGTATCTTGGATATTTCACAGCCCTAAAACATTTTAATAGAGATTTGGATTGTGATGTTGGATTTGAGCAATAGACTCAAGCAGCCTTAGTCATCATATTTTTTTCCAACCTTGGGTTTTCCACATATATCTAGTGTTGCGGGTATTTATCTATGTGCATGTTTGTCTTTGCATATTTAGTTTACAATCTATAGTAAGAGTTGAGTAAGGAATCTACACAAAGTATTTGAAGCTAAGAAAGTAATCTGCATAAAGTTGTAAGAGATAGATTTTGATATCTACGGATTCACCCCCCTCTTAGTAGATCATTGTGTTCCAACACTGTTCAGGGTCCAAAACCCGATAGGACCTAGATAAGAAAAGAAATAAGGAAAAGGGTAACTCTTGGACACTCTTTAAAATGAGTTTTTGACCATAGCTATAGAAAGGGGTAATGCAACTGCCTAAGGTACATGAGCATGATACAACAATGGAATTTATCAGATTAGCCAAATTTGATGGGGAGCACAAAGGGATAATAAAAATCATTATAAACTCATTGAATTTTGTAGGTGCTAACAATGGCTCCAGTTAGGGACGTTTATCTCTTGCAAGAACAATGAGAATACAGATCTTTGAGTAACATACCAAAGAGAGGAACAACAAGGACCGAGACATTTAAACTACATCATGGCAAATAGAGGTCATGAATGCTTACAAGAAAAAAACAAAAACTAACATATGATACAAAGGTAAATTAGAAAACCCTCATTTAGGAGAACTAGTGCTTGATATGTTGACCATGAATAAGTAGCTCCATGAAATTTACATCTAGGCTTCTGAGGTAGAATGTTCCTTGACCACATTCTTTAGCAACTTGATAGGTTCCAACCCATAAAGCATCAAATTTCCAATGTTTCCCTTTGTCTTCAAGCTTGGAATTCCACATGTGGACAAGATTTCCTACCTAAAACTCCATTTTGATATCCCTCTTATCAAATAGGTACTTTACCTTTTTTTTCCTCAATAAATTTCTCTCATGAGCACAGCTAATTTCTTTTAGCTCAGTCAACTCATGAATTATTTTGGAGATAACACTTGCTTCTTCTCCTACAATCTACTACAACAACTAGTAGATCAAAAATTCAGAGTTAATTGGTAGTTTGGCTTCAACACCATAGACTAACTCAAATGGAATCTTCCCAATAGCTTTCTTGTATATTAACCTATCTTCCAAAACACCAAAATTTAACTTATCATCCCACCTTTTCTTGCTTGCATCTAGAGTTTTTCTGAAAATTTTCATGATGCTCTCATCGCTTGATTCAACTTGCCCATTTCCCCATGGATGATAAGATGAAGAATGTGTTAAAATGACCAATCCTCCCACAATTGACACACTTGAAAGTTAGGTTACCTTTGTATTTGTTGGTGCCTTTTCTTCAATCTTCTTATATATTTTTCTTCTACCTCATCAAATTCATCATTTTGATATTTTGGATCATCTTCTATCTTTTTACTGACTTTGAATGATGCTTCCTTCTTTGGAACATCTTTGTATAATTATCTCATTTCAAAGGCAGTGAGAACATCCATTTTCCATTCGTGATTTGTATTTCCCAATTTGACTTTAGCTCAACCTCAATATTTATTCATTGTGCACTTATCAGTATCTATATTTCTTGTGCCACCATGTATTTTTCTACCTCTGGCTGCATATTCTCATTATATATTGTCATTACATTTTAAAATATTTTAAAATATTTATACTTTAATTCAAATTCATGAAAACCAAAGGAAAATAGAGATTTTGCAGCCATCAACATGTAAATCCAAATATCTCCTTGAATTTAATCGAGTTAGAAATGGAGAACAAAAGTGAGAGAGCACGAACAGGAGGTTTGAATTCTAAAACGACTGAGGATGGAAAAGACATAGATGGTGAAGATGATGTTGGGTGGGTTTCCACAGCTGGAGGAGGCAGCATTGTGGGATTTTCTTGCTAGGATTTTGTTGTTGGAGGATGTGTGGGAATTTTTTGGCACGGCCGCTCTTTCTCTTCCTCCATGCACTTGTCTGCCTTCAGCCAATGTTGGTGTTGCTACTGGGATCCTTCTCAGCCCAATTGGTTTCTTTTGGAAGGATTCTAGTCCTTCTTCCTTAGTGAAATGGGGTGTCTTGGCTTATGTGGTTTCTCCTAGGATGCATAAGTACTTTGTTGTGGTTTGGTGGGGGATCTTGTTGCTTCTGTTACAATAGGAGAGTTCCTTTGTTTACTTTGGGGGTATTGTGGTTGCTCTACCTTTGGATTGGTCTTTCTCTGGCCCTGATCAGTGTGTTAGGGTGGCTTTTGTTCTTCTCGTGATGGTCCATTCATTGGATCCTTTCACCTTGGGCCCGTCTTTCTTCTTTATGCTCTCCTGGCTATGGGTTGCTTTGGGTCTCCCTTCTGACTATTGTTTGTTGCTTCTCACTTTGCTTGTGAGTTCCTATTAGTTGAGGGCTTTGGGCCTTGTTCTTCTATTTCCTCTTGGGGTTGTTATGTTTTTTGTCCTCAAGGTTTTTTTGTTGGTAGAGTTGTAGTTATATCTTTTTGGGTTGGTGTTGTTGGGGCTTCTGGAGAGGCTTTTGTTTTGATTTTTTCTTGGATGGACTTTGGGTCCTCTATTGGTGCTAGGTTTGAGCACTCTTGGTTGTCTGGGTTGCTCCTAATGATTTCCTTGAAAACCCAATTATATTTGTTGGTCCTCTGGCTTGGGAAGAACCCTTCTTGCTAGATTTTTTCATTGCATCTGATTTTACAAGGGTTGGAGTTCTCTAGGTTGGTGTGGAACCTTTGTGGGGTTTCATTTGTTGCTCCTCTTTTCTTAGAGGATGGTGTGTTGAATTTTTTTTTGTGGTTTCCCTTCCAGAGTATGTTGATGTTGAGATCTGTTGGGGGAAACCTTTTTTTTTTTGGTTATGGTTGTTGCCTTTGGAGCTAGTTTTTTGCTAGCTCTTGAGTATTTTCTCTCTATGTTGTGGCTTGACTTCATTTTTAAATCTAGTTTCTTGTTTCCATCTCTTCTAAAGCCTAAGGTTATTGCGAGTGCTTTTCCTCCAAGAGTGGCTTCTTTTGGTTGGATTCAACATATGTTTTCTTCTTTAGAGGTGAAGTTCACTCTTCTGGAGGCAGAGCACGCTCCTATTCAGGTGGAGTTGTTTGTTGCTGGTCTAGTGGATTTTCCTCTTCTCCATTTCTTGTTCTTGTTGAGGTGGATCTGGCTCCTTTTGAGGTGGAGTTGGTATGAGCAGGATTTGGATTGCTTTGGTGGTTTGAGCTCTCTCTTTTTCCTCCCCTATAGAGGGGGGGCCTATTCTATGGAGGTGGAATGTGGGATGGTTATTTAGTTTGGATGGAGTTGCAAGAATGTTGTTTCTTTTTAGTCATCTATGTTTTTGGGTTTAAGGTCCCTGCCAAAACCCGATGATGGATCTCTCTTGGGTTTTGAGGGTCCCTGAAAAACCTAGTTGAGGGTTTAAGGTCCCTTCAAAACCTGTGGGTTTATGGTTCTAGATAAAACCTTATTGTTGTTGGTTAAGGGATTTGGACCCTTGCTTCTCTTTTGTGTAGCCTATTTTATCTTGCTTTATTCTTAGTGTTGTTGTTGATTGGTTGCTGATGGTATATGGTTTATCTTTGATGCAACATGATCTTCTTGGATAGGGTTGTGGGTCCCTTGAAAACCATTATGTAATGGGTTTTGGGTCCCATAAAAAGCTATTTTTCTTAAAATCAAAGGCATGTAAATCCATTCATCTATTATTTTTTGACATAGAGTCAATGATAAAACCCTACAAAATCCTTCTTCAACACTTATTTGATCTCTTCAAAACATTTCCAGTGCAAGCATATTTTTGTGAGTTGATATTTTCTCATTGAATGTCTTTGCCACTTATAAAGTCACATCTTCTTTTTTTGTGTCAACAAAGAACATCAACCAAAATTGAACTAAATTGAGACAACTCCAACAAAATTGAACGTCATGTTTTTGGTTGACATAGGATTACGCATTGGCCTGGGATGCTCCTGCATAAATGATTAACAAAGTTAAATATGGAGAGAGATAACTAATAGAAAATAAATATAATGATGAAAGGTAAGAAGAGAATTATGAGAGTAAAATCTAAGGTTGAAGGTTCAAATAATAATAAGGTGACAAGGAAAAACAAGTAGGAGGAAGTGATAAGAAAGAAAGAGAAAGGGAAAAAGGATAGAAGGCTTGTCTACACACATTAAAAAGATAGAAAGTGGGAATGTAAGACTATCTAGGTTCAATAAATTTAAGTGTAAGTGCATTTGTAATAATTAAAGAGCTATATATATGCATATCTTTATAAGTTTTTAATTAAAAGATATAAATTAAATAAAAAAATATTTGTGATAATTTTTTTTATTATAATCTAAACAAAACAAATATAATAGTTGGGAAATGTAACATAGAACTATAAATACACTACAAAATACAAATTAAAACATAAAAATAGAATTTATGAACCTAGAAAATGATAAATTTAGGACTAGATCTAGGTTTTTGAAGATAGTAATTTTTCTTACATGGTAAAAATATGGGACCTATAAGATGAATATCCTACAAAAGCTAATGGGGTTAGCCACATTTGTAGGGCATGGTTTATCATAGGGTTTTTGGGTGGTTTTTGTCAAAATCTATTTATATTTTCATTAAATATTTGCCTTTAATTTTTATTCTTATTTCCACCTGCAATTGATAGTTGTAACCTCCAAAAAGTGGTATATGATGATATAATCTATAGGGACATGCAAATGGCTAGTGTTGTAGGGAAAACCATAATAATTGGTCCCATTGTGGAATATTTCAATTTGTTTCACAAAAAACACTGTAAGGAGTAGTGAGTTTATTTAGACCTAGGTAATAGTGAAAGTGATTTATGTAAAGGTGTACATAGAAAAAACCTATAGGATATATATAGAACAAAGTAATTGTGTGTAATTGATGGATGTATAATTGAGATGGATAGGGATGATCATAAAGGAACCATATAAGAGAGTGAAAGTATGTAAACTTTACAAGTATTCAAGGGTTAGTCAAATTTATAGATTTGGAGGGATAATGGATAAGATTTTCTATGGATAAAGATGATGTATAATGGAGAAGGAAGGTAAAACATGGTTCAAGGGAAAAAGAGGGATTCCCCATCTTCAAATATAATATTCTTTATCTTCAAATTTCACAGGTGTACTTGCAATTTTCCTATAATATGGGGAGAGAGAGAGAGAGCTAAGTTTGCATAGGGAATAATAATTACAGATGATGAGTGAAAAGTGGAAATTTTGGTCTTAAGTATGAAATTGTACTATCTATATAGGGTTAATGCATGTGGATACCTAATTACAGTTAGCTCAAATATGCTCAAGGAAATTTTGATGTTATTATCTATAGAATTGAGGGAACTATGGGGCATTGGTGATCATATAGCTAGGGGTGCTAGGGGGCACCCATGGATCCTTAAGATACAAAGTCCTAATTTATTTTAGAGGTTTGTTGAGTCTATATAGGATTTAGAGATCTTAGATTATAACTCTATGATCATTTAGAAGGGCTAAAAATAGGTCCAAAGTGGCCAAAAATATACTAACAAAGAGAACATTAAATTGAATGCAAAAAAGCAATAAGGAAGTTTTAGGGAATGTAATAATTATTATTACATATAGTTATATACATACATAGTTATATATTTATACATGTAAATCTATAAATATATAGGCACATGTGTATATACATATATTTTCATGCATGCATATACATACATGCATACATATATGTACATATATATACACACACAAATTTGTATATATACATAGAATACATTGATAATCATTAGAACAAACTAGTTATTGTGAATAGGTGTAAATATCATTGTTAATGACTAACCAATGGTGTGTTTGAAGAAAAAATTAATTGCACAACTTCTCAAACTAAATATAACACAAAAAAATTTATTATTTGATTATACTAGCATAAAATGCAACTACAAATCCAAGTGTACAAGCACAAACATTAGAAATGCAACATCACGTTTATCTATATGAAAGTAATAGTCTTTAGAGTCACATTATTCTACCCATTACATCCATTGATTGCATATTTTAATTCACAACCTCCATGAAACTATATAACTACATGATAAGAAATTAGTGCAAGGTTTACCATAGTAAAATTAAAACATAATAAATGGACAAAAAAAATTGATAATGAAGATTTTGCATCCAAAACTAGCAAGTCCGAATGTTCTAAGACTCAAAGAGTCAAATTAATTCATGTCCTCTTCATCTAATCAATAGCTTTTTTTGCAATTTTTTAAAATTGAGAGGGAAACAACCTTTAATATCATTTGAATAGGTAGGTCATACATTTTATTGTGAGTTGTTTCTACTCTACTTTTTTAATATTTTCCCATGCACTTGGATGTGTAACTATAATTCATGTTAATATAATCAAATCATAAAGTTGCCTTTTGGAATGTATTTGGTCTATAGGTTGTACAAGTAGCTTTTGTTTAAAACAAATTATAGTATTGGTTGGGCAAGTTGGTGGTTGGTAATGGCATGTAAAATTTCATCAATAATTATTAGTATATTTTATTTCATTTATTGACTCTTTTGATTTTTGGCATTAAAATCCACTTGTCTATTACATTCATGATTATTAAAATCCACTTCATAATTGAGTCATATTCTCTAAACCAAATAAAAAATAAGTCTTGTTAGTTCATGCCAAAGTATCTTTTGTGATTAATATTTTTTAACAATTTATTGTTATTGATACATTTCGACCAATTAAAACCCTATATTTTATTGTATTTACTTTCTTATTTACTTTTTATATTTTTAAACAGGGGAATCAATATGTGGTGGGATCTATAAAGTGAAGTCCTAACATGCACCACTACAACATTTATCCACATGATCTATCCTCCACACAAGTAGGAATAAATCAAAGGGAATTGAACCTACAACCATCATCTATATTTTCCAATGGATTGATTTTTTGGTCTACCCTTGAGACTATTTTATTTTCTTAGTGTTGATAAAGTAATTTTTTTTTATAGTTTTTAATAAAAAAAATATTATTTATCTCAAAGACTATTGTATACAAAAATTGAGTTCTTATTACAATTTATGTGTACATATAACATATCAAGAAAATCTCGATAGTGTTTGCTTGTTTAGAACTCTTATAAATTTTATTGGTAGCTCTTGTTCTTTGTAATTTACTTTATTCAATATATAAAAAAGAAAATATTAATAATGATCTTTTTATAATACAATACAAAAATAGAAGTTTCTTAAACAACTATTATCAATATTAAGAGACAAGACTCGTGAAAAATTAAACCATCATTTAAATATTATATTAAATAATATCATCTTTTATTTTTTATGATTGACAAGTGCCTAAAACATTTACTATTAGTCTACTTTTTAAAAATTTGATAAAATAAATAAATAAAATCATATTAAAATTTAATTTGATTTTATATACTTTAAATATTAAAATGATTATATATGTGTAAATATACATACATATGTACATATATACATAAATGCATATGCATGTACATGTGTATACGTATGCATATACATATGCATACATATACTTGTTGGAACACATTTTTCGTTGCATCAAAAGATCGGCTTGTTAGCGTTTGATACAAACGTCAATGATAAGAAGATCCACGAGAGGCGGTTAGTTCATGTCTCAAATCCAAAGGGGAACACTGACAATTAGTCCAACAATCCCCCCTTCAGCATCACCTAAGGAGATCCGAACCTGCAACCTAGCTTTGATAGCAATTTTTGGAACATGTTTGTCATTGCACCAAAAGATCAACTTGTTAATGCTTGATACAAACATCGGAGATAAGCAAATCCACATGAAGCAATTAATCCATGTCTTGAATCCGAAGGAAGACGATGACAATTAATCCAACAATACTTATATATACATATATGTATGTATATGTATATATACATATTCTTAATATTTGTGTTTTTTTTTTTTAATAAATCATATAAATATTGAAAATATCTATATAAATTGAGAAGAAATAACATTTTCAAAAGTTACAAATAAATTAAATAAATCAAAATTTTCAAATATATATATTCTAAACATTCTAAAATAAAGCGTGTACTAGAAGCTAGGAAAAAAAAAAAAATTGCAAAAAAAAAATCACATTTGTAACTAGATTTCAAAGTCATATATGAGGCATTTGACTTTATGTAAAGCCAATTAAAAGGTCATCGTTATCCATCAATTACTTTTTAATTTAGTAATTGAAAGGTATTCTTGTGTTTCACTTTTCCATACTTTCAAAAGCCTAAGTTGTCATTTACAATGTTTCAATTCAATGTAATAGATTAATCTTTCTTTATGGAGTGAGTGGTCTTTTACTCGTAAATAATCTTGAGTGGTCTTTTCCTTGAAAATAGTTAAGCCCGTGCAAGTCTTTCTATGGACTTTATCCTTACCATAATTGCTCCACATGAAAAATGTACCATTTCAACCATTAAAAAACTTTTTATTCTCTATAAAATAATTATTTATTTTAGTATATAGAGTGAAGGGCACTTAGCATGTGAAGGGCACAAAGTTTGATGTATGACATTGCTCTAATTTTGATTCACACATTATTATTGTTCCACACTTAGTGGATTACTCCACATTTCCATAAAGTATCTTAATATGACCAAATGATAGGGACTTTATGTTATTTTAAAACATAGCTATGAGTCCAAATGACAATGGAATATGCAAGTTAGTTATTGATCATGACTTTTTTATTTTTTTTATTTAATTTTAATATTTTTATTCAATTTCCCTCTTCTTTATCTTGTAACTCATGGTGTTGGAATCATAAATAATATTATAAAATGATAAACAAGTTAGAGGAAAATATAAAATGATATAAAATAGTTTATATCATATTTTTAGAATAACAAATAACATTATAAAATGATAAACAAGTTAGAGGAAAATTCTCTAACATATAAAATAGTTTAGAGGAAAATATAAAATGATATAAAAGAGTTTATATCATGTTCTTAGAATAACAAATAACATTATAAAATGATAAACAAGTTAGAGGAAAATTCTCTAACATATAAAATAGATTAGAGGAAAATATAAAATGATATAAAAGAGTTTATATCATGTTCTTAGAATAACAAATAACATTATAATATGATAAACAAATTTAGAAGAGAGAAATCACTGAATTTTAATTAGGTTAAATTAATTAACAAGTGTCATAAATAATTAGCATTTACATTTTATTACATGGATCAATATCACAAGTTTAGAGGAGAAAAATGATATAAAGAAGTTTATATTATGTTCTTAGAATAAGAAATAACATTATAAAAAATCATTTAATTTTAATTATGTTCAAGTTAATCAACAAGTGACATAAATAATTAGTGATAATTTTAGAAAATTCAAATTGTTGAAGATACTTTATTTTTTATAAAAATAATTTTATTAACTTTTAAGTAATTGTTAATGTATAAATTAATATATTTAACAATAATAAACTATTATAAAGAGTATATAAATAAATGTTATTGTGTTGGAGTAGTATGCAATTGAAATTTTTTTATTTTATAAAATTAAATTTGACACAAGTAATAAAGCAATTATAAATAACTATAATTTTGTTAAAAAAATATAAGTAAAAATTTAAAAACTGAATGATATTAATTTTATTTGTATCAATGGTTTAAGTATTAAAAGTATCATGGGTACAATCATTATTTGATTGATATGTTTGATTTGAATGAATAAATTTATTTATAAATAGTATTATAATAAGATGATATGGATTAAATCTTGGGAAAGTGCAAGAAGTTGGGTCTACTTTTTGGTCAAAAAGTAGAATTATTTTTCTTGAAAATCAAAGTTTGTCATAGTTGAAATAAACATTTGAAGTAATATGAAATGTAGGATTTAGTTTTCAAAATTGAATCTAGTTTTCAAATATGTAATTTATTATAATACTCAGATGATATCATTTTCTAATTCTTTTTGAGGAAAGATGTGTACTATGTGAAATTTGATGATGATATTTTTTATAATTTTTTCAAAATAATTTTTAATTAATTTTATATTGGTCTTAATTGGTATTTTTGAAAACCCTTGAGAAACATAATTTGAGCTAAAATAATTATAAAAATGATTATTATTATTTATTATGTAAAGAGTTATGTCTAAATTGATGACATAATTTAAAAATTAAAATTAAAATTAAAAGATAAAAAAATAATAATACTTGATATTTCAAGTTTATGGACCACTTTCCTACAAAAAAATTAATAAATAGAAAAACATTTTCAATCGTAAAAAAATACATATTTGAAAACTAAACATTGTCATATATAATGAGTTTTAATTTTATAAAAACAATTAAAAAAATTGTCAGTCATATTACTAAAGTCAATTTCACGATGATGTAGATAAAAATGTACCCATTACATTTAATAATGCATTGGGTGTCCATTTTAAAATACATACCTATTTTAAAATGGTACCTATTTTAGTTGGGTATAAATCTAGATTTGGGAGCTTCATCCTAATGGGTACCCAATTTTTATGGAACAAGTACCTATTCTTGTTGGGGTTTTTTTCGAGTCGAACACTTCCACTAAAAATAGACCCATTAGCTTGCATTTACCCTTTTGTGAAGCATGTTTATATAGATATCTAACATGTGCACTTGACATGACTAAAAATAATTTTAACATAAATGATTTAGTATAAAATATATTATAATTTTATAATTTACAAAAAATATATAGAGATCAAGTGATGTTGTATCTATGTTCGCCCTTGGCTTTCGAGGCTACAGTTTCCTGCGATGGGGCTAGGCGTAGGTTTGGGTTCTTTACCATATGTGGAGTCTAATACTCGATGCTAGGAAGGGGTCTTTCCTCAGGGGGCAAAATGGGAGGTTAGGGTGCCTTAATAAATACACAATCATGGCTCTTTTTGGTCGAGATTTTATGCCAAAAGGGGATTGGAAGAAGGAATGGGGGCAAGTGAGGATAATGGGAATGGCTATAAAGGATTAGAGAGTGGAGAAGGATACCAAGAGCATAGTGTGGGTACGATCCCCTCTATTTCCTTTGATGGGAATATTGCAGTCGAAGTGATAGTGAATGCACTATATTTTTTGGAGTTGGGTTTGATAGGTAGATTTTAGGGGTTTTGGTTGTTCCTTTCACCAATAGATTATAAATACTTGGTGCCCCATACTAGATGGTCATGTTCAAATAAACCCCAATGAAAGGGGGTTTTTCATGGTGGTGTTCAAGAGTGTGAAGGACATGAATGTTGTTCTATGCAATTACAAATGGAGTTGGGAGGAAAAACATTTATTAATGATGAAGTTGTGACACTTTTATTTCAATTCAACCACTTAATCCTTTGATTTGGCTCCATTTTGGGTAAGGCTCATGCTTTGAAGTATTGACTTTTTTAGTGGTTAATAATTGCCAATTTGCTAATAGTTGAAATTTGAGAATCCAAAATTGGCTAATAGTTTGAGCTATAATGTGACTTGAATCGCCACATTTTTTACAAAATTTTATTATAGTCTTATTTAAATCACCAAAGAATTTATTTTATTAAAAAAATTAACTCAAAAATTTACCACAATATTCAATACATGATTAGATTAGATTCATCTAATTTTTATAAATTATAGTAGAAATTTATATTAATTTGCCAATAGTATATCATAATTATTAGTTTCTTTGGGGCCATATTTCTAATCTTTAGTTTCCACTATTGATTTATGATATAATCTAATGGCCCTTGTTGTATTCCATGAGGTAAAATGTACCTGCAATTTGTAATGCTCGGGGGGCCCACAAATCCAAGTTTGATGAGCATTATAGATTGTGGGTGCATTTACCTCACATAGTACAACGAGGGTCAATAGATCAATGATCGAAAATAAATTTCAGGTCCCATGAGAATTATAAATCGTGGGTACATTTTACTTTGCAAAATATAATGAGGGTCATTATATTATATTTTAAAATAATGGTGGCAAGTAAATATTATAGCCTACCCCTTAGACCCATCGATAATTTCCACCCTTGGGCCCCTACTTTTCCATGATAATTATTTTTATATTGGATGAATTTTACATCACAATTAATGTTTTTTCTTATTATTTTTTCAAGATTAACCAAAATTTTCTACAAACTTTTAGTAGTGTACAAAAATCGCCAACACAATTAATATTTTTTTCAAAAAAAAAGGAAAGATTCACCAATAAAAATTAATATTTTTTGCTACAAAAATAAAATATTCGCCAAGATTTTATATCTTTTTTTGAAAGGGGTTTCTTCAAGTTATCATTGCTTTGAAGCCATTGGTAACTCAGAGGGGAATGTTTTGGGGGTTGATGAGGGTTCTCTAAATTTTATGTATACTACTTATGCACACATATTGGTAGAAATGGACATTACAAAAGATCTTTCAGTGGATGCACTCATGAAATTTTTAGGCAGGGAATGGAAACAAATGCTTGATTATGAAGGGTTACCATTTTGTTGTTGCAAATGCTTCAATGTTGGCCATATTGAATATCACTTCTCCAAGGGGAAGAGGATTAATCAAGAAACTTGGTGGAAAGAGGTTTTTCCCCATCACTATTCCATGGGAAAAAAAATGCTTGGATGGCAATGCCCCAATTGAGAAATCCAAATGCTACAACCATCTACAAGGAATCCCAATGGAAGGATCAATTGCAGGTGAGGGGTAACTCATCCTTTGTGGAGAAAGGCAACATCCCAAAAGAAGAGCTAGGTGGGCAATTTGAGTGTTTGAGCAAGGCTTCCTCTAAAGGTAGGAGCATTCCAGATGAGGATTTGGGAGAGCCTACATGGTCAAATGAATAGGAGGATATTTGGCATAAGGTTCAAAGGAAAAAGAATAAGAAGAGGGAATTTTCCTTCAACATGCTTCTTCACTCCCATGGAAAAGGAAAAAAGTAGCAAAAATATTTGTTGCAGATTTTTGTAATGATTAAAAATATTTATTTGTGTTAAGTTAGAGGTGAAAGTGTAACGCCCCACCATGGAACCCAAAGAAAAACATATTATACAACTAAATAACTGAATGATTTTTTTTAAAAAACATCCAATTACAACATGTGAACAAAATAATCATTTACACAGACGTTCTAAGGGTTCCACGACAATGCTACCTAAACATACACTAGAATAATATCACATCATAAAACCATATACATAAAACATAAGAATATATATATCATATCACTGATGAATAATCCCATCTCATAATCATACAATGTAAGTTATATGTTCAAGATACATCAAGTGAGACTGTGAAAAATCTCGATACATCAAAATCATAATACAATAAAGTCTCATATAATCATCATATATGAATACAATATAGATGACGATCATGTACAACTATCACACTTGTCCAAGAGCACGCTCAGCATCCAACTCATCGAACAATGGAACATCAGGAACTTGCCAAGAGAATCATATCATCTTGTACTGCATCACCTACAAGAGGACCTAGTGGAGGATAGAGCACATTCCTCCCAACCTTGTGGTACTCGAAAGTCCACCCCATTCTAGGAGATAATATCAAGTCCACAAGTCAAACAAACATACATGAAGAAAGAACATAACATCACATGGCTAACAATCACATAACATAACGATATCTAAACCACATGATAACAAACAAAATCCTAGAGGCAACATCAAGGCAAATGATAACTCTACACAAGTGACCAGATAATATGTATAAAGATAAGAGTGTCATCACATAGTTGTTTTAGGTTACCCTGGTGAATCCTCCTAGATTATCAGCCCTCGTCTTGAGTTACCCTGGCAATCTCTATCGATTCTCGACCCCTAAACAAACTCATGTGGAGTCAAATTACTTTTCGAGAGGATAAAGTAACACCCATGCCATTCCAGGCCATCTCAACCTACCCTTAGTCTATACAAGCACTAAGGTGTAAGGCGAGGCAAAACAATTATTTGATTTAATGTTGAACACTACCCAACCCCTAGTACATTAAGTTAAGGTTTTCACTAAACTAAATACTTCTAATAGGTTACCCTGGTAACCTCTTAGGGTTTCTTGCCCCTAACAAAATCCACTCTTCCTATATACCAAACATAACTTATCGACAAAACACAGGATAGCCAACATGGACATAAATAAAAATCATGAATATACCTATCCCAATCATGACAAGACATGTAACGTGCAAATAATTCCATTATGATTACATAAAGACGGTGCATGGCTATATCCCAATCAAATCATTGTAAAATCTCAACAAGGAACAAGCATTTAATGCTTAATAATGCACTTTACATTATCTAGCCTCTATAAGTTACATAAACACAATAACCCCAATAGTGCTCTTTTAAAATCATAGACAAATACATATAAAAAATTTCCAACATAATTATCTTTCGGTTCATCATGAACTTAAAGTTCATATGATTATATAATCGTCATAAAAAAATGTCAATTTATTATTATTTTTAGATAAACAAGATAAATCAATATTCATTTTTACTAAGAATACTATACATAATTATTCCTTACATTAAAGACCAAACAATTCTATTTCAATGTAAAAATTTAAATCTATATATAATCATTATATTAAAAACCATATTTACATTAGAATTGTTTTGTTCACTCTATACTTAAAAGGAAGTAAATCTCAAACCTATATATATATAGAAGAAGAATAATCTAAATTGGATTCATAATCCACATATTTAGAAGCCAAAAACTATACCCACATAAAAGTTGATGATGTAGAGTTAGAGGTACAGTTTGATTCCATCAATGACTCAAATATAATTATTGCATGATTTCAAACCCACAACTGAGGTAAAGTTAAGCATACAACATTGAAAGCAAGCATCAAATTGAGAAAGAGATTGACTACCAGGATTCAGTGAAAATGGATAATCAAACACAGCTGCACTAAATCATGGTTTTCATCAATGGCTGGAAAATAGGGAATACATGCACTCAACATGCATAGATCCAATATTAACATCATGCATTAAAAAGTAAGACACCGAAGATAATACATGCATTAAGTGAAATAGATACTTCTACAGGAAGAATTAAGTCCTTTCCCTATAAATATCGTGCTCAAGGTAGAAAGATAGCTCTTGTATCAATCAAAAATTAATGTCAACCAAGTAAAATTAAGGAAAAATCAATAGATATCAGTTAAGAAAGAAAACCAGAGGTCGTTTCTACGCGATGACACAAAATACAATGATGAGTTTAATAACGAATACTAATTGTGCATGGGTTTCGATTCAAGATAGATAGTAATGAAGCTAAAGTCGTGGAAACCAAACTTCACAATAAACAAGAACACATGCATACTAAAAAGGTGCAAAATCCTTCAAGGCTTAATCACAGAGGACTCAGGTTAAGGCTAAGACAACAATACCAACCAACTTAACATAAAAAATTTAGAGATCCAACCAACATACTAGGATAACCGAATTTTATAGAAGCAAAAGATGAAAGCGCTTCATGAGGCATTCTTATGATTTGGTAAAAAGATGATGACCAATAAAAGGATAGTGACGACTTCCATTAAAAAAGCATAATATGAATGATAGATATATATATAAATGCAATGTTGGCAACATACAAGAAAACTTTGAAAGCAAAGCAGGTGGGGATGAAAATAAGGTAGGTCATGCGCATCTCAAACAAGAAAAAAGAAATAAGAAAACAATAAAGATTTTAATTGCCCGAGCATAGATATATGAGATGAATATCATGGCTCTTCATACCATCCCCAAAAATGGTTTCATAATCAAAGAAAAGATAGAATCTTGATTTCAAGGAAGCTTTTTATTCAAAGAAGAGATAAAAAATAGCACAATGATGAGAGCTTTATTCGATCAATAGGCCGATAATGAAGTCTCCTAATAGTTTAAAAATTAAAGAAATTTCCTAAAGATTCAAGAATTCATAACTAGGTTTTCTCATGTTTTCTTTTTCTCTAATGTTTCTTCAATTTAAACAAAACTTATGCGACAATGATTTCATTTTTTGTTGTTTGTGCAGATTACTCAGCATACAGGTTCAACATAAGGGAAAATAACATAACCCAAACGAAATTCAGAAGTTTCAAATTCAAAAAATTAACCAATACGAAAACTTGGAATAATCTCTTGAACTCCAACGAAGAAGGGAATAAGGCATGAAAAAATGATTCTGGATACCTTCCGTCACCCACAAAAGCCTTTGAATTTCACAATCTTCAAAACTTTTCAATTGAAACGCACAGAGAAACAAAAATATTTTTCCCCAAAAACTATCGTGAAATAACTTTTCCAGAAAACCCAATTGTCGTGCACAAAAATTGCATAACATTGATTTTTAATTAATTTTCAATTAAATTACAATCACAAAGCTTAACTGATAGTCTGCATGCAAATGAAATTGATCAAGAAGATCAAATTAAACAATGACTCAAGATGACACTTCCTCATTTCAAATCATGTTTTTAGATATTTTGCATAATCTATTGAAAAAAATATTTTAAAAGAATTTAAGTTTGCACAATCAATCAACATTTATATATAATTAGTATTCTATTTAATAATTTTAATTTAATCAAATATTTTAAACATTAAATCAAACTTTAATTATAAAGTAATCTTACATAATTTTTTTAATCTAACATTGCAATTAAATTACAATAAAATCAAATACTTAAAAATCCAATCATTTAACTAATTAAACAAATCTATTTCCAACATGACGAAACTACAAACGAAATGACAAAATGAACAACAAACAAAAATGGGTAAAAAATGGGTACTCATTCTATCAAGAATGATGGCTTAAGAAAGAGGACCTAACATTATCTCTGAAACAACATGTTTCCATCGGATCATGACATGCTCAGACCTGACAAAGTAGGTGGAGTCAATGTCTGTACCTGCAAACTGCATAAAACAAAACTATCAAACATATCAACATCTATCGACAATCACACCATGAAGGAGAGTCGTAGCATAGCAAGGTACTCACGAGTGATTAATGCTACACTATCTCCTTCACCAAGATTTACATGCATCATTATATCATAAAAATCAAATACATCATGATAAACTCATTAAAAATCAGAAACAAAATGAAACGTAACACACAAATTTCTATCATAATGTCACCACGCGAACATAACCAGATGATCACAATGTCTAATGTATCATCATCAGAGTATAAATACTAACATAACATATACATCATAACTGAAATAATATAATATAGTATCCAAAACAACTAAAAGAATAGCAAACAAACATAAGGAAACTGAAACAAATAGTAGCAACTAGAGGGACACTACATCCTTCCACCCTAAGATAAGGCTTACTCCTGGAAGCCTGCAAAAAAATAAGGATAAAGCTCCATCATGTGTGCCGCATCCTCCCAAGTAGTTGATGCCTCATCACTAGGATCCCACTGGACCCTCACCTAATCAACATATCAACTATTGAGGGCGAGCCTCCTGCACTGAAGAATTCCCATGGGTTCCAAAGCGAGCTTCCTGTCCTCTACCTATAATGCATTCCAATCAAGCACATGCGAAATATCAAGATGATAAGGTCTAAGAATAGATACATGGAATACATTATGAATGCATGAAAAATTGGGCGGTAAAGCAAGACGATACACTACAGGACCAATCCTCTCTAGAATCTTGAACGGTCCAATGAAAAAAGGAATGAGCTTAGAGCCTTTTCTATAACGGATCAGACTCTTCCGTAGACACACCCAAAGAAATACCCTATCTCCAACTAAAAAAGGATGATCCACTCTATGAGCATCAATACAATTCTTCTACCTATCCTATGCCACCACCAAGTGATCTCTGATGCGATTAACCTATTGCTCCATATCTAGAAGCATCTCGAGTCCAAGAATAACTCTATCCTCAAGTCGATCCCAACTCAACAAAGTCCGGCAAGGATGTCCATACAATGCCTGAAAATGAGGCATACCTATGGAACTATGATACCCATTATTATAGGCAAACTCAACTAAGTAGAAATAATTTTCCCAATGTGAATGTTGATCCATAACATACATCCTGAGCATATCCTCGTGAATCTGATTGACCCTATCGGTTTTTCCGTTGATCTTTGGGTGATAAGCTAAACTGAAGTTCACCTGAGTACCTAAGGCATGCTGTAAGGATGTCCATAATGCTGATATAAACATAGGGTCTCTATTTGAAATGATTTTGCATGGAATTTTATGCAAACAAACAATATCTTCCATGAATATCTTTGCCATAGATGAGGCATTATAGGATGAATGAACTGGAGAAAAATGTGCTACCTTATTCAACTTGTCAACAGTAACCATAATAGCATCATGCCGATGAGATGACATATGCAACCCAACAATGAAGTCTACCGATATGATATCCCACTTCCATTCAAGAACAAGATGTGGATGTAAAACTCCTATAGGATGTTGATGCTCAACCTTAACACTCTGGCACTCAAGACATCTTGAAACAAAATCAGCGATATCACGCTTCATCCCAAGCCAAAAGTACAACTGTCAAAGATCCCCATGCATCTTCTTGAGCTGAATAAGGTGATCGATATGCCTCTTATATAATCAAAGTGCAAAGACCATCAACAAGTGGCACATAGATATGACCCACATGTCGCAACAAACCATCTAACTCGATAGTATATCCTGTGAATCTACCCTCAAAGGATCTACCTGATTCAAACTCCATCTTCACCTCTTGATACAGTTTGTCTATAGGAAGTGATGCTATAATTTGACTCCTCAAATCAACTCCAAGAGTCATGATAGAAATCCCATGCCTTCACTGACTAAGATCATCAATCACTACGTTCTCCTTCCCCTGGATAAATTTCACCTCAAAGTCATACTCACATAAGAACTCCATCCACCATCTCTACCTAGCATTCAAATTAGGCTGTGTGAAAATGTACTGAAAACTACAGTGATCACTGTGAAGTTCAAAATGGTGACCCAACAAGAAATTCCTCCACCAAACCAAAGAATGAACAACTACAACGAACTCCAAATCATGTGTAGGATAGTTTGGCTTGTGATCCTTGAGTTTATGAGACTCATAAGTGATCACACAACCATCTTGCATCAGAATGACTCCTAATCCCTCCAAAGACACATTAGTGCAAACAAAAAAGTCCTTAGTAGGATTAGGAATGACTAAGATAGGCACACTCGTCAAATTTTCCTTGAGTGTCTGGAAATTTGACTAACACAGATTTGACTAAATGAATTTTTTCCCTTTCCTCTAAAGATAAGTAATAGGATGAGAAATCCTTGAAAACCCCTGAAAAAACCATTTGTAATACTTGGCAAGACCCATAAAACTATGAACCTCTAGTACATTTGTAGGCATGGGCCAATCAATGATGGCTTGGATCTTCAAAAGATATGTAACAATACCCTTTCTAGAGATAAAATGACCAAGGTATTTCACCTAATTTTGGAAGAACTCACACTTCGAAAAATTTGCAAACAACTAATTCTCTCTCAAGCACTACAATACTTGTCTCATGTGCTCCTCGTGCTCCTTCATATCTCTCGAATAGATCAAAATATCATTAAGAAACACAAGAACAAAATGATCAAGGTATGTGCAAAAGACACTGTTCATCAAACTCATGAAAATGGTTGGTGCATTTGCTAACCCAAATAGTACAACTGTGAACTCATAGTGCCCGTAACGAGTTTGAAATGTTGTTTTATGAATGTTCGCTTTAGAAATGCGCAGTTGATGGTATCCCAATTTCAAATCAATTTTAGAAAAAAAAATTATCCCCCTTGATCTGATAAAAAAGATCATCAATTCTAGGCAAAGGATATTGATTCTTAACCATCACTTTGTTCAATTGACGATAATCAATGCATAATATGAGAGGCTTTTCCTTCTTCTTCATGAAGATGAATGGTGCTCCCAAAGGATAAACACTCAGATGAATAAAAACCTTAGCCAAAATTTCCTCTAGTTGTAGACGAAGCTCCTCAAGTTCCTATGTGGTCATTCTATATGGAGCTTGAGATATAGGCTCTACTCCAGGAACTAGATAGATTCTAAAATCTATGTCATGTTTTGGTGGCATACCCGGAATATCACTGGGAAAAAAATCTATGAATTCCCCAAGAATAGGGTAATCATCAAGAGATACCTCTTGAGTCTCCCCTACCTCCAAGTCATTAACTATTGCTGAAAATTGCTGACAAACCTATCGCATGCATCTCCTTAATTACATAGTAGATATAATCCGCAAGGAGATGGATCTTTGCACACCGATTATTTCAACTTCTGCACTAGAATCATCTAAGAAATGTACTATCTTCTATCGACAATTAATCACAACACTATGGGATTCCAACTAGTCCATACCCAATACAATGTGATATGAACCAAGGGGTGTAACCTGAAGATCTACTGATGTAGATAGTGATCCAATCCTAATTCCATAATTGTGAACAAGGGATTCTACTACTACCTTCTCCCTAGAGGCCAATTCTACCTTCCACCTAACGCATTTCTTTACTACCACAAGTCCACATCTCTCAACAATAGATCGGAAAATAAATGAATCAGATGCTCCAAAATCAAAAAGGATAGAAACATTAATACCCTATAATTGAACTGAAGCCTCAACCATAGTATTCTGATGGTTTTCTTGACATCTATCTACCATAGAAAAAACTCTGTGAGAATGACCTGGATCTCCAACTATCAACTCTGAAGCTGCGGGTTGCTGACCAAACCATGATGTACCTCTCATCGGACACTACCTCGCAATGTGACCCTGCTGACCATATGCAAATCAACTAGTGCCTCTGCCACCCGAAGGTGCATTCAACTACTGAAAACTACCTTTGCTAACCATAGACTATGCACTCTGTGCTGACTGATCTTGATGGTTGCACTTATTACACCACCAACTATAGTTCTTCCCGAACTATGAACCATTACCCGACTGAAATTGAGAACTCTTATTCTTTGGTGGGTAACGTTGTTGTTTCTTCTATACCCTTAGCGGGTGCCTATTGGTTCCGAGAAGAACCTCCTGTCTATGTCGGACCACCATACGGACCAAAACCTATAGTAGGTGCACTACCTATCTGAACACTTGTATGTCCACCCAATGCCATATATAGATTATCCTCCACAATTCATGCCTTCTCCATGACTATCTCCATTGTCTTCGGCTCAAAGACTCAAACTCCTCTCCTGATATAGGTCTTCAATCCCCTGATGAAGTGTTGTACCAACATAGCCTCATCGTCCACAATCCCAACATATTGTTTGAGCTCGTAGAACCTACGCTCAAACTACTCAACTAAAATAGCTATATAATGTAGCGAATGGAACTCGTCTACACAACGTTGTCTCCCATGCTTTGATAGGAAACGTGCTCTAAAACGCTCCAAGAACATATCTCATGATACTAAACCAATCTCCAAGTGAAACTTTTGCTCCTCCAATCGTCACCATGTAGAGGCAAATCCTCTAGGATGCATAATGGTGCATCTAGCTTTGGTTTTTCTACCATATGGATGCATAGAAAAATACCGTCCCAAGTCTAGCATCCAAGTTTCTGCTTCCATACTACCATTGGTACCATCAAATGTGGGAGGGCATGCCCTCAATAAATCTCTCATATGCCCTGCAGCAACCAAATCTTGCTCCATAGTCTCAACAACTCTCCTAGGTGATTCATCTCATTCTCTATCCACTTCCTGTTCAACCTCCTATCTAGGACCAAGGCGAGCAGGAACCTACTCAAGAAAGGGACACAACAAAGCTCTCTCTGACTCTAGCTGAATCAGATTCAATTCCTCATCCACCTGCTTAACTTGAGGTTCCAACTGCTCAACATGCTCACTCTCATGAGAGGTCTGAGGAGGAGTATCCTGACAATTAGCCACACGACCACCACCTCATCCTCAACCACGACCCCTACCACAATGTCTAGGCATGATCCTACATAATACCAAAGACAAGTCTCAGTTTCAAGATACAAAAGACAACAGGAAAACAAACACTATAGAGTCTAACATCTAGGACAACCTAATGGGCTCATAAGAACCAGAGTACCCAGTGTAAGAACCTTGTGCTATGATACCAAGCAATAATGCACCACCATGGAACCAAGAGAACAACACATTATACAACTAAATAACTGAATGATTTTATTTTTTTAAACATCCAATTACAAGATGTGAACAAAATAAAAATTTACACAAATGTTCTCGGGGTTCTACGACAACACTACCTAAACATACACTAGAAGAATATCACATCATAAAACCATATACATAAAACAAAAGAATATATATATAATATCATTGATGAATAATCCCATCTCATAATCATACAATGTAAGTTATATGTTCAAGATACATCAAGCAAGATTGTGACAAATCTTGATACATAAAAATCATAATACAATAAAGTCTCATATAATCATCATATATGAATAAAATATAGATGATGATCATGTACAACTGCCACACTTGTCCAAGAGCATGCTTAGTGTCCAACTCATCAATCAATGGAACATCAAGAACCTAACAAAAGAATCATATCATCTTGTACTGCATCATCTGAAAGGGGACCCAATGGAGGATAGAGCACGTTCCTCCCAACCATGTGGTACTCGAAATTCCACCCCCGTGCTAGGAGATAATATTAGGTCCACAAGTCAAACAAACATACATGAAGATAGAACATAACATCACATGGTTGACAATCACATAACAACACAACGATATCTAAACCACATGATAATCAAAATCCTTGAGGAAACAACAAGGAAAATGGTAACTCTACACAATATACCACATAACATGCATAAGGATAAGAGTGTCATCACACAGTTGTTTTAGGTTACCTTGGTGAATCTTCCTAGATTACTGGCCCTCGTCCTGAGTTACCCTAGCAATCTCTATTGATTCTCGACCCCTAAACGAACTCATGTGGAGTCGAATTAATTTTCAAGAGGAAAAAGTAATGACCATGCCATTCTAGGCCATCTCAACCTACCCTTAATCTATACAAGCACTAAGGTGTAAGGCAAGGTGAAACAATTATCTGATTTTATTTTGAGCACTACCCAACCCCTAGTACATTAAGTTCAAGTTTTCAGCGAATTAACTACTTCTAATAGGTTACCTTGGTAACCTCTTAGGGTTTTGGCCCCTACCAAAAGCCACTCTTCCTATATACCAAAATCATAACTTACTGACAAAACACAAGATAGCCAACATGCACATAAAGAAAAATCATAAATATACCTATCCCAATCATGACAGGACATGTAACGTGCAAATACTTCCATTAAGATAGTGCATGGCTATATCCCAATCAAATCATTGTAAAAGATCAACAAGGAACAAACATTTAATGCTTAATAATGCAATTTACATTATCCAGCCTCTGGAAGTTACAAAAACACAATAACCCCAATAGTGCTCTTTTAAAATCATAGACAAATACATATAAAGTTTTTCCAACATAATTATCTTTCGGTTCATCATGAACTTAAAGTTCAAATGATAATATAATTGTCATAACAAAATGTCAATTTTTATTTATTTTTAGATAAACAAGATAATCAATATTCATTTTTACTAAGAATACTATACATAATTATTCCTTACATTAAAGACCAAACAATTCTATTTCAATGTAAAAATTTAAATCTATATATAATCATTATATTAAAAACCATATTTACATTAGAATTGTTTTGTTCACTCTATAATCAAAAGGAATTGAATCTCAAACCTATATATATACATATATATATATAGAAATATATTTATATATATATAGAAGAAGAATAATCTATATCGGATTCATAATCCACATATTTAGAAACCAAAAACTATATACACAAAATTCGGTTATGTAGAGTTAGAGCTACAGTTTGATTCCATTGACAACTCAAATATAATTATTGCATGGTTTCAAACCCATGGTTGAGGTAAAGTTAAGCATCCAACATCCAAAGCAAGCATCAAACTAAGAAAGAGATTGACTACCAGGATTCCGTGAAAATGGATAATCACATACAGCTGCACAAAATCATGGTTTCCATCGATGACTGGAAAATAGGGAATGCATGCACTCAGCATGCGTAGATCCAACATTAACATCATGAATTAAAAAGTAAGATATAAAAGATAATACATGCGTTAAGTGAAATAGATACTTCTACAGGAAGAATCAATTCCTTTCCCTATTAATATCGAACTCAAGGCAGAAGGATATCTCTTGTATCAATCTAAAATTAATATCAAGAAAGTAAAATTAAGGAAAAATCAATAGATTTCGGTTAAGAAAGAAAACCAGAGGTTGTTTCTATGTGGCGACCCAAAATAAAACGATGAGTTTGACAATGAATACTAACTATGCATGGTTTTCGATTCAAGATAGATAGTAACGAAGCCAAAGTCATGGAAACCAGAATTCACAATAAAAAAGAATGCATGCATACTATAAAGATGTGAATGCCTTCAAGGCTTAATCATAGAGGAGTGGGTTAAGGTTGAGACAACAATACCAGCCAACTTAACATCAGAAATTTAGAGATCCAACCAACATACCAAGATAACCGAATTTTATAGAAGCAAAAGATGAAAGTGCTTCACAAGGAATTCATATGATTTGGTAAAAAGATGATAACCAATAAAAGGACAGTGACGTCTTCCGTAAAAACAAGCATAATATGAATGATATATATATAATATATATATATATATAACGTTGGAAACACTCAAGAGAAAAATGAAAGCAAAGTTGGTGGGGACGAAAAGAAGGTAGGCCGCATGCTCTAAGACAATACAAAAGAAATAATAAAATAATAAAGAGTTTAATCTATTGAGCATAGATATATGAGATGAACATGGCTCTTCATACCATCCTCAAAAATGGTTTCATAATCCAAGAAAAGATAGAATCTTGATTTCAAGGAAGCTTTTTATACAAAGAAGTGAGAAACAATAGCGTAATGATGAAAGCTTTATTCGATCAACAGGTTGATAATGAAGTCTCCTAACAGTTTAAAAACTAAAGAAATTTCCTAAAGATTCAAGAATTCATAACTAGGTTTTCTCAAGTTTTCTTTTTTTTGTAATATTTCTTCGATTTAATCAAAACTTATGCAACAATGATTTCATTTTCTGTTGTTTGTGCAGATTAATCAACATACAGGTTCAACATAAGGGAAAATCACATAACACAGATGACATTCAAAAAAATTGAATTCAAAAAATTAACCGAGAAGAAAACCTGGAATAATCTCTCAAACTCCGACGAAGAAGGGAATAAGGCACAAAAAAAGGATTCTGGATACCTTCCGTCACTCACAACAACCTTCAAATTTCATCATCTTCAAAAAATTTCAATTGAAACACACAAAGAAACATAAATCCTTTTCCCCAAAAACTGTTGTGAAACAATTTTTTTAGAAAAAACCCAATTGTTGTGCACAAAAATTTCGTAACATTGCTTTTTAATTAATTTTCAATTAAATTGCAATCACAAAGCTTAACTGTCAGTCTGCATGCGAACGAAATTGATCAAGAAGATCAAATTAAACAATAACTCAAGATGACACTTCCTCATTTTGAATCACGTTTTCAGATATTTTGCATAATCTATTGGAAACAACTATTTAAAAATATCTATTTTAAAAGCATTTAAGTTTGCACAATCAATCAACAATTACATTTAATTAGTATTCTATTTAATAATTTTAAATTAATGAAATATTTTAAACATTAAATCAAAATTTAATTATAAAGTAATCTAACATAATTATTTTAATCTAACATTGCAATTAAATTAAAATAAAATCAAAAACTTAAAAATCCAATCATTTAACTAATTAAACAAATCAATTTCCAACATGAAGAAACTATAAACGTCATGACGAAACGAAAGACAAACAAACATGTGACAAATAGGTACTCATTCTATCAAGAATAATGGCTTAAGAAATATGACCTGACACTATCTTCAAAACAACATGTTTCCATCAGGTCATGACATGCTCAGACCTGAGAAAGTAGGTGGAGTTGATGTCTACACCTGTAAACTGCATAAAACAACATTGTCAAACATATCAACATCTATCAACAATCACGCCGTGAAGGAGAGTCACAACGTAGCAAGGTACTCACGAGTGAGTAATGCTACACTGTCTCCTTCACCAAGACTGGCATGCATTATTACATCATAAACATCAAATAAATCATTTATAAACTCAGTAAAACTTAGAAACAACATGAAACGTAACACACATAATGTCTATCATAATGTCACCACACGAACATAACCAAATAATCACAATATCTAACATACAATCTGCATCGTAACTAAAATAATGTAATATAGTATCCAAAATAATTAAATGACTAGCAAACGAACATAAGCAAACTGAAACAAATAGTAGCAACTGGAGGGACACTACAGAAAGGGTTATATGACAGGTAGAAATGTGTTTAGGGTGGATACTTAAATGGGGAGTGTTGAAGGTAGTGTGGGGTTTATAAGGCATTTTCATTACAATTTAAAATCTTCTCAAGGATGTAAAGGATGGATGTAATTCCTTTTATAGATTATATAAAAAACATGTAGGGTATCCTTACTTTAACTAATCAAAATATATATATATAGAGAGAGAGAGAGAGATAAATATGCATCACAATAAATTTAAGATAAATAAAGGAAAAACCATATAGATCAATCTTGAACATAAATTCATCAAGATATATGTGTGTGTGTGTGTGTGCAATGAAAAGTGGGTGAATAGGTTATCCGCATGCTTCTCTTCTCAAACCCTAACAAGCCTCATAATAATGCTACAATGAATACAAACACATGAAATTATGAACAAGGGCACATGGGCATGGGTTTCTATGGAGTATGTAATTATATTAAGGGCACAAATATAGTAGGTAATAAATATTTGGGTAGTCCCCTTTCCTTTTTCATGCAAATAACATACCTAAATTCAAAATAAATGAACAAATTATCAATTTGGAAGATATATGTACAAGATCACATCCTAATTTTTAGGTTTTCAATATTGTAGCCCAATGTAGGTGACCTTTACACTTGGAACAAAAAGTATTGAAAATATGGATTAGAGGAAGAAATTATCATTTTCCCTTATGCTAGGGGTTTCTTTATCTTTCAATTTGATTATCTCAAGGATAAGGAGATAGTGTTAAAAATGTCTTTTAAAATTTTAAGGATATTATTTGTGCATGAAACCATGGTTTCCAAATTTTGATCCTCAAGTTGATTCCTTATCTTCTACTTGTCTAGGATTTTGGCTATCATATCTACCCTTTCAATTTTGGTGATTAGAAAGCCTAAGGGATACTACCAATAGAATAGGAAAGTATCAGTATATTTTAATAGAGACTTCCAATTACTCCTACCCTACCTATGTGTCTATATTACCAAGATAGATATATCTAAGAGGATCCCTATTGAGGTTTCTTTGAAGGTTGGAAATACAAGATGGAAGAAGATAGTAGATTACAAAATAGTTGTTTTTAGGTGTATAATTTTTTTTTATTAGAGGTAAACAATAGGTTTTGAAGGGGCCTGAAAGCCTTTACAAAAAGAGCATCTGAAACAAAAGATACAAGTGACTAGAACACATCAACCCAACCACATCATAGAAACATTAAAAAGTCAACAAAAAAGAAGGAATCTAACCAACAACATTACATATTTTTTAGAATATCAGCAACCTCCACATCACATGCCGCATTCTTTAGGCCCTCATCCCCAACAAAAAATAAATCTTTAATAGGAGAACCTACCTGAGATTTGGTCTTGTTACCGGTCCTAGCCCTAGGCCCACCCAATTTAACCTCACTAATCAAAACATTACTCTTCTCACCACCCTTATCACCAAGCACCTCCCCCTCCATCAACATGCCATTAGCACTAGTATCATCAACCTCCTTGAAAATTTTGACACTATCAACAGGAGAAGTAATACCAACAGATTCAAAATTAAATCCAGATTTAGTCCCCTCCCCACCTTTATCCATATTAGCATATAACCTCTCCATATGATTTTCCAAGGTGAGGAATCTTCCTTCAAGATTCTGCTTCATCAGAAGCATTTCCTCTGCCACAATTTTTAGAGAATTCATCAGATCATCAATCTGATCTTGAACTAAGGACTCATGTGATTTTCTCATCACACCACACACTTTCACATTTTTCATATCTAGTTCATGGAAAATCCATTTAAAAATCTTATAGAAAATAATGGAGCCCTCTTTGGTATCTCCCAAAACATTAGATATATTCTCTTTATCAATATTGAAAACATCCTTACCCTCAACATCCTCCTCGTGCGAGGAGCTTCCCTTGTCCAAGTGTCCCTTATCAACAACAATCAAAATCTTGATTTTACGAATGGACTCCAAAATCTCCACAACAACTGCCTTCCTTTTCATCTTCCTATCTGGGTCCACCATAGGAGAATCCTCAACACCCTACCCCACCTTAGCCATAGCCTTCTTATCCTTCTGCAAATCCCTAACCCTGACTGGAGAAACAGTAGCTTCTTGTTTGCCAAAAATTTTGAGTGGAGAATTTAACTCCAGCATTTTACTCGCAGACCTCACCACCGAATTCTTACTACTTCCCATGATTAGCTCCTTTTTTTTAGAACAGGGAGAGGTGAAGACACCTCACCAACCACATCCTTCTTCTCCTTTTTGCTATGACTCAACATTTCATCAGTCGACTCCTCACTACAAGTGTCATAACCCTAATTAGGGCTCGAATCCTCTTTTTCAAAATTCCCTAGAGCAAGGGAATGCATATTCACATCCATGGTTGTAAGATATTCTGGCACATAATCAACATCATCCTCAAACATCGACTCCGTTTCCAAAATGAGCTTCCTCTTTTTCCATTTTTTGCTAGCCGACTCCTCCTCAAAGACCGTCTCATAACCCTCCTCCTTCTTTTGTTGCAAACCCTTTGGGGTAGCAAGTGGCTTAACCACTTCAAAATCTTTGGCATAGTCAGAAATTAAAAGGATCAGCCCCACATGAAGAACTAGGTTCTTCGGGTTTTTCTTATGATCTGTAATGCCAACATCCAAATAAGCCAAAAGGTGAAAGGGAAAGGAAATCCTTTTCTTATGGTGAAATTGATTAAGAATAAAAAAATGATAAGCATTTACCACAAAGAAGTGAAATTCAAGGGAAATGAACCACATAATATCCTCAGCCACATCCCCTGCAACGCCTTGATAGATTTCCTCTGATATCCCCCACTCCTCACCATGTGAAGGTCTTGAGCTTCATTGTCTTTAAAAAAAATTTGCATGGCATTCTACGCTTCTTTTTTGTCTTTGAATAATTTCATACCCTTCATCAAAAAACTAGTGATTTTATCTATGAAGTCTTTGTTAACATCAAACTCCATTCCTCCAAGCTTCAGAACCCTATTGTTCCAATTTATAGCAAACAAAGCAATAGTCTGAGGGTTATTTCCATGTAACTTCTCTAGATATGGTCTCAACCCTCCCTTCTCAAGGATTTTATAGACCTTCGACTTCTTCTTTATTATATCGCACGAGAAAGGTTCCATACGATTCCTATCTCTTCCCATGGTTGCTGAAATTACAGAGTTGAGAATTTAAAAAAAATTAAAAATAATGAAGAAAATTCTCAAGAAAGAAGTGCTAAGAATACCCACAATCTATGTGAGGTAGGAATCATGGAAGAGGTGATTAATTATCCTAATGTTCCATTCCCTACAGATAGAAAACCTTATACAATCAGCTCGAGCCAAGTCTTGCTTAACACTCCTCCATATCATAACCTTCCACGTGATGAAATTCATGCGTGCCCCAAGCCTTAATAAATTATTAATCACCTTCAATTTGTACATCATGATTAATAGTTGCAATATATTCTATAGGTAGAGGGCCGTTCAGACCCCATTCCCTAGCCCCTCTAACTCCAAGATTAGCAAAAATATCAGCAAGTCTATTTCCCTCTCTCAAAATATGAGAGATATAATAATCATCAAAGGATTTCAGAATATCAATAGAGTCTCTAATCAGATTTTCAATAGTCCAAGAGGTGGTAGCATGATTTTTCAAATTGTTAATGATATTGAGAGAATCCCTCTCATGCCAAACATTCTTGAATCCTTTAGTTTGAGCCAGTTTGAGTCCATGATAGGTAGCAGTTGCTTCCACATAGTGGTTTGTCTAGGTTCCCAAAGGGAGCACCACAATAGAAATGAGCCTACCACTAGAATTTTTTATCACTCCCCCACAACCAGCAACTCCTGGATTTCCTTTAGCCACTCTATCAAATTTAACCTTTACCCAACCATCCAGAGGAGCTTTCCAAGAAACATTCTCTCTAGAGGCTTTTGCTTTAGTAAATGGGACAAAAATATCACAAGGAAAATTCCACTTCCGTGCAACCAAAATATCATAGTGACTCAGCATGATCTTTTTCCCATTGTGAAAAGATATCCCGGCCATAAAATTTTCTTTAATAGCCACATATATTTTATAGGCCACAAAGATAACAGGGAGAGAAGAGCTCCTGAAAATCCTATTATTACGTTCAAGCCACACACCCTAAGTAATATGAGGTAGAGAAAGAGACCAAAAAACTTGCAAAGCAAGATTAGAAGTAGGGCCAATCTATTGAGACCAAGTCCTTAATCAAAGTAGGGAACACCCAAATGAGATTCCAAAGATAGAGCACATGTGCCCACACACCTCTAGGAAAACTATAGCCACTCAGTAGATGGAGCGAATCTTCAAACTCCTCTTCACCCAGAAAGCACCAACTGGGCATTATAAAACCTTTCTTGACCAAATTGCCAGTAGGTAATACCTTGTTCTAGAAGAAGAGACAAAAGAAAATATTAACCTTAGGGGTCAATCTTGAAGACCAAACGGAGACCCAAAAAGGAGTTGGGCCAACGAAGGAATCATTAATATGAAAGGCCAAAGAAATAGAGAAGTTACCATTAGATGAAGGCTTCCAAGTAAATTTGTTTATAGAAGGGATATAGGGGATATGGACCAAGGAGAGGGCCTTGAACAAGACCTCAAACCTCAGATCAACTTCATGCAACCTTTTCCAATAGCCTTCAGCAATATAATCATCAACAAATCTACCAAACCGCTGCAAACAAATTTTGATCAAAGGTTGATCCCACGGTTCATCTTTAAGCAGCCTATTGCCAAGCCAAATATCTTCATAGAACAAAATCTTTCTACCATTGCCCAGCTGCCTGAAAAGCCCCTTAGATAAAATCCTATGAGCATTGACCATAGAATTCCAAAGAGTAGACCCAGAAGCGAGAGAAAATTCAAGAATTAAGAAATATATTATAACATTAACACCACATAAGTACTTGCTCCGATAATTTTTTCCCATTCACTCTTAGCTAACAATAAATTCCATAATTGTTTACCAAGAAGAGCAATATTGAACTCACAGATTTTCTAAATTCCAAGTCCACCAACCCTTTTATGTATACAGACATCATCCCACGCAACTAGATGGATTCTTCTACTATCCTCAACACCAAACCAGAGGAAATTTTTCTGAATTCCTTCCAATTTATCCACAAATTTCCTAGGCATGAAAAATAAATTGAGAGCATAAACAAGGAGATTTTGGAGATTTGACTTAATCAGTTGCACTTTCCCAGCTTGGCTCAACACCACCCCCTTCCATCCAACCAATTTAGAATTGAAATTATCAATCAACACCCACCACAAGGACTCAGGAACATTAGAGCCCAAGGGGAGCCCAAAATAGGAAGCTGAAAGATCACCAATCTAGCATTGCAAGATTCTAGCAATTTTTATCTGCTTATGGTCTGGAGTATTAAAAAAGAAGATCACACTCTTGGCTAAGCTAACTTTCTACCTAGAAGCAGCTTCATACCTCTATAAAATAAGTTTAATAGCCTTGGCTTCCTTAATAAAGGCCTCCCCAAGCATGAGAGAATCATCCACAAAATTTTGATGGGAGAAAATAAAATTACTAGAAGAAGGGGCTAAGTCAGTCATAGCTATAGAATTAATGAATCCCTAAATGATATGCCCCAAATATTCCACCATAATGATAAACAGAAAGGGAGATATCGGATCCCCTTTCCTTAGACCCCTAGAGCAGTCAAACATAGGAGAGGGCGACCAATTGACTAGGATAGAAAATTGGGGAGTGGAAAATAAATGAATCATAGGAGTCACCATCTTCTCCCCAAAGACAAATGAAAACATAAACTTGGAAATAAATCTCCAATCTTCTCTATCATAAGCTTTAAGTAATTCAAGCTTCAGAATAAACCCAACATGCTTATTGACAGTTAAGGAGTGAATATTCTCATGAACAAAGAGAATGGAATCCAATATTTTCCTACCCTCCACAAACCCATTTTACTGAGGTGAAATGATAAGGGGAAAAAAACTTTGCAACCTGACTGCGAGCACCTTGGAAAAGATCTTATAGATCGAATTGCATAAAGTAATAGGACAAAATTCATTAAAAGAAGAAGCCCATGGTTTCTTGGGAACCAGAACAACAAAAGAGGAATTTCAATCCTTTAGAAGAGAGTGGGTCTGAAAAAAATATTTATTAGCATCAACCACCTCCTTGGCAATAATTTCCCAAAAGAACTAAAAATATAACATGGAGAAGCCATCCGGGCTTGACGCCTTATTCCCTTCAAAGGAGATAACAACACTTCTAATTTCCTCCACGGACAAAATGCAAACCAACTTCTTATTAGTCTCTTCATTAATGATTTGAGGGATGTCCCTAAGACTATCCACCTGACAATCCAAATCAAGCTCCCCCTCCACCACAAGCAGATTAGAGAAATACGAAGAAGCAACATTCTGCAAATCAACATCATTTTCTAGAACTTGATTATTAAAGTTAGTAGTGTTAATGCGATTGAAAGCCTTGTGTTTCAAAGTAGAAAGGTGAAACAAATTTGTATTCCTTTCCCCACTATTAAGCCACATGATCCTTGACCATTGCTTCCAAAAAATTTCTTCCTTAGCGATAATATTTTGCAATTTGGAAAGAAGAAATTTTTCTTTCAAAACCAAGGCCTGATCATACCCAGAGACTTGGATAGATTGTTGCACATCTTGAAGCTCATTAGTCACCCCCTCCTTATCAAGGAAAAATATGACCAAAGGAAGACTAATTCCATTTCCTATTATTGTCCTTCACATTAGCAAGCTTCTTAGCAATTCCGAACATAGAAAACCCATCCACCTGAATGCTCCACCACATAGAAACCAAATTACTAATATCTGGTTGATAGGTCCACATCTTCTCAAATTTGAAAGAAATGTTTTTTTTGCTCCCAAGAAATCCAGTGACAAAGACAAAGGAAAATGATCTGAACCCAATCTATTCAAAGAAGAGAGCGAGAAATATTAGGACATCAGCCAATCAAGGGTTATTAAAGCACAATCAAGCTTAACCTAGATAAGAGAATCTCCCACCCACCTATTAGACCAAGTAAAAGAAGCACCCTTGAGGTCTAGATCAAGAAGAGCATGATCATTTAAAAGATTCATTAAGTCATATATGCTATCATCCACAATATATGACCCACCCACCTTATCACCATCATACAAAGGTGTATTAAAATCCCCCATGACCAACTAGTTACCAAAAAAATACCTCATTTTGAAGGAGCCAAGGAATTCCCAAAATGTTTTTCTAACACTCTTACTATTAGGGGCATAAATATTAGAGAGAGTCCAGGAGAACTTATCCCTCAAGTTAAGGAAAGAAGTAGCCACATGGTTACCATCTTTAAAAACCTCAACCCCCTGAATCAACCCAAGATTCCAAAAAGTCACAATCCCTCCCGAAGTACCCACAACATCCGAGCACTATATACCACAATCTTTAAAAATCTTTTTCTTCAATCTAGATAATTTATCCATTCCCATTTTAGTTTCTTGAATTAACACAATATCAGGATCATAATCTCTAACCAAGTTAGCTAGGAGATCATGCTTATGAGGGTGATTTAACCCTCTCATATTCCAAAAAATAATCTTCATAATAACATATGGGAAGTGCTCTTGGAGTACATCTCCATCAAAGTCCTCTACATTCCATCAACAATGTCCAGTTGGCTCTCCTTCTCCCTAGTTACATTTGCAAGAGACATGCCTCTACCTCTCAGCTCAAATCTGCAGTCAGATCTTTGCCTACTCCTAGTCACCACTCTCGACGAGGGGGAGTTCTTCTTTCTATTATGCCATCGAACCAGAACATAAGGAGGATTATCCAAGTCCTCCAGATCAACATTATCCTTCACATCAGACAAGACCTCCAATCCTTCAACCTTCAACCCATATTCCTGTCATTGATTCATCTCCAACATAGGAGTATTGGGACCAACATTCATAGAAGCCTTATCTACCTTTGTAGCCTCTATTTTCTCAATAGACTCCACGATATCAATAAAAGGAGAGGCAACATCCTCCCCTCCTTGTTCTTGATCCTTATCCAGATCAACCAAATCTACCCAGACCTTAGGATTTTCACCCTTCTCAGCCACAACCAATTCCATTTCTCCAAGTTTGTTACTCTCACCTTCGCTACTCGAAGAAGACCCTTGTTTCTCCAAAGGATCTAAACACTGTTTTGCAACCTTCTCCTTCTCTTGCCATTATTTAGACATTTCTTCGCCCAGTGACCAACCTTCTTGAAATGAAAACAAGAAAATAAAATGGACTCATATTCAACCGCTTGTTCCCACACACCAAAATTCAACGTTATCTTTATCATGGTAGGAAAATCAGCAGTAGATTGTTCAACATTCACACTGAATCTGGCATAAACTAGACACTTCCTGGAAGTAGTCATTTGGCCAATCAAAAGAAAATAATGAAAGGTGCTTGCTATCCCTTTAAACACTTCCTTATCCCATAATTCAAATGGGAGCCCGAGAAGTCTAACCAAAACTAAGGCAGTAGCAAAGGAGCAAGAGTTAAAGTTAAACCCAGGTTCCCACTTTTTCAGCATCAATGAAGACTTCTCAATAAACCAGGGGCCACCCTCCAGTGCCTCCACCAAATAATCTTCACAATTGAAAGTGAAGGAGAAGAAACCTTTGGACATAGCATCCACATCAATCTATCACTTAGGCCTCCAATGAATTACAAAAAATATGTGCGCCAACTCAATATGAGGTCGAGGATCAATAAATTTACCCAACAGAGCCATGTCCATATTTGACATGCCCTTATCAAAAATACAATCTGAGACAAAGATAGAGTATTACCAAAAAAATTTATGTCCATATTTGACATACTCTTATCAACAATACAATCTGGGACAGAGATAGAGTATTCTCCAGTTTTTTCTTTAGCAACAAATGACACAAGAGGAGAAGTAATTTTACCTTTAGGCTTCGCCCCAAACAAATTCTTCCAATTGATAGAAGAAATCAACCAAAAATCATTCTTAGTTTTATCAGTCCCAAGATCCACCCTATTAGGAGTCCCATCAAAAGAACTGGACAATTGGCCTGGCCCAAAATTTTCATCCCTGAGATTCCCCTTTTCAGAGAAGGACATCAGAGAATGAGTTGTGCACGCAACTTTCAGAACCCCATTCCTCCCAGAAAATTAATTTCCCGCCAAAGGGGACCCAGAAAAATTACCTGCAGAAAAGAACTTGACTGACATCACCCTCTCATCAACTAATTGTCTTCCATTAATGCCTACAACACCATCAAGAAATCCTGCCTTTTCAAAATTTGAAAATGCACCACCGCCATCACCACCACCCGAGGAGCTCTCCATAGCTATATCGAGACATAGGTGTATAAAATGTTACTCCACCATAGTGATAACATTAAGAAACCCCTATCAAAAAAGATATAAAATCCTAGCAAATCTTTCATTTTTTTTTGGAAAAAATATTAATTTTTATTGGCGAGTCTTTCCTTTTTTTTGAAATAAAATAAAATTTATTGGTGTTGTTTTTACATCACTAAAATTTGGTAGAAAATTTTGGCGAATATTGAAAATAATAGGAAAATGCATTAATTATGATGGCAAATCTATCCAATCTAAAAATAATTCTCATGGAAAAGTAGGGGCCCGAGGGTGGAAATCATTGATGGGTTGAAGGGGTAGACTATAATATTTACTTTCCACCATCATTTTAAAATATAATATAATGGACCTCATTATATTTTGCAAGGTAAAATGTACCCATGATCTATAATTCTCATTGGGCTCAAAATTTATTTTAGATCATTGATCTAACGACCCTCATTGTACTCTATAATGCTCATGAGACCCAAAATTGTGGGCCCTATGAGTATTACAGATCTTGGGTACATTTTACCTCGTGGAATACAAAATGATTCTAAATATTAGAAATATGATTCTAAAACAACTAATAATTATGATATACTATTGGCGAATTAATATAGATTTTTACTATAATTTATAAAATTGAGGAAAATATGATCTTATCATGTATCAAATATTGTGGAAAATTTTTGAGTTAAATTTTTTAATAAAATAAATTATTTGGCAATTTAAATAAGACTATATAATTTTTGTAAAAATATGGTAATTCTAGTCATGTTGTAGCTCAAACTGTTAGCCATTTTGGATTCCCAAATTTCAACTATTAGCCAATTGATGAATATTAGCCACTAAAAAAATCACTACTCCACCAAATATCTTACCTCTCAATGCCAAAAGAAACTTGTTTATGAGAATGAAAATAAATCATTGAGAGTGAGACCTACTAGGAACAAATTGTCCCCAAGATATTGTCATCACTATATTGTCTCCCTTGGTGCTCAACTAGGAACAAATTATCCCCAAGATATTTTAGGTTGTATCCCCCCACGCTATGCTTCTCCTTCTCGTGAACAAAAAATTCTCAAGTTTTTCCCTTGATAGGACTCTATTTGAGAAAAAAGTATCAATAAATCATGATATTTTATTAGTTTCTAAGACTACAATATGTTCATTAGATGAGGTATACACTAAGGGATCAAGGGGAAAAGTAGAGAGCCTTAAACATAAATAAGAAAATGTTATCCCCACATAAAATTAAACATCAATCATTAAAGTCATCTAAAAAGGGTGAAAATGGAAAAAACTAGCAAGAATTTGTAAGTTTATAATGCCTTGTTTGTATGAATTAAACATAAGAAGAAATTATTCTAAAGAATATATTAAATAATTAAATTAAAAATTTATAGAATGTATAAAGAAAAGATTATACACACATGTAATAATATGAGCTCTCAATTTTTAGTGGCCAGAAGAACCTGTTAAGCTCTCAAATTATTTATCTAGTTTAGTCTACAAATCTTACATTTGAGATAAATTTGAATTAAAATAAATTTAAATGTGAGATAATTTTTTGACTTTACATCATAACTATTTATTTCAATTTAGAAGCCTTTGTAATTCTAAGGGTTTGTGATGCTTATTTATAATAAAGTGTTTTATTTTTTATACATAAGATAGGTATTTTATTAATTATAGTAATTGAGCTACAATCATCTGCATAGTAGGAATTTTTTATCATCAAAAGACTATAACCATTGTCATCAATTCACCATTTAAACCAGTCCAGAAACTAGCTACCCAACCATCGACATAAAATACTATCAACCGAACCACAAAGGCATTACTAGCTATGCCCAAAACACCAACAAAGCTACCAAAAAAAACAAGTTATCCTTTAAGCCAAAAAAACCCCAGCCCTTAACCCAACTTACAGGAAACCATTTAATTTTGCAAAGTCCTCAAATTTAGTTAACCATTCAACATTTCCGACTATCTGCAGCCCAAAGTATTTTTTCAAGAACTCTATGCCCACCGCCACAATCATCTGATGCCTCATCAGACCCAACCCACACAAATCCAGAAGGAAAGGATAAATCCTCTATTGGAAAGAGACACTGCAGTATCACTTGGTGTTGTCATTGATGGAAACTCTAATCGATGATCAGATACGCACACTATCATTCAATCATACTGGTGGATAGATTGAAGATTGACAAGGAAGAACAGAGTATCTAGTAACACAGTGTTCATCGATCTGTATGAAGATTTCAAGTTATAGCTTTGTGTTGTACATCTCTGGAATTTTTTTTTGGTATATTATCTCTGTTAGTATTGATGTGCAGTGGCTCGTATCGATTCATGTGGAAGTTTGAAGATCCAGTTGTCTAATTTTATGCTTTACCAGTAATGGATCCGAATTCATGAATGTTGTATGTCGCGGATGTATGGAAAGTAATTGGTTAAGTATTTTTGTGTTTGTGCATATTTTTTTGGATCCTAACCAAGTTGGCTGACCACCATGTATGCGCATTGCATATTATTCATGATTTGAGCCAAGATTTGTAAATGTTTTTGTGTTCTATTGAAGCTGAAAAAGTATAATTGAATTCTATGTTGCGGATATATATATATATAAGATCATCTGTATCATTTTGTGTGATGTATGAAGTGTGTGTTGATTTGAATTGTGAGTTAGAGTAGAGAAGAAGAGAGATAATGCAATGTTTCTCTTGTGCATAGAGAATTTGTGTTGCGAGTGTGAGCAGAACAGAACAAAAGTGCAAAATCAATCTGCAGGACAGAAGATGTATAGTGTGCCTAACCAGAACTGTAATCAGGAATATGTAGATTCTATTTTTCTCAGTTCAAAATCTCATATGGTTTTAATCTGATTTTATTTGTAAGGCAGTGAGCTCTAGGCAGTGTGCCTAAATGCAAGTGCATTCCCCTTATTGTAAACTTCATTTGAGTATACTTAGATTAACTTTTGGATTGGACATCCATCGTGGTTTTTCCCCTAACAAGGTTTCCATGTAAAAATCCTTGTGTTATGGTGTTGTGTTCATTTGCTTCATGTTTATGCATTGTAGTTGAATGTTGTTTATTTGTAAGGCAGTGAGCTCTAGGCAGTGTGCCTAAATGCAAGTGCATTCCCCTTATTGTAAACTTCATTTGAGTATACTTAGATTAACTTTTGGATTGGACATCCATCGTGGTTTTTCCCCTAACAAGGTTTCCATGTAAAAATCCTTGTGTTATGGTGTTGTGTTCATTTGCTTCATGTTTATGCATTGTAGTTGAATGTTGTTAATGATTTGAAGATAAAGGTTAATAAAGTTAATTTTTGCACAACATTGATTCACCCCCCCCTCTCAGTGTAGCTTGTTTTCAACAATTGGTATTAGAGCTAGTTCCTCTGAGAGAATTCTAACCACTTGAGGAGATCTTGGAAGGTGTTTCAATGGATTCAAGCAGTCTTCAAAAATAGATTTTGGTGGCCCTGGATGATCTTGATCATTCAAAGGATGAAGTTTAGAATTTGCAAGCAAACCTCTCAGATACTAAGAAATTCATTGAGTCTTTGAAAGATAAAATCAATAAGTATAGAGAGAAGAGAAAGGAAATCTATGACCAGATTAAGTAGAGTGACAGTAAGAGCATTGAAGAAGAAGAACTCAGTCAAGACCTGAAAGAAAAGATAGAAGAATGTGAAAAGCTTACCAGATATAATACAGTCCTAAAGCATGAGATGGAATCTATCATGATGAAGATGACCAAGGAGATTGAAGACATAAAGAAGAATGAAGAGAACATAGCACAGTCCCTAAAAGAAAAATTTGAAGTATGCAGCCGATTGGATGATGAATTGGAACAATCTAAAAATAATGAAGAGGCACTTGAAAAGAAGATGGATGATCTCAGAAATTAACTTTTTACTGCAAATGAGTACAAGGAGAAGTTCAAAGATAGCTTTGTCATGCTTGATGACCTAATTAATATTCAGAGGACTCATGGTGAGAAGTGAGGTATTGGATATGAAGAAAGAGAAAGTTCCAGATCCGAGAAAAGGAGATTCAAGCAAGGAAATCAAATGAAAAAATCTAGAAGGTATTCTATAAGGGAACCTAATGCTCAAAGATTTAATGGATACTATTTCAATTGCAATAAATTTGGACACATGGCTACTCAATGTAGAAGTAGAATGAATCAAAATGGTCCATCATTCTCAAGTCAGTGTTTTAATTGTCATAAGGGTGGTCATAAGTCAAATAAATGCAAAAATGTCATGAATCAATTTCATAGAAATATCAGATGCTACACATGAAATAGACTTGGCCATACCGCTAACCAGTACAAATCAAGAGGAAATCAGTGGAACAACTAGTCTAGATAGTGAAATTTTGTGTGATATAACTGAAACAAAATTGGGCACATTGCTACAATAGGTTGGAACCGAAAAGGTCTGGTAAATCAAAAGAAAAATATGTAGAAGGATATCAAAGTGTTAGAGTAATTGGACATTTACTTTATTAATTAAACAATATTTGTTTAATTACGTAAAGTTCCCTTTTATCTCTTTTTCACTTAAGCTAACATTAGGTACATAATAATTAATTACTTTATTAATTATTATTGTGCAAGCCTAGGGTTTTCCTTTTTAGGGTTTTCATCTATATATGGTTGAAAACTATCTTTTGTATGATTATTCATTTTACATTTTCAGGTGAATACATTGCTCCACATTCTTGAGCATTTCCTTTGTTGCTTCTCTTTGCTTCTCCTTGTAACAGGTTATTTGCTTGCAAAGATCTTTTGGGCTTCAGTGGTGTTGTATCTTCTCAACTCCAACATGGTATCAGAGCCTCAGATTTGTAGCTGCTTGTTCTTGTTTTGAGAAATTTGCATTGAAAGCAAATCTAGGGTTCTAAAGTTTTTTTGGGTGGATTCAGCATACTCCATTTTTTGGGTTCACTTTGGGCTCAAATAGACAGTGCCATTGGATTCGTAGCACCCAAAAACCCCTAAATCGACTATCAAATTGTCAATTTTGGCTACAGTCAATTTGGAAGGCAAAAATTTTTTTGCCCTAGGGCCATACGGAGCAAAAATCGCAAAAAATCATCAAAAAAATTAAAAAAAATCAAAATCTATGGTTTTTTGATTAAATTTTTGTGCGACCAGTGCATTTGTTTCTTGCTGCCCGGCGGCCACCATAGCACCGCCAAGTGGCCACCAGCTCCGACTCCGCCACCCCTTGCCTCCGACTCCGCCGCGCTCAACTCGCCTGGCTCCATCGAGCTCGCCGAGCTCCCCGGTCGCCCACCCGCTCTGCCATTGCCGACCCTATGCTCCACTTAGCCTGCTCCCTGACTCCACCTGCTCCCAACACTGCCGAGCTCACCCCTGGGCTCCACCAACCTGCCGAGCTCGCAGTTGCCACTGCCGCCGACTCCGTCTGAGTTCGCCGACACCATGCGGGCTCGCCGACCCGGCTCGCCCATGCCAGCCCCCGTGGGCCTCTAAACCCCCACCACCTAGTCATATGGTGACCATGGGCCTACAGCCACTAGCCCCCTGGTCGTCCACGTGACCAGGGGCCGAAGACTTTAGCCCTTGAGGGCTGCAAATAATTTTTTTTTGCACATTAGAGCAGCTTGCTCTAAATCGGGTGTAGAATGGGAAATTTTTCTCGGTTTTTTGCAAATGAGATATCGTCAGAAAGCTGGTTCTGGTGCCATTCTAGTGGTACTAGTAATTTTTCATAATTTTTCATGATTTTGCAGTTTTGCAGTTCTTTTTACCAGTCAAAGTGAGGCCTTCTTTCTTCACTTCCGGGATCATAGAAGATGCAAACGGACTCCATTTTTCAAACTTGAATAGGCGTTGGAAAGCTCTCAACATGCTCTATTCAGTAATGTGATTTATTTTCTCAGAATTTTCACCAAGTATAGATGCAATGTTTCATGGTAGACTCTTCAATTGAGCTACTCACATCACATAACTATCACACTTGGAAGTCTTGTATGATGAGGCTACTCAGGTCATGAGGGTTATGGTCTTGTTTAAATGAGGTTCATCCTTAGTTGCAGTGTCCTTTTGAGATTATGCAACATAGGAACAAGATGGATGAGGCTATGGGTTTGTTATGCATGCATGTTTCAAATAGTCTTTTGTTTCACCTTGATGCTTTGCTCACTCCTCGAGCCATGTGGCTAAAGTTTGAGACACTTTTTGGGGCCGTTAATGAGTTCTGCGCATTACAAATTGAGGCAGAGCTGACTTCATTGTTACCTGATTGATTTCTCACTATTGAGGATTTCTAGAACAAGTTGAAAACTATCCGCACTATTTTACAAGGTTTTGGAAAGAACAAGACAGACACAAAATGCATTTACTTGATTCTTTCGAAGCTTCATGGTCCATTTGAGATATTTGCTTCCTCCTTCTACTCCACCATGGATGGTTTGGGTGCCAGTTTTACTATGCCTTCCTTTGATTTGTTTTGTGAGCGATTGTCTCAAGAACAGTCTCACCTTTCTCAGATGGATATGCTCTTAGGTTCAAAGAGCAAAGCATTGGTTGCTCAGTTATCGAAGGGGAAACAGAAGCAAAAACCGAGGCCCAAGAAAGATTTTGCAGGTAGTGAGCATTCCTCCAAACCGCCTCCTAAGTCTGATTCTAAACCACCATTTAATCCAAAACATGGGAAATCTTTGAAGTCTAGTGAGTCTTCCTCCAAGACTAAGGAGAAATCAGGAGACACTTATAGTTTCTATGGCAAGCAAGGTCATCCAGTTTCTAGGTGTTGGAAACGATTAGAGGCTTTAGAGGATGCCATGCAGCAGCAACACATCTCCTCACCTTAATCTTCTTCTTCTTCCACCATAGGGAAGGGTCATGCTCTCACTGCACGAGCATCGACCAATGGGTCCACTTGGATTTTAGACTCTAGTGCTTCTCACCATATGACTCACACTCAGCAGTTGGTCACTTCTCTTGCCTCTTGTGGTACTTCATAGATTGTAGTGGATGACTCTTCACAACTTTCCATCTTGGGTTTAGGTTCTGTATCTTTGGATGGAGGCACTCTACAGGATGTTTTGGTTGTCCTTGACATTTCGACGAACCTATTGTCCATTTATCAGATTTTCCACACTGGCTCTGGTAAGACAGTTGAGTTCTCACCACATGATGTGGTTATTCGGGACCTCCATGATTCTAATTTGGTTGTGGCTATTGGTAGTGTTGATACTGCATCTTGTCTTTACATATTTGATGGATTTGCACCTTCTGAGGGTACAGTTTCATCTCTTATAACACATGCAGATTCGGTGAGTCAGCTTTGGCATGAGCATTTGGGCCATGTCAATTATAGATATCTTCAGTAGATGAGTACACAGTCACTTGTTCTTGGTCTTCCACGGATCTCCTGCACTGACGGTGTTTTTCATGGTTGTGTGCTTGGCAAGCATGACAGGGATCCCTTTCCGAAGGAAAGTACCACTCGTGCTTTGGCACCCTTGCAGTTGATTCATAGTGACCTCATGTCATTTCCCACTCCTTCTTTTTCAGGGGCCAAGTATGTACTCACATTCATTGATGACTTCTCCAGACGCACATGGTTGTACTTTCTTAAGTACAAGTCTGATGTCTTTGATTCCTTTCATGTCTTCAAGACAATTGTAGAGAATCATTCTGGTCTTTCTATCCGACGGATATGTACAGATAATGGGGGGGAGTATGTGAATTAGGCTTTCATAGATTTTTGCACTGAGCATGGTTTGCAGCATCAGTTTTTTGTTCCCTACACCCATCAGCAGAATGGTATCGTTGAGCGAAAGAACAGGACTTTACGGGAGATGGCTAATTGTATGATTCAATCCAGGTCCATGGATTCATCTTTTTGGGCTGAGGTAGTCAATTGTGCCAACTATATTCAGAATTGGATGCCTCACAAGGCGATTCAACATATGACTCTTGAGGAGGCTTGGTCTCATGACAAGCCTGATATTTCATCATTTCGAGTATTTGGTAGTGAGGCATGGGCTTTTATTCCTGATGCTCAGAGTCGAGCAATGGAGTGGAAGATTCGATCCCTCATTTTTGTCGGCTACTGTGAGGATGTTAAGGCATACAGGTTGTTTGATCCTGATTCCAAAGAGGTCCTATTTCGACGGGATGTTCAATTTGATGAGCACCTTCCTCCAGTTGATACCCTATCTCCAGTGTCCACTTCACTACCTACTCCACCCACTACAGCTCTTTAGGATTATTTTGAGGATTCTGATGAGGATATTGATGATCCCCCATCTCCACCTCCACTTGCTCCACCTCAGAGGCCCAAATGGGCTCGCTTTACCATTGAGGCAGCAGGATCTATGGCCGGTGATCCTTCAGACACTCGTCACACCCGTTCTCATACTACAGGTTCTAGTCTTTTGACTCATGCTCTTTCAGAGGATCCTCAAAGATTTTCAGAGGTGACAGGTCACCCTAAGTGGGATTGTGCTATGGAGGAGGAGTATTCTTCTTTGATGAGGAATAATACATGGGATCTTTGTCCTCTTCCTAAGGGTAGAAAGATGGTTCGGTGCCGATGGTTGTATCGCACCAAGTATGCTGCTGATGGTTCTATTGATAAGTACAAAGCATGTCTTGTTGCGAAGGGTTTCTCATAGGTTGAGGGTATTGATTACTCTGAGACATTTGCCCCTCTCGCCAAGATGAATTCTATTTGCTTTGTATTATCACTTGCAGCTTCTAGAGGATGGCTCATTTTTTAGATGGATGTGAAGTGTGCGCTCTTACATGGTGACCTACAGGAGGAGATCTATATGGAGCAGCCTCAAGGATTTGTTCATGATGCTTCCTTGGTTTGCAGACTTTTGCGTTCATTATATGGTCTCAAACAGGCCCCTTGGGCTTGGTATGAGAAGATGGACTCTTTTTTGCTCTCCACTAGTTTCACTCGCTGTCATTCTGATCACACGGTCTATATTCAGCATCTTGAGGGTGAGATCCTAATTCTTTTGCTATATGTTGATGATCTTCTCATCACAGGTAGCTCATCCTCTATGATTTAGAATTCTCAGCTAGCCTTGATGGAGCAGTTTGAGATGACAGATCTTGGTCTTCTGCACTATTTCCTTGGTCTTCAGGTGATTTAGTCTTTAGAGGGGATCTCCATTTACCAGTAGAAGTATTCTTTTGATATGCTTCAGCGCTTTGGCATGCTTGATTGCAAGCCTGCCCCCACACCTTTTCAATCAGGGGTTGTTTTGACTACTACTTGCCCCACTCCTTCAGTAGATGCTACACTTTACAGGCAGTTGGTTGGCAGTTTGTTGTACTTGACTCACACTTGTCCTGATCTTTCCTTTGCGGTTGGTCTTGTCTCTCGATTCTCACATGATCCTCATGAGAGTCATTGGCAAGCTGCCAAGCATATTTTGAGGTACATTCAGGGCACCACTTCATATGGCATTCACTACACATTAGGGGATCCTCACATTGTTGGCTACACTGACTTAGATTGGGTTGGTGATGTCAATGATCGAAAGTCTACTTCTGGCTTTGTTTTTTATCTTGGCTTTGGTCCTATCACATGGTCGTGCAAGAAGCAGACTACTCATTCATTATCATCTATAGAGGCTAAGTACCGATCTGCTGTGCTCGCTAGTCAGGAGATTTTATGGCTTCGTCAGTTGATGACTAAGTTTGGTTTTCCTCCTGATAGTCCCACTATTCTTTGGTGTGACAATCAAAGTGCTATACACATTTCATGCAACCCGGTGGAGCATCAGTGAATGAAGCACATTGAGCTTCATATGCATTTCATCAGACAGTTGATTTAGGATGGTTCTCTCATCTTGGAGTATGTTCCCACTACCGAGCAGGTTGCAGACATCTTCATGAAACCTTTTGTATCTTTGCACTATCTTCAGTTGTGCTCTATGCTTGGGGTGAAGGAAGTTGTCCTTGGGGGGTCTTTATGAGGCCTTCCTTCCTTCATGTTTTTTTCAGCATGTTGTTCTATCTCTTTTTGGAGAGGAGTTTTTCCCACTGGGTTTTCTCCTTTTCTCCGTTTTATAGAGATTTCATTGTACTTGGGTACCTAATCTAGCCTTGTTGTTGGGACCCATTGCTTTTTCTTTCAGTAGCTTCTTCTAGGTTTTAGCTTTTCCCTATGTCTATCTTAAGGGGGGGTGTTAGAGTAATTGGACATTTACTTTATTAATTAAACAATATTTGTTTAATTACGTAAAGTTCCCTTTTATCTCTTTTTCACTTAAGCTAACATTAGGTACATAATAATTAATTACTTTATTAATTATTATTGTGAAAGCCTAGGGTTTTCCTTTTTAGGGTTTTCATCTATATATGGTTGAAAACTATCTTTTGTATGATTATTCATTTTACATTTTCAGGTGAATACATTGCTCCACATTCTTGAGCATTTCCTTTGTTGCTTCTCTTTGCTTCTCCTTGTAACAGTTTATTTGCTTGCAAAGATCTTTTGGGCTTCTGTGGTGTTGTATCTTCTCAACTCCAACACAAAGTAAAAGGAAAATTCACTAAAAATGCGGTTAGGCAACAGATGCAAAAAAAATGGGTGAAGAAAGATCCCTCTATTGAAGAAATTGTGCCAGCACCAAAACCTACTTCTGGTAATTCCTTTGGGAATTAGTTTAAGGCCTTTGGCCTAGGGGGAGCTGTTAAGAAAATTATATAACCCCCTAAACAGTAAGTAAAAATAGATGTGGATGTGTATAGGAGGTGAATAGATGCTCAGCAGATGTTGTTGAGCTCATTGGAGGAAGTGGTATGCCGTATTGGAGGTCTGTAGAAGACTTACCTATCACAGTGCACATAAACTGGGTAATAAGATGAATTAGGGTTAAAGAATTAATTGTGACAAAAGGGTTAGGTATGCAAGTGATAAAAGGTTATTTCTATTCTTCACTTTTCACTTTTCATTTGGAAGAAAAGAAGTTTGGAGAGCTCTAAGGAGAAATTTGGCAAATTGAGGCAAAATTCAAGCATGGAAGTGATTCGACAATCAAATTCCGATTCGGCAAAAAAGCCATTTTTCAAAAAACTTTCCGAACTTCTGATTTGGTATAAATAAATAATCCTCTAGTAGTTGAAGTCAAGGACATACCTTTTCCTAAATTCAAATGGCATCCTTACAAGTCTCTTGAAAGCGATCCATTAGGAGCATTTTCTTCTATTTCATACACAGTATTACACAAAGAAGACATTAGGGTTTATATTCATGCCAATATTGAAGAGATGGGAAGTTCTCAACTAATGAATTTGTACAATAATCATATCATTGGTGAAGATTACTATGTAAATTCGAAACATAAAATCCTTGAAGCAAAGAAATTTACACAAATTGTCAAATTTCTCATGTTTGAAGAGTAGAGATGGGTTCGTTATGTTTTGAGTCAAGTCCATGATGATTTTATATGGCTAAGCATTCCATTCAAAATTACAAAGGAAGATATCAATGTAGTAACCGATCTAAACTCTTCTAATGGACTACCAATTTTGAAGTCTGTGAAAAATCAAACGGTCACTGATGCTACAGGCTCTACATATGACAGAAGGGCAATGACTATTGATAACATTGTTGATATAGATGTCAAATTTGCATCTATGGTTATTGGATAAAAGATTTATCATTTTAGTCGAGACAACTCTATGTCTGACACAATAATTTATGTTGCCTACCAAATGGTGAAGGAAAATGTAGATTATGATCTTTGTGAACTGTTGAGGAGTCCGCTAATGGAAAATCTTGCAAAGATTAAGAAAGATAAGAAAAAATATTTCAAGTATGGTAACTTTCTTTTGCACTTATTATGTTATTTCATGGGTGAAGTTTTGGGAGTTGGAAAGATTCATTGGCAAAAGGACAAGCCAATAGCCACACAAATCAGAGGTCTGTTGCACAATTTTGTAGACACCAAAACAAATAATACAACTATCTAGGGATACTTTAAAAATTTTCAAACTATGATGCAAGTGAGAGAGAGGATTCCCACCTCAATTTTAGAGAAGTACAAGGATTCAATTTGCTTCATGGTGGATGTTGATCAGTGTATGATGGAATTTGTTGATCCCATAACAATTTGGATCATGCCTATGGGGTATGAAGTTGAAGAGAACATTTTCGACATGTATGCACAACACTTGCTAAGCAAACCTATGGATTCAGTAGAAGAAAGGTTCGGTACCTATGTTGAGAAGGACATACAGGTTCACAATGAGCTTAGGAAACCCGTGGTAACTAAAAGAGGTAGAAGTTCTTGCAAAGAGTTTGGGCATATCTATAGAGAAACTAAAATAATATAGAAAGAAAAGGGAAAAAGTCAAAGTAGCAAAACAAGAAACAAAGGAGGAAGAAAAAACTAAATCAGATGGTCTGGTAGCACCATTTGGCCAAGCTAGAACAACTAGAAACTCTACATCCCTTTCAACTCCTGCAACAAAATCCATCCCTATGAAAATTGAATCCAAGGGATCTGGCAAAGAAGGTAAGAGAAAGAAAGATAAGAGAAAAAGAGTGTATATGGCTATTTCTAAGGATGAAGTGATAGATTCCAATGAAGAATTTAGAGAAATCAAACATCAAGGCACCAAAGAAGCAATAGTTACAAAACCCTCTCGTGAAGATGTCAAGCGAAGAAGAAGAAAAAGACTGAAAATTTAGGTATGTCAGTAGGAGAAGTTGAAAAGGCTTTAGTGAAGGATGGAAATATCAAGCCTCTATGTAAATGGTATGAGTCTTTTGATGATTATGATAAAATAATTCTTGAAGAAGTGACAATAAAACATATGAATATCTTCAATAAAGTTTTGATTGAAATTATGCCTAATTTACCCAAAAGTCTATATGGCATTCTGGAAATGAGGAAACTTAATGCCAAAACAAAAGAAGAATAGATGAGAGAAAGGATTCTTGCATAATTGTGTCTTGTGATTTCTATGGATGACATGAAGGCACTCTTGAACAAATCCAAAAGGAAATTTAAAAGAAAAACAAGTGTGAACAAGCTAATGATTGGTCTAACCGATGAAGTTACAAAATAAACTGAGAAAATCCAGAGGGAGATAGTTTTAAATGAGATAAATGATGTTGTAGCCGAGGAAACAAATGTTGATGATGCTCCATCTGGTCCAAAAAAGGAAGAGAAAGAAGAAAATTTTGATACAGCTGAGGATTCACATATTCCTCCTATAGAAGTCAACATGGAAATTCCTATGGAAGTTGAGATACTTGAAAAATGTATTAGTTGAGGAAATATAAATCAATGAAGGTAAATTAGAACCTACAACTGTGGAAGTAACAATTGAAGAGAAGAAATATGATGTAAAAGCAATCCTTGTTGAGGCAAGAGACACTGCTAAGGTAGTGCAGAAATTTTTGGTTGCACAAAAAGAAGAATTGGATCTGGAACTAATTGAAGGTCCTATTGACCTGTCTAATTTAAGTCCAATCTAGAAGATGAAAGTAGCTTCATTTTCTCAAGCACAAGCCAGAGAAGAGATACTGAAGTCACGCATTGAAGATAGTGAACTACTAAATCTTGCATCTGAAGTATTGGAGAAGATAATGCCTTCTTATGTGAAAGATTTGACTCATTCCTCCTCCACTGAATTGAAAAATCTTATCAACTCTGTGAGTACTCACTTTGAGTCACTCGAAAATCAGCTATGGTGAAAGTACAAAAAAAAATTGATGTCAAAAGGTTTAGTGGATCGAAAGTATTGATTGCTAAAGATAAATCTATTTTAGCCACATGTGTGAAGAATGTAAAAAATTATTTGTCAGAAGGTGGTAAGATCTACAAATCATGTTTGTGTCTTTCAAAATTTACTAAAGCTAATGATAAGAAGGTTAAAGATTTGGAAAAATAGTTAAGTACTATTTCCGAAGAATTTTATCCTGTAACTAGTGGTATTGGGAAGATAGAAGGTGAAGTGATGTTTGTACTTAACAAAATAAAAGGCTTGAAGCATGAGAATGATAAAATTGTTGTGAGAGCATGTGAACTTAGAGGCATAATTGGCCCAAAAATTGAGATAATGTCAAGTGCTCTAAAGGAAGGAGAGGAAACTATAGCAGTTGGTGATCCAAGCAACTTGGAATCTACAGAGGCATAGTCCTACCTAATATTTGGTCACATAACAATCACAGAGAGTCTCTAAATATTTTGGGATACTAATCTGATCCAGCTGAAGAAAGATTTTGCTGACATTTTTTTAGTTTATGTAAGTTAAAGAAGAATTTTTGTATAACAATTTTCATTGATCCATTTTTGGTATGTGATCTTGCCTTTTCCATTGATGTCAAAGGGGGAGAAGAGTGTAGTGAAAATTTATTAATCATCTCAGGGGGAGAATTATAATTTTGGAATTTTTGGGATGGCAGTGCAATTTATCTTGGTATTGATCTGACACTTAGTCATTTTTCACTAAGTGTTGCCATCAATGCCAAAGGGGGAGATTGTCGGAAAGAGAAATTGCAGTATCACTTGGTGTTGTCATTGATGGAAACTCTAAGTGATGATTAGATACGCACACTATCATTCGATCATACCAGTAGATAGATTGAAGATGGACAAGGAAGAACAGAGTATTCGGTAACACAATGTTCAGCGATCTATATGAAGATTTCATGTTATTGTTTTGTGTTGTGCATATTTGGAATTTTTTTTTGGTATATTATCTTTTTTACTATTGAAGCATAGTGGCTCATATTGATTAGTGTGGAAGTTTGAAGATCTGGTTGTCTAATTTTTTGCTTTACCAATAATGGAGTCATCTTCATGAATGTATTATGTCGTGGATGTATGGAAAGTAATTGGTTAAGTATCATTGTTTTCGTGCATCTTTGTTTGGGTCCTAGCCAAGTTATGGTTGACCGCCGTGTATGCGCATTGCATATTATTCATGATTTGAGCTGAGATTTGTAATTATTTTTGTGTTTTGTTGAAGCTGACAAAGTGTAGTTGAATTCTATGTTGTGGATATATATAATATCATCTGTATCATTTTGTTTGATGTATGAAGTGTGTGTTGATGTGAATTGCAAGTTAGAGTAGAGTAGAAGAGAGATAATGCATATTTTCTCTTGTGCATAGAGAATTTGTGTTGCGAATGTGAGCAGAACAAAACAAAAGTGCAGAATCAGTCTATAGGACAAAATATTGTATATTATGCCTAACCGAAACTGTAATCAGGCATATGTAGATGCTATTTTTTTTATTTCAAAGTATTAGATGGTTTTAATCTGATTTTATTTTTAATTCACTGAGCCTTCCCTTTGAACAGTGAGCTCTAGGTAGTGTGCCTGAATGCAGGTGCATTCCCCTTATTGTAAACTTCATTTGAGTATACTTAGATCAACTTGTGGATTGGCCATCCACCGTGGTTTTTCCCCTAACAAGGTTTCCACATAAAAATCCTTGTGTTATGGTGTTGTGTTCATTTTCTTCATGTTTATACATTATGGTTGAATGTTGTTAATGATTTGAAGATAAACGTTAATAAAGTTAATTTTTGCACAACAATAATTCACCTCCCCTTCTCAGTGTAGCTTGTTTCCAACATCTTCACAGTGTCCTTCGTACAAATCCTCTCCATGTCGCAGGGCCTCAGGAAACCCCTTCCTTCAATCACTACATGCAATATTTTGTCCACACCTTCCACCAGGTCCTCTTTGAATAGTTTGAGTAGCAATCCTTTTGCTTCCACTTTGGGCACTTTATTGTCCAAAAGAGAAGCAAGGAAATGGGATGAGATTTGCAGATTATCTCTTCCATACTCATTTCTCTCAATGATTCGAGCCCAGTATCATCTTCACTGCTACCAATGCTAAGGGATCATAATTGAGAAAGATCCACTTCAGCCTTTGATCTATGATCAGCCTGAAGGAGGTTTGCCTTGCAGATGACTGCAATGAAATTAGTGTGTCCACTTCAAACCTTGATACACCCTCCACTGATACCTCAATGATGAATTTTGAAATCTTCGCCATCGTTGGCCTTGCACACACCACTCCCAAGATGAATGCAAGCAGCCACTCACTCCTCTTCGCACCTGCAAGAAAAAACATAGTCAGATAACAAAGAAATCTCCCATAAATAAACTCATCAGTCACAAGGCCACCACCACCAAATGGAATGGTAATCTCTACCACGTGCAATATGTCCTTGATCCAAAAGGCCGGATTTGCACTTATTTTTATTCATGGAAGTGGGAGTTGTAGATGGCCTCCGCTAACCACCATATGCCAAAAAAAAGCCATTTCTCCCACCTGAAATCATTAGTAAGCCAACTTTATCCTTCCTTAACTCCATGTGCTACAGGTAATCTATTCTACCCACTCCTCATTAGCTTCAAGAGTACGGATGGAAGTGGATTGGTTCAGGGGAAATCTTTCAGTTCTTGGGCATTCCCATCACCTTTCAGACTTCTCCAACTGAGTTGTGGCAAGTTGTTCTCTCCAGGATTGAGCAAAAGCTGGCCTATTAGATAACCAAGCGTCTCTCTCTAGCAAGAAAAATTCACGTGTGCTCGAAGATCCTAGTAGCTACTCATGTTTATTACTCTTCTTGTTGTGCCCTTCGAAAACTACCTATGTCAGGCTTGAAAAGTTGCTTTGAGACTTTCTTTGGGCCTCTATAGAGTCCCATAGAGGGTTTCACTGTGTTTCTTGGGAGTTTTTCTACCTTCCCAAAGACTCTGGAGGGCGTTGTCTACTCTCCACTCAATGGCAAGGGACAACCTTGTGTGTGAAATGGATAAGTAGAGCCCTTACTGGAGATCAAGCCTGGAAAATTCTCCTCAGGCATTGCATTCAATCAAGCTTTCCTATTCCTAGAATTGTCTGTAAGGGGATTGAATTTAAAACCCTTCTGGTCATGAAGAAACCAATCCAAATCGTGGGAACTTTCGTGGCCAAGAGCATTTGGAAAGCCTAGGAGGTGGTTAAGCCTTGGCTCCATTGGGCTGAATCTGGTTTTCGTGATGGGATTTCGCTCAATCAACAGAATTTTTGGTGGTCCCCTCTCTTTGCTAGTAATGGTCAACCTCTAGCCAAGTCTCCTTGGCTTAAGGTGCTACTAAGGTTCCATAAGAGAGGAATTCAAACCTTGCAACATTTTTTTCATAGACCCACAATGCACATTATGTCGAGTGGGAGGATTTTTGTGTGCTTTACTGATGCAGAGGCTAGGTGGAGATCACTCACAAAATAGAGACTTCAAATCTCAACCAAGAACCCCACTCCAATCTCATGGGCATCAACTCACCCTCAAGAGGGTTTCACCTTAATTTTCCCAAAACAACCACAAACCCCCATCAAGTCCCACTAGGCCTAAATAGGTCACTTTCTCAAAGTAAGTATCCCTCAATCTTACAACTAGACAAGGATGACTGTTCAAACCTCAAAGATAGGTATCCAATAGCCTATTTCACCAACTTTCAAAAGCATATCCCTTCATTCATTTGCTGCTCTACAAAACCCTTATTCCACAAGCCTAAAGAGTAGGGTTTATTCAAAGTCTTGTTTGCCAGACCTCTCAATCCTTTCCACAAACTCAGAAACTCTTAATTTCACCTACACAAGCTTAAAAACTCATTACATAGTTCATTCTCTCCACAAAACTCATAAACCACCCTTTAGTTACTCACTTTCATAAGGAAAATCACTCAAACTCAACCTAGGGCAACACCCAAACCCACATACACACTCCTTCAGTCCTCCATAGAATTTTAAAGCCTATAATACATCAAATTGGGTCATTCCACCGAGTCACAATGGCTACAGTAGGTGGAATGCCCTAAAAACTCATTTTAATACTCTCAAACCACCAATTTGCACCAAAATAGAGCAGTTTCAGAAAAACAATGATTTCTCCCTCAATATGAACGTTCAAACCCTCAAATCAAATGCATTTGAAAGTTAACTCATATATCTACACTTTCAAAATGATTTTAGAGCCAAAATATACCGTACGGATCCGTACCAATCCTGCAAAGTTCAGGAAAACAGGAAAAACATAGTGTTTGAGACCACCCGATAGTAAAATGGGGATATCTCACTCAATTCTTAACAAATAACACCATTCAAACGCCAAAAGAAAGGTTATTCAATTATCTATCCAACCATTATAGGCTTGGAGTGTGGAAAAACATGTACAGGCCGTACAATGTACGGGATCAGCAATTTCTATATGAAAAACTCAAAAAACAGCAACTTCTTCTTTGAAACCCCTTCCCAAACTTGTTCAACAACCTCTCCTTCGAGATATTACAATAATATATCATGTTACCACCTTCAAACTACCTCTTGGGGCGTTCAACTACCATAACCACCCATTAATTAGGTTCTAAGATGACAATTTTGCCAATTTGCCCTTTAATCACTATCCTATGACAACTTGTCTTTATAAACTCATCCTAACTGATCTATTAAATCTTTCTAATACATTTAAAATGGTAATGGAGACCTTATTCTCAAATAAAACATCAAACCTCAAGCTATTCTACCACCTAGGCTTATTGACACCATGACATTACAACATGACACCCACCTAGACCTCTCCTATCATTATGATATTTGATTTACAATTCTTCAAATTTCAACATATTTTGCAACTTCCTCGTTGCTTGACAATCACAAGACCTTCAAACTAAATTGATTTTATCGCAAGGTGTTGGTGCTCCTGCACCATACACCCCAACTTGAAAATGTTCCTAGTCCCTTGGAACCTTTGAACCTGCAAAACAAATACGGTGAAAAACTCTCCTTTGTCCATGCAACTGCTTCATCTTGACCTTGGGCTTGTACTTGTCCATCTTTCCAATCAGTATGCTTGCTCTTCTAATTTGGACCTGCACCAGTATGATCTGATTGGTCTCCATCCATATGCTCTTACTCTGCTCTTCCAATGCAAAACAACTCACACCTAGACTGTCCTCTTTTATCTTCACCCTTGGCTTAGCTTCCATCAATAGAATCAACAAGATTAGGAAGCAACAAATGACTTCCTTCATACTCTGTCTCTTAACCTTCCTCTTCACTTCCATTCTCAGGTTCACTATACCTGGAACCCTTGTCCCAATCTCAGACTTGACTCTCCACTCTATCTCCTTAGGGAACCACACATATTCTTTACGTCTAGCCATCCTCTGGCCCTGCACATGCTCATACTTAGTCTCTTTTCTCATATTCTCCTCTTTTTCACCCTTCATGGTGACTACAACCTGCACTTTCTTTTGCTCAAACCCCACAACCTCTTGTACTATCCCATGCCATTCTTCTTGGCTCGCTGCTTTTTCCATAACTGTCACAAACCTTTTCATATCTCCCTGCATTGTTCCTTGCCACTCTAGATGGCTGACTGTCATACCTTTGACTGTCATAAATTTCTCACCCATGGTAAGGCCTTGTATCAGACCTTTACCTCCCTTCACCACTGTGTTCTTAACCTGCACCATATTTTCTAATTCATTACCTTCCTGCCCCATCACTGGCCTATGCAACCCATCCTTTTGATTGTCCACACCTTGCCTCTTATGTTCTTCCTCAAGGACCCCTGTCTTGCCAACCTCAGAAACACAACCTAATTGTTCTTCATCTCCTCCTATCATCATGCTTTCATATTGGTTTACCTCAACCAATCCACTCTCCTCCACTTGCCACATCCCTTGGGATTCTTTCTCAATTATCTTCACCTCATTGTCCACCTTTACCACTGTATTCCCAACATCCATACTCACTGTATTTCCAGTATTAGATTGGTTTTTGTCTTCAATCAACTTCATAGGACACCAAACTGTCCCTATCACAATCTCCACATGATCTTCAAGCCTCTTATCATCTTTCTCTTCAGTGTTATCCTTTGTTCTCTTATCATTCACTTGAACCTCAGTCTTGAAGACCTTTTTACCATTAGGTCTGCCATCCTTACCCTCAAACACCTGCTGCACCTTGTGCTCTAGTCCACTCAATGGACCACATATCCTTTCCTCAATGCCCTTGCTTTGCCATCCCTGCAAATCACTTGCACTCACATCTTTTTCCCTCTCTAAGCTCTCTATCCCAATGACTTTCTTATCACAAAACTTAGTCTCAAGCTCACCTATCCCTATATCTTTGAAGGGGGTCTGCCTTGTATCATTTTTAGTTTTTAATGAACAAACTTTCACCTGCTCCTTGCCTTCCACAAAACTCTCAAGCTTACCTTGCATCCTCAAGGCCTCTTCACTCTCTACCTTTTCTTTCTCACCATCCTTTACATTCTTCAACTTTGAATCTGCTTCTACCCTTGCTGTCTCAGGGACCTCTCCACATGCAATGGCTGCATCTTCCTTGTCTCTATCTTCTTTGTATCCTAGGAAATTTTGTCTTTCCTGCAGCAGCACCCTTGTCTCCTTGCCTTCTTCCACCCATGAGTTCAAATTGTAAATCTTCCCATCCTTTTTAAACTGGTACCTATTATCCCTGCCATAATACATAGCAAATCTTTCCCAACACCATGGTTTCCCAAACATTAGATGACAAGAGTTAAGTGGTACAATATCACCCAATATTTTGTCCTTGTATTCACCTATTTGAAATTCAACCCATGCCTGCTCTTTAACCAAAAATGTATTCTCACCATCCATCAATGAAATATAATAAGGTGAATCATGTGGAAATCTTTCTAAGTTCAATTTTTCAACCATTTCAAGAGCTACCAAGTTATCCAAACCACTTGAATCAATCATAACCTTGCATACCTTACCTTTGCACTTGCACCTAGTCTTGAAAACTGCATTCCTCATCTGTATCTCCTTCCCATTCAAACCTCTGATAGCCATGATGTCTTTTCAACTCCAAATGCTTCCCCTTCAATCTTCAAGAGATCTACTTCCTCGCTCTGATACCACTATGATGCAGAGGCTAGGTGGAGATCACTCACAAAATAGAGACTTCAAATCTCAACCAAGAACCCCACTCCAATCTCATGGGCATCAACTCACCCTCAAGAGGGTTTCACCTTAATTTTCCCAAAACAACCACAAACCCCCATCAAGTCCCACTAGGCCCAAATAGGTCACTTTCTCAAAGTAAGTATCCCTCAATCTTACAACTAGACAAGGATGACTGTTCAAACCTCAAAGATAGGTATCCAATAGCCTATTTCACCAACTTTCAAAAGCATATCCCTTCATT